>JASVEL010000267.1:0-353219 GCA_032618575.1 Nicotiana noctiflora
GGCGTGCAGTCCGATCCATGCATGTGTATGCATATGCTCACATAAAATGTCATGCCCTAACATATGGCCCTCGGCCCCAATCAGTCTAACAAATAATCAAGAAAGCCCTACGGCAACAATATCATATTAGCTCACAACTAAAAATGTTATTAAGACCTTGTTCAAGTTTTTCATAACCTTATAAAAATGCTGAATAGCAAAAATACCATTTAAAACCTTAAATTTAGAATAAAATATGCACAGTGTTATCAAAACAGTGATACCAATCCTTGAAGGATTCAAATAGTCGGCACGAAGACCAAGCATGATAATTAGTCCAATTCATTTTAACAATTAGGTATTATTATTATTACGCGGGACGGACCAAGTCACGATCCCCAATGGTGCTCTACCCCACGCCCGGTATTCGGCGTGCAAGTCACCTCAACACAGCACTAAGATGTGCAAGTCCGGGGTTTACTAACCCTCAGGACATCATTTACAAGTATTACCCACCTCGAACCGACGAAAACTCATGCCCGCGACGCCTTAGCTCCTCGAACCGGCATCCACGCACGTCAAAACTAGCACAAATCAGCACAAATATATCAAAATAGGCTAATGGAACATCACCCAATCGAAAGAACTCGAAAAAAAATCAAAAATCACGAAATTTGAAAAACCCGAGCCCCGGGCCCACATCTCGAAAAATTTTGAAACTCATATTTCCGGAATGCTCGTCTCGCCACGAGTCCATACATATAAAATTTACCAAAATCGGAGTTCGATTGGCCTTTCAAAACCCAAATTTTCGTTTTCAATATTTAGGCCACAATCCTTCACAATTTCTACCCAAATTCGTGAAGATTGATGTTAATTCTACCATAAAATGATGTTTTTGAGTCAAGAAACTTACCTCCGATGAATACCCGATGATTTCCCAGCATTTTCCCGTGATTTCTTCTCTCTAGGGCTCAAAAATGGAGTTTTGGAGTATGAAACCCGCGAGCCCTCTGTTCTGCAATTAAACTTACTGCCTGAACATCTAACCCTACGCGATCGCAGCACTGGGCTCGCGATCGCGATGCACAAATCCTAGGCTGCCAACTTTTCCTCTACGCGATCGCGTGAACCTGGACGCAATCGCAGTGACCCACTTAGCGACCCTACGCGATCGCATCAATACACCCGCGATCGCGATGCATAACCAGTCGACCTTACGCGATCGCATCACTCTTCCCGCGATCGCGAAGAACAAATTTCCGGCCTCACTCCAATGCACTACGCGATCGCAGACTCAACCTTGCGATGCAGAGCTTTCCAGCTTTACCCTACGCGATCGCATACATAGCTTCGCGATCGCGAAGCACAAAAATTCTCTGCATTTATTGCAGCAGAAACAGCAGTGCCTTTGGCACAAATTGGTCCGTTTGGACCCCCGGATTCATCCCGAGGCTCCCGGGACCCCAACGAAAACCACCAACATACTCCAAAACACGATACAAACTTGTTCCAAACATAAAAACACCATCCTATACATCAAAATCACCAATTACACACGGATTCAAGCCTAAGTTTCTTCAAAACTTTCAAAACTAACATTCAATCCAAAACCCGAACAACGACGTCCGAATGTCCTGAAATTTTGCGGACATATCCAAAATCACATAACGAAGCTACAGGAATTATCGGAATTCCATTCCGACTCCCAGATCAAAATCTCACCTATCGATCGAATTTCGCCAAAATTCAACCTTAGCCAATTCAAGCCTATTTCTACACCGGATCTCCAAATTCAATTCCGATTGCTCTCCTAAGTCATAAATGATCCCTCGAAACTAGTCGAATCATCAAAATCCGATTCAGAGCACTCTAACTCGATAGTCAACTCTAGGTTGACTTTTCATATTCAAACTTCCTTTAAACATGCTATTTGCTTCATTTTCAATTCAATTCACTCCTAACTCACCCGATAGGTTCTAACACTGATATAAAAGCATAAAATATATAATTGCAACATGACGGAGTGATAATTCCCGTAACGATGGGCCGGGTCGTTACAAGTGACTTTTTTGAATTTTTAATTCTAAATGAGTCAAAATGAGAGTATAGATTTGTAAGGTTTGGTTTAGTTTTTTAACTGCTATTAATCAGGCAGCAATAAAAAGTGTTCGGTCGAGGATAAGGGTTCTATAGTTATTTACTTTACGAGATTTGTCATTTTAAGGGAAGAATTAAGATAGTCATTGCATTGTATTTATTTTTAATATAATAAAACATTTACGAAATTTATGTTTTTAAGAAAAGAATTAAGATGGTTTCTCCTATTGTCAGAATCCTTTTCGCTATATTTTTTTATAAATTTGCCTAAGTATTCTCTACCCTGTCATGAGCACTCTGACTATAGTAAAAATCTCCCGAGAAATTATAACAATACTAGACATATTCTCCCGAATTTCGCTAGCTGGCTTTAAAAACAACTCACTCAGATAGCACCAGGGTTTCATTATCTCTATTCCCACCTTTATACCCTTTGTATTGATCATCCGCATACGTTAGAGGTGATATTCTTCAACAACTACCTATATAAGCGCTCTCTTCCGGGTAATACATACTAAATAGGCACAATCGATTGATGACCCTTCAATCAACAACACTAATGATATAGTCGAACAAATAGAGAGAATACTACGGCAAATCTATATTAACATAATTAGAAAATCATCCTCCAATAGGTTCCATCAAAACCCTAGATTAGGATTTTAGTTATGCATAATTATTTTCACAATCACAACAATAGAATTCATCATCAATGACAAAAAACTAAATGAAGAAAGATAAAAACTCATTGCCGAATCTTTCGTCTTGCTTCTTGCATGTATTTGCCTTCCAAATACTTCTAAAAACCAACATACCCTCTTTTTGGGTGAGCTAGGCTTCATATTGGTTAAGGCGATTCGCCTCTAGAATTATAAATTTAGCCCTAAAATAATTTTCCTCGGAGAGACGTACACGACCGCACACCTGGGAGTGTGACCGCGGATCTGGCCGCGCATTTTGCAAAATTTCTGCCTAACTTGTGTGGCCCAGTGCGTGGTCAGTGTTCGACCACGCACTTGGGCCATTTTCTACACTATTATTCATTCTTCTTTTTAAATGTGCTAACCTCTTTCGATCCTCAACTGAACTCCTAATTTGCACTATAAACATTTACTTAGCCTTCAACCCTCCATAATAGCTCAAAATTCTCCTTAAGCATAATGTAACCCGAAATTGCGTCTGCAAAGCATTAAATACTCAATCATAGCAATTTACTGCCATTTAACGCTCAAACATTATTAAAGCGCATCCAATTTTAAATGCAAATTGTGGCAAAAATACATAATTATAGCCTACTATCAATACCCCACACTTAAACAATTGCTCATCCTCGAGCAATCAAACCACATCTTACACATACACTACCTCACTAAGCGACTCTCCTACCTCATCACCCCAAGGATATTTCAAATAATTTAAGTAAAGTAGTGTAACATCTTCATCTTAAGAGTTGACTAACAAGCACCACGCATTATTCATAATTTGCTTAGTTACTCTACACAGAGGTCCAACATCACCTTTCTTTCATGAATCAAGTACCCTCGCCCAACAAAAGAGAGTAGCCCCACACACAATAAAATTTAAGAACAATTAGAAACTCAAAATAGATAGAATTTACACACTCTCAGAATTGACATTCATGTGCCATAAAGATATATGGTAGGCTTGCCTATAGTGTATTACTCTACTAATTGAGTTCATTTAGTCAAGGATTAAGTAGGAATTTTAATTGTTATAATTTACGCTTCAGGATGGGTAGGATACATTTAGATATAAGAGTGACTACACCTCCCTAAATACTTTAATACATAGATTTTAACAGTTGGAACCCCACACTTATGTCAAACCATACAGCACATTCAAATCATATACATTAACTCCCAATTACTTAAGCACCTTTCATCAAAAGTCACCACTTATCAAGGAATAATTTTTAAATTCAAGTGGCTCTTACTGTTTTTTTTCAAAATAGTGCACCTTTCTCTTTATTTCATTAGTTCCACTCAGAAGCCAAACAAACCACCTCACAGTTTAACCTTTATAATGTTCATAACAATTCAACGCTCAAGAAAGGTTAGAAGGTTAAAATAGATGGCTAATTTAAAAAGATGGGTAAGGCTTGTAATATGGTTGCCAAAGAAACATGATACATGCGCAAAGTGTTGCGACCAAAACACTCACGCGTGTACGCGATCAACAAGTAATATAGTAGCAAGCAGAGTATCGCTCCCACAAGAAATTTTGATTAACTTATTGACCGATATTAACTCAACTAATTATCAATTCGTGCTATATCATTACAAAATATATAAAGAACCAATTTGTAATATACTTAATAATTGCACAATAATTCAAGGCAAAATTACTACAACAATTTCACAATGTTTTATAACAATTTGGACAATATATTCCAGGGTCATGGACTTGATAGCAATCATGCTACTTTTCTAACTTATAATTGCTTTATTGAATTATCCGGGTTGTTGATTATAAGGTTAATAATATACATAAGAATCTTTCGAGTTCTTATGAATCTATCCAAGTTAAATCAATACCTATATGTCTATGGTATTAATATTAACAAGAATGCATTTACAACTCTTATTCTTCAACCAAACAAGGCAATTAAGTATATGTCTATCTTAATTGCAAATCCTTCACCCGATGCCCGGGATTCAAATCTTGTTCTATTTGATTTTATATGCAACCAATAATTTTCTTTGTCAAGTTTAATTCAAAGTTCGTAAATAGTATTTCATTGTTAGCTACACAGTAAAATAATTAAGATCAAAATCAAATAAACAACCCATATGAATAACTTCAATAAAATCAATCTAAGCTTCACAAAGCAGAATCATCTAACATCCATGACCCTAGAATATTAGAGTATTTAGCCACTCATATTCATACTAAAATCAACAATATTAATAACAAACATACTATAAACAAACTACGAGATGAAGGTTTAGATAAACTCTTTAAATTGTTGCTCCAAAGTCTTGTTCTTTAATTCCTTCCTTAGCTCCAAGAGAACTTCAATGGCTTTTCTCTTAAAAATCTTCTCTCTAGAATGAATAGTGTATTTCCACTCTTAATCCATGAAAAATCTGATCTCCCACCTTATGCAACTTTTTCTTGTTTTATTCCTTAGTGGATTACACCCCCTAGTGACAAAATAGTCACTCAATGATTAAATTTCAGAACTGGACTAGCGCGGGCGCGCTAATCCCGCGCTACTGCCCGCGCTAGTGGGGTATCATTCTGTCCGATTTTCTTAACTAGCGCGGGCGCGCTAATACCCGCGCTAGTGGGGTTTATGCTCTTTTGTCCTTTTTGCTCAAATTTCCTAATTGATTACCATCATAAACTCTCAATTGCTTAATTAACTCCCGTGAAACATTAAAATCACAATTAGAGCTAACTTTAACATTTATTATACTCATATGACAGTATATTCTTCTTAATTTAGAGCACATATATAAGCTATATTACACAATTTAGCTCATTATTAATACCCCACACTTGATTTATTGCTAGTTCTCGAGCAATCACACTATACTTATAAAAGAGTCATCAACTCAACCATTTACCTTAATGTTTTACACCTAGAACAAAACTCATACATCACACCTAGCAATATAAAATTCTAGTCTCTGGACTAACTTTCAACTGCTATACAATATTCACACTTCTTTGAAGTACTCTACATAAAGATCAAGACTTGCTTGTCTGTCACGAATCATATGTACAAGAAAGTTCCATAATTATCTACATCAAGAAAGTTTCACTCACACTCACAAAAGAAGTCACATGCATGCAAGTGGTACCATAAGCTTGCCCTTAATGTAAATCTCTACTAATGCAGGCTTGCTCGATCTAAAATCAATTAGGACTTTTTCTTCTGGTTGTAATGTAGGCTAAGGGGCTGGTAGGATATATTTGGGACTAGTGACTAGCACTCCTAAACACTTTAACACATCACTTAATCATTTTCAGCACAAATTCTTCAATCTTAACATCAATTTCATCACTCAATTCACTCCTAGCAATGTTCCATCTTTCTTTAAGTACTGTTTTAATTCACACTCCACTATATATATATATATATATATATATATATATATATATATATATATATATATTATTTTTAAATTAACACAAGTGCACCTTTTTTTCTTTTATTGGTTCCGTTCAAAACAACTCCGCACTTAGTTCCTTCGGACTTCTTTTAGCTCTTATTTTACAAATACAGTGCTTTAAGAGGTAAAAGGATCAAAAATAGCAAATAAGAACAAAAAGGGTATAAGCTTGTAATGTGGGTGCCAAATAAAGGTTTAAAGGCTAAAAATGGTTAACTAGGGATAAGTTTTATTTGATTTTAGCAATTAAGCTCAAAAAGATCAAGGAAAGCCTATCGTCATTTTTAAAACCGAGTATCACCTGAAATTTCGCTTCAATTCACATACAAGGGAAGTTCTAGACACACGTACACTACATGGACTATGCAAAAATCTCACCACACATGGCATAAGACTCATTAAGATAAACTCATCAAGACAATCTATTATGAGTATTCATTTCAGTAGAAAACATGCAATTAAAGCACTTTTACTAAAATTTCATTAAAACTAGACATTATACTCTAGGATCTGGTGTGTTCAGGTGTATTAACATTACGGATTCTCTTTCATTTTATAGCTTGTAATTCTTTATTTTAATATACAAAGCAAAATTAAAACAAAAATTAAAAACTATCTATGCCTGGTTCAAAATAAACCTTGGAAAAGAACCGTGGCTTAAAGAAAACCAAGGGGGATTTGTTACCTAAAAAATTTTTTTACACTATCTGTGTCACAACCCGGATTTTTCCCCGGCATCGGGATCGTGATGGCGCCTACTCGTGGTAGCTAGGCAAGCCACAACATTCAATATTATCCCGTTCTAATCATTATTTTATACCCATTTTTATCAACAAGAGCAATAACATTAATTTAATAAGTGCGGAAGACTTTCGAAATAGAGATAAGTGATACCAAGGTAAAACACTAATGAAATTCTCTACCCAAGACGTGGAGTCACCAGCTCACGAACTACTAATGAATACTACACATAAAGGTCTGAAAGAAAATAACATATATCTGTCTGTCTCGAAACAATGAGACCACAACAAATAATATAAGAAAATAGAAGAGACGCCGGGCCTGCGGACGTCTACAAGCTACCTCAGTCTCAGAATGCTCAACTCCCACGAATACTCTACTGCTGCTGCTGCTCCTGCTCAAAACCTAGTCCGCAATGCCCTTTCCTTTCGTATCAACCTCCTCGTGCATCGAATCTATTCAAAACCATAGCGAATACATAAATATGGGTCAAAAAACATAACCCAATCAAAAATACTCGAAAAGTACTAAAACTCACGAAGTTGGTAAAACCAGAGCCCCTGGCCCACTTCTCAAAAAATTTTGAAAATTATACCAACGGATTCCGCATCTCGCCACGAGTCCATACATATAAAGTTTATCAAAAACGGAGCTCAAATGGCCTTTCAAATCCTAACAATTCATTTTCAAGAACAAAGCCCTAGTTCTTCACAATTTCTACCCAATTTCATGAATTTGAGTGCTGATTCTTCCATAAAATAGTGTTTTTTAGTCAAGAGACTTACCTCCAAGCAATACCCATCGAAAAACCTCTTCAAATTGCTCAAAAAGCTCTCTAGGCGGAGTAAAAATGGTGGAAATAATATGTGGGTCGCGACTGAAATTTAACCCTTAATTATTCTATCCAGGCGTCCCCTTCTATGCGATCGCATCAACCCCGTTGCGATCACATAGACCAAAAATCAAGCCTTGTTAATTCCTCTTACGTGATCGCATTCACAAACCATGCGATCGCATAGCTCTACTTCTTCCTACTACACGATCGCATCACTCACCCTAGCAACCACACTTAGCAAGCTCCTCTACCTATGCAATCGCACACTCCTTCACGCGATCGCATAGAGCAAAATCACCACCCCCTCTGAGCCTTCTATGAGATCGCATATGTACCTATGTGATCGCATATAGTAAAATTCTCTACCATTTTCTGCTACATTAAAATTGCTCAAAATTCCCCGTCGGCCATCCGATTTCACCCCGAGGCCCTCGGGACCTCAACCAAATGCATAGATATGTTCTATTACTTCATTCAAACTTGCTCGTAACATAACAACACTACCATAAACATTGAAATCATCGAATTACCACGAATTCAAGCCTAAGTTAAACTAAAACTTCCAAAACTTGCATTTGATCTAAAACCCGACCTAAACACCTCCGAATGACCTGAATTTTTGCACGCATATCCAAAATCATCTAACAGAGCTATTGCAACTCTCAAAATGTCATTCTGACACTCAGATCAAAATCTCACCTACCGTCCGGAATTTGCCAAAATCCAACCTTAGCCAATTCAAGCCTAATTCTACACCGGACCTCCAAATTCAATTCTGATTGCTCTTTTACGTCATAAATCATCCCCCGAAACTAGTCAAATCATCAGAAATCCATTTCAATCCTTCTAACTCATAAGTCAACATTCGGTTGACTTTTCCAAACTAACCTTCTCATAAAGAGACTTATTATCTCATTTCTAACCGAACTCTATCCGAATTACTTCAAATTTTCAGAACACATATAATGAATATATAGAAGCATATAATGCGGAAAATGGGGCAGTAACTCCCGTAACGAGGGGTCGTGTCGTTACAATGCGGAGCCTGAAAATCAAATTTGATGGAAATACTCTAAACGAGTATGCTAGATTCAATGACGAGGATGAGTCCTTGTATCTGGAAAAAGTAGAGATGGATTAGGCATTTCACCCATGGTTGGCATCAATGATTGATCTCATGGGGACTACCCCTACATGACTGACACCTAGGGTACCAATCTACTGAAACATCCCGAGCTTCGAGGCGAAGGGTTGGGAGATATTTGTGTGAAGCCAGTTAGACCCCAATACTCATGATAGTGACATGCCGGTCTCCCGGGTGATTATAGTGGTGGCCGTCATAGCATGGTACCCGATCAATATCGGGAATATCATGTCCAGGGTGATCACCAGAGTGGTCAACAAGAATGAGGCCTACTACCCATTTATGAACTTCTTCACTATGTACTTGGAGGATCATGAAGTTGAGGGAGGGGACTTTGATACAAAGGTGAAACCAAATAGGCCATTCTGTTGGTACAACCTTTAGGGTTCCGACAACCCTAAGGCCAAGGGAAAAGCTACTACGTCCACTGGCTACTGAAGAGCCAACAATGGTGGCCACTATTTTTGAGCCCTCATCTACGATGCCACAGACCTCCACAAGATGATCCACTTTAGTGGCTTCTTCATCAGCATATCGTCTAACTGTACATAGGGTGAACCAGACTCTCTCCAGCATCAACAACTAGATGCAGTCAGCAACATCAAAGTTGTCTGTCCTATCCAGCACAGTGGCAACCCAGTCATTTCTCGCACAGCCCAAGGTGCCTGCTTCAGTAGAGGAATCTCTCAAGGAGCTGGACAACCACAAGCTCATCATGTTTGCTTTGGCATCTCAAGTAAAAGCAAATACAACGGTGAGCAAGTAGACAAAGAAGCTGAAAAAGTCTCAAGCCTCAAAAGAGTCAGTGAAGCAGCTAAGAGGGGAATGGAAAATATTAAATTTGCTGGCGACATCCCATTTGAGCTACTATTGGAGGAGGAAGTCCCAGCAGCTCAGGCATCACATGTACCAGTGCAAGAGGGTGATAGAGAGCATGTGAGGAGACAACAACTTCCCCAAACTAATGACCTGGAGATATAGTTGGAGGACTCGAAGGGAGGTGACCCAAGGACCCAGCCATAGGGCCTAGTGAGTGACCCCACTGATGTGCAGGACCCCATGCAAATAGAGGATCTATAGGGAGTTTACTATACTCTCTAACCCCACTTTGATCTTATTTTTCTATTAGCATTGAGTAAAATACTAGTTTTTATTTTGGGGGGGGGGGAGTAGGGGTTGTCTGTGACGACTCGGACCGTCTTCACAAGAATTAACACCCCAATACCCTTTCATTTATGTGTTTAATGTTTCTATATCTGTGTTAGAGTCTATTGAGTGAATTGGGATTGATTCTGGTTGAAAATGAGGCATATAGCCTTTTTGAGTGAAGCTTATTTATGAAAAGTCAACCTGGAGTTGACTATGTAGTTAGAGGGCTCGGAATTGAATTCTGATGATTTGGTTAGTTCCGGGAGGTGATTTGTGACTTAGGGGAGCGATCGAAATTGAATTTGGAGGTCCGGTGTAGAAATAGGCTTGAATTGGCTAAGTTGGAATTTTGGTGGAATCCGATCGATAGGTGGGATTTTAATCCAGGACTCGGAATAGAATTCCGACAGTTGCAGTAGCTTCGTTAGGTGAGTTTGGATATGTTTGCAAATTTTCAGGTCATTCGGACATCGTTTGGTCGGGTTTTTGATAGAATGTAGATTTCAAAAGTTTTAGTTGAATCTTAGGCTTGAACCGGCCATAATTTGATGATTCGTGTGTTTGAGTGTGTGTTTTTATGGTTGGAACAAGTTCTTATGATGATTTAGAGTGGATTTTTATTTTTGGTTGAGGTCCCGGGGGCCTCGGGATGATTTTGGGAGGTCAAACGGCAGAATTTTGGTGTTATGG
The DNA here is from genome assembly GCA_032618575.1 of Nicotiana noctiflora. Classification (NCBI taxonomy): domain Eukaryota; kingdom Viridiplantae; phylum Streptophyta; class Magnoliopsida; order Solanales; family Solanaceae; genus Nicotiana; species Nicotiana noctiflora. The sequence continues at coordinate 10,778 of JASVEL010000267.1, forward strand.
AACAACTGTCATGAATTGCAGCAGGGATTCCGTTTCTGTGGAAGGGAGCCGCAGAAGCGGATCCGCAGGGGTGAATATTGTTCCGCATAAGCGACTTTGGACCTGGCCGGGCAAGATCGCACAAGCGACAGCAATATTGCAGGAGCGGGCTCGCTTCTGCGAGCCTATAGATGTAAAAGCAGAAGTGGGCAGCTGTGTGGTCATCGCAGAAGTGAAGAAGTGGTCGCTTAAGCGGTCTCGCAGGTGCGAGACCTGGACCGCAGAAGCGAAAGGGGCAGTTAAGTGAGTTCTTGTAGAAGCGACAAAATTGTCTCAGAAGCGGACCCGCTTATGCGAGTCCGAGACCGCAGAAGCGGAAATTGTATCTGTGATAAAAAACAGATGGGTAAAATTTTAGAATGTTATATCACGCTAAGGCTTAAACCAAGAAGCGATTTGGGGTGATTTTAAGAGGAAATCAAAGGGATTCTTCAGGTAATCATTCATGGGCTTAATTTACGATATTATCTTGCTAAATTATGGAGTTTATACCTGAAATTGGAAGAATTAGATGTGTATTAATAAAGGCTTTTTCTCTAAGCCAGGGTTATTGAAAATCATCAATTTGAATGGGCAAACTGAGTCCGATTTAGATAAACTTTATATGTATGCACTCGTGTTGAGATAAAAATTCTGAAAATGTAAATTTTGTAATTTTTCAAGAAGCGTACTGAAAGTTGGGTTTTGGCAACTTTGTGATTTTTGGTGTAATTCGAGTTGTTTCGATTGGGTTATGTCCCTTTAGCCTATTTTGATGCATTTCTATTGATTTTGATCAGATTCTGCACCCGTGGAGGCCGATTCTCGTGGCTAGGGCATTACTGACTAGTCTTCGAGCCGAGTCGAGGTGAGTAATGGGTGTGGGTGATGACCAGTGAGTTCGAAACACTGATATATCACTATGTGATGCTGTATTAAGGCGAGACACGTATTCTCCTATAAGTGCGGGGTCGAATGTGATTGAGGACTATGGTTTAGTTCCACCTGATAATACTCTATTGTCTTGTTGGCTATTTTTGAGCCGGTGAACCTCCTACTTGGATGGTTGTGGATATCTTTGGGCTATGAGCCAGTTATTGGGATCCCGCGAGGATCGTTGCTATTGTTTCTATGATATTGGCATGCTATTTTGATACCAGTCCTGAGCTATTACTGTCTAAAATGTTTTTCCAAACTCTGGAATTTATGAAACACTATTTTCTACTGAAAAATGATAAAAGGAGATTTCAAATACTAATTTTGTGCCTGTGAGGCTTGCATTGCATTATAGCTGCGTGCCTAACATCCACTCCTTCTAGTCGAGTGCCTTGCGGCGCCTTTAATGACTGGTAGTGGATGGGGCTGCGTGCCGCAGCATATCATGATATTATGATTGGGCTGTAGGAGCCCCTTCGAAGTCTGAACCCCCACAATGAGCACGGGTACCCAAATGAATCAGGCTACGCGCCGTAGCGGTCATATTCATGCATTGCATTGCATTTAGCTATACTTGTTATTCTGTTAGCTGATATTGCTGGTTCTGATACTGCTCATGTTGATAATTGATACATGATATTGTTGTATAGCCTTGCTTAGTGTTGTATTGGGTTTTCTTACCTTCGTTGTCTTACCCTTACTTATCACACTACTCCTTGCACCTTGTGTGCAGAGCCAGGTACATCACAGCAGAGCTGACTCTACAGCTACTCGGAGAGCTTCATTTGGATGGTCAAGGTAGCTGCTAGCTTCTGCAGGACCTGACTCTCCAGTCTATTTTTACTTTCTTAGACTATTCTGCACTTGTAGTCACAGTTGTATACACTATCACAGCTATATATTTTTGTAAAGCATCATGACTTATGACTCCTGATTCGGTAGGAGGTTTATACTGGTTTTAGGATATCTAATCCCGATGTGTTGGATGTTATTTCATTATATTATCATTGTTTATGCTTAAAAAGGGTAAAGTGTGAGTTGATAGCTCTGTGTTATAAATGGTTGGTCGGGCTGGCCTAGCAATGTGATGGGCGCCATCACGACCGAGTTTTGGGGTCGTGACAAGTTGGTATCAGAGCCTAGGTTACTAGGCCTCAAGAGTCTTGAGCCGGTTGGTAGAGTCTCGTGGATCGGTACGGGGACGCCTGTATTTATCCTCGGGAGGCTGCAGACCTTTAGGAAACACTTCACATTTCTTGAACTCTATCGTGCGATTTTTGTTGTTCCGAGAACTAAATTTCGCAGATGATGAGAACTCGAGCTTCAGGACGAGGCGGACGACCACCATTGCCACCTGCTAGAGGCCGTGGATGCGGCCGTGGTCATGGTAGAGGTAGGGCAGCTGAGGTAGTGCCAGTTAACCCACTCGTTGTCCCTATTGAGGAGCAGCCCCCAGTGGCTGAGGCTCCAGCAGCACCCGCTCAGGCACCGATAGTGTCTATTGTCATTCCTGGCCTTCAGGAGACTTTGGCCCAGATATTATCAGTATGTTCTAGATTGGCTCAGGTAGTATCAGCTACCACTACAGCAGCGACATCCCAGACTGGGGGTGGTCATTAGACGCTCGTAGCTCGCACACCAGAGTAGGTTGTGCAGGGACTTCAGACACCAGAGGCAGTCCCAGCTCAAGCAGTTAGACAGGCTATTCTAGCAGCACCAGCCCCAGAGTATGTGGTATCGGTGATGCCTGATGAGGAGCAGCATTGCTTGGAGAGATTTGGTAGACTCCAGCAATCTCATTTCAGTAGTACTGAGGGAGAGGATGCCCACGGTTTCTTAGATAAGTGCTAGAGGATGTTACGTACAACTGGGATTCTTGAGTCCAGCGGTGTTTCATTTACTACCTTCCAATTTACTGGTCCAACATTTGATTGGTGGGAGGAGTTTGAGAGGCGTAGGCCTGCAGGTGCAGCACCTCTTACCTGGCAGCAGTTTTCCACTCTCATTTTGAGAAGTATGTGCCTCATTCCCGTAGAGAGGAGCTACGTCGCCAGTTTGAGTGGTTAGTATAAGGCGACATGTCAGTGACCCAGTATGAGATGAGGTATACCCAGTTGGCTAGGCATGCTATATGGATGATCCCGACAGATCGGGAGAGGATCAAGAGGTTCATTGATGGCCTCAACTATTCTATTCGCATTCTAAAGACCAGAGAGAGAGTATTATCATCATCTTTTGAGTAGGTTGTGGATATGGCACGCTCTATTAAGGTGGATCGTCATCGTGAGCGGGAGGAGCTGGAGGCCAAGTGGCCTCGAGGTTCTGGCAGCTTTAGTGGTGCCCCATCCAGAGGGCAGTTTCAATAGGGCAGAGGTCACTCATTTAGACCTCCTCAGTCAGGCCGCCCTGAGCATAGTGGAGCTTCTGCAAGTTGTGGCCGTCAGGGTTTCCAGCATGGCCAGTCTTCACTCAGTGCTCTCCCAGCTCAGAGTACAGCACCTACTTCTTTAGCCCAGGGTTCATCTACAGTGAGCAGTTCCCTTCAGTCCCCTTCTCCAGCGCCAGGTAGTTGTTTTGAGTGTGGCGAGTTTGGCCACATTAGGAGGCAGTGCACTCGACTTCGCAGGGATAGGTCTCAGTAGAGGGATCAGCCCTCCTCTTCAGCACTATCTCAGGCTAGTAGAGGTGGATGTCAGTCTTCTAGAGGTCGCCCCAGAAGTGAAGAGCGATCGAGTGAGGCTAAGCACGTTTCTATGCACTTCCTGACATGCGTGATGTAGTTGACTCTGATGCAGTGATTACATGTATCATTTTTATTTGATCTCGGGTCCACAATTTATACGTGTCATCTTATTTTGCACATCATTTGGGTGCGACTCGTGGTAGTCTTGATTTTCCTATTCATGTATCCACCCCAGTGGATGATACGATTATTGTGGATCATGTCTATAGATCCTGTGTTGTTTCTATTGGGGGTTTGGAGACCCAGGTGGATCTGTTATTGTTAGGTATGGTGGACTTCGATGTCATATTGGGCATGGACTAGCTGTCTCCGTACCATTCTATATTGGACTGTCACGCCAAGATAGTTACATTGGCTATTCCTGGTATTCGTCAGATTGAGTGGCGGGTTTCGATTGATTACGTCCCTAGCCGTGTTATTTAATTCTTAAAGTCTTAGAGAATGGTTGAAAAGGGGTGTTTGTCGTATTTGGCATTTGTGAGGGATATGGGAGCTGAGACTCCTAGTATTGATTATGTGCCTGTTGTGAGGGACTTTCCAGATGTATTCCCATCAGACCTACCGGGTATTCCACCGGACAGGGACATCGATTTTGGTATTGACTTGGTGCCGGGCACTCAGCCCATTTCTATTCCTCCTTATCGGATGGCACCAGTTGAGTTGAAGGAATTGAAAGAACAGCTTCAGGAGCTTTTGGATAAGGGATTCATTCGCCCTAGTGTGTCACCGTAGGGTGCACCAGTGTTATTTGTTAAGAAGAAAGATGGTTCTATGCGGATGTGCATTTATTATAAACAGCTGAACAAGGTAATAGTGAAGAACAAGTATTCCCTACCGCGCATTAATGATTTATTTGATTAGTAACAGGGAGCGCGGGTGTTCTCGAAGATTGATCTTCGCTCAAGCTATCATCATCTGAAGATTAGGGACTCTGATATTATGAAGACTGCATTCAGGACTAGATATGGGCACTATGAGTTCCTAGTGATGTCTTTTGGGCTGACCAACGCCCCAGTAGCATTCATGCATCTGATGAATAGTGTGTTCAGGCCACATTTGGATTCATTCGTGATCGTGTTCATTGATGATATTCTAGTTTACTCACGTAGCCAGGAGGAGCACGCTCAGTATTAGAGCATTGTGTTGCAGAGGTTAAAGGAGGAGAAATTGTATGCTAAGTTCTCCAAGTGCGAGTTTTGGCTCGAGTCAATAGCATTTCTGGGTCATGTGGTGTCTTGTGATGGTATTCAGGTTGACCCGAAGAAGATAGAGGCGATGCAGAGTTGGCCTAGACCATCCTCAGCTACGGAGATCAGGAGTTTCCTTGGTTTGGTGGGGTATTATCGCCTGTTTGTTGAGGGATTTTAATCTATTGCTTCTTCTCTGACCATGTTGACGCAGAAGGGTGCACCATTCGTGTGGTCGGATGAGTGCGGGGAGAGCTTTCAGAAGCTCAAGACGGTTTTGACCACAGCTCAAGTGTTAGTCTTGCCATCAGCTTCAGGTTCATATATCGTATATTGTGATGCCTCGAGAGTGGGGATATGTTGTGTATTGATGCAGGAGGGTAGAGTTATTGCTTATGCTTCTCGTCAGTTGAAGCCTCATGAGAAGAACTACCCTGTTCGTGATTTGGAGTTAGCTGCCATAGTTCATGCCTTGAAGATTTGGAGGCACTACTTGTACGGCTTGTCCTGTGACTGTATCCTAATCATCGTAGTCTCTAGCATTTTTTCAGACAGAGGGATGTTAATTTGAGACAGCAGAGATGGCTTGAGTTGCTCAAGAATTATGACATCACTATTCTATATCATCCGGGGAAGGCTAATGTGGTGGCCGATGCTTTGAGCTGAAATGCGGTCAGTATGGGCAGCTTGGCGTATATTCCAGTTGGTGAGAGATCATTTGCTTATGATGTTCAGGCATTGGCCAACCGGTTAGTGAGGTTAGATATTTCAGAGCCCAGCAGGGTGTTCTCTTGTGTTGCTTCTCGGTCTTCTTTATATGATCGTATTCGTGAGCGCCAGCATGATGATCCACACTTTCTTGTCCTTAAGGATAGAGTTCAACATGATGATGCCAGAGATGTCACCATTGAAAGTGATGGTGTACTGAGGATGCAGGGCCGAATATGCGTGCCCAATGTTGATGGCCTTCGTGAGTTGATATTAGAGGAGGCCCATAGCTCATGATATTCTATCCATCTAGGTGCCACGAAGATGTACCAGGACCTGAAATAGCATTATTGGTGGAGGAAGATTGAGATGGACATTGTGAGACATGGAGCACGGTGCCCCAACTGTCAGCAGGTCAAGTACGAGCATCAGAGGCCCGGTGGTGTGTTTCAGCGTATTGATATTCCCGAGTGGAAGTAGGAAAGGATCACTATGGACTTTGTTAGTGGACTCCCTCAGACAGTAAGGAGGTTTGATTCAGTTTGGGTGATTATGGATAGGCTGACCAAGTCCGCTCACTTCATTCCTGTGTGTACTACATACTCTTCGGAGTGGCTAGCTAAGATATTCATTCGCGAGATTGTGAGATTGCATGAGTCCCAGTTTCTATCATATCAGACAAAGGTACTCAGTTAACTTTGCAATTCTAGAGGACATTTCAGTGTGAGTTGGGCTCCCAGGTTGAGTTGAGTACTGCATTTCATCCTCAGACAAACGGACAGTCCGAGCGTACAATTCAGATCTTGAAGGATATGTTGCGAGCTTGTGTTATTGACTTTGGTGGTTCATGGGCTGATTACTTGCCTCTCGCAGAGTTTGCCTACAACAACTGCTACCAATCTAGTATCCAGATGGCACCGTATGAGGCTTTATATGGGAGACGGTGTAGATCTCTAGTTGGTTAGTTTGACCCCAGTGAGGTAAGGTTGTTGGGGACAGAGTTAGTCCAGGATGCTTTGGACAAGGTGAAGGTGATTTAGAAGAGAATTCACACAGCTCAGTCGCGCCAGAAGAGTTATGCGGACCGGAAGGTTCGGGATGTGTCTTACATTATGGGTAAGAAGGTCTTACTGAAGGTTTCGCCTATGAAGGGCGTCATGAGATTTGGGAAGAAAGGAAAGCTCAGTCTGAGATTCATTGGCCCTTTTGAGATCCTCATGAGGATTGGAGAGGTGACCTATATGCTTGCTTTTCCACCCAGCCTATCGGGTGTTCATCCAGTATTCCACGTATCTATGCTTCGAAAATATGGTGGCGAACCATCCCATGTGTTGGATTTCAGTACTATTCAGCTTGATGATGACTTGACCTATGATGTGGAGCCTATAGCTATATTGGGTCGTCAGGTGAGGAGATTGAGATCCAAGGACATTGCATCAGTAAAGGTGTAGCGGAGAGGTCGGCCCGTGGAGGAGGCCACTTGAGAGATCGAGCAGGAGATGCGGAGCAGATATCCTCACTTATTTGAGTCTCCAGGTATGTTTCTTGACCCGCTCGAGGACGAGCGTATGCTTAAGTGGGGGAGAATATGACGACCCGGCTCGTCGTCACGAGAATTACCACCCCGTTACCATTTCATTTATGTGTTTCATGTTTCTATATCTGTGTTAGAGTCTATTGGGTGAATTGGGATTGATTCTAGTTGAAAATGAGGCATATAGCCTTTTTGAGTGAAGCTTGTTTATGAAAAGTCAACCTGGAGTTTACTATATTGTTAGAGGGCTCGGAATCAAATTCTGATTATTTGGTTAGTTCTGGTAGGTGATTTGTGACTTAGAGGAGCGATCAGAATTGAATTTGGAGGTCCGGTGTAGAAATAGGCTTGAATTGGCTAAGTTGAAATTTTGGCGGAATCCGATCGATAGGTGAGATTTTGATTCGGGGGTTGGAATGGAATTCTGACAGTTGCAGTAGCTTCGTCAGGTGATTTTGGATATGTCTACAAATGTTCAGGTCATTCGGACATCGTTTGGTCGGGTTTTTGATAGAATGTAGATTTTAGAAGTTTTAGTTGAATCTTAGGCTTGAACCGGTCTTAATTTGAGGATTCGTGTGTTTGAGGGTGTGTTTTTATGGTTGGAACATGTTTGTATTATGATTTAGAGTGGATTTGTATTTTTGGTTGAGGTTCGGGGGCCTCGGGATGATTTCGCGAGGTCAAACGGAAGATTTTGGTGTTATGGAATAGCTGTCATGAATTACAGCAGGGATTCCGCTTCTGCAGAAGGGGAGCCACAGAAGAAGATTTGCAGGGGCGAAGATTGTTCCGCAGAAGCGACTTTGGATGTAGCCGGGCAAAATCGTATAAGCAACAGCTATGTCGTAGGAGCGGGCTCTCTTCTGCGAGCCTATAGACGCAGAAGCAGAAGTGGGCAGCTGTGTGGTCTTCGCAAAAGCGAAGAAGTGGTCGCCTAAGCGGTCTCGCTGGTGCGAGACCTGGACCACAGAAGCGAAAGGGGCATTTAAGTGAGTTCTCCCAGAAGTGACCAAATTTTCGTAGAAGAGGACTCACTTATGCAAGTCCGAGACCGCAGAAGCGGAAATCGTATTTGTGATAAAGAAACAGAATAATAAAATTTCAGAATGTTATGTCACGCTAAGGCTTAAACCAAGAGGTGATTTGGGGCGATTTTAATAGGAAATCAAAGGGATTCTTTAGGTAATCATTCATGGACTTAATTTATGTTATTATCTTGCTAAATTATGGAGTTTATACCTGAAATTGGAAGAATTAGAGGTGTATTAATGGAGGTTTTTGCTCTAAGCTTGGGTTATTAAAAATCATCGATTCGAATGGGAAAACTGAGTCCGATTTAGATAAACTTTAAATGTATGGACTCATGTTGAGATAAGGATTTTGAAAATGTAACTTTTGTAATTTTTCTGTTACGACCCAAACTGGAGGACCATGACTAGCACCCGACCATACTTGCCGAGCACCAACGTACATTTTATCTAACCTTCTTTATTATCTTTTAGGGCCGACGAGACCAATATAAATGGTAGACATGGATCATGGACAACCAACAATAAAATATGATTGCATGAACCTACATAACATGGGATGACCAGACAATCAAGAAACTATATACATATGGTACAAGCTACCACGCTAAAATGAAAGACTATACAACAAAAACCAACCGACAAGGCATACCAAACTATACATGAGTCGACACTTGTCTATGAGCCTCTAAAGGAACATAAGTTCTGCAACATAGCCGGAATAGGGCCCCGACATACCCATAATGTCTATAACAAAAATGCATACCAAGACCAAGGCAAGTCCGGAGAAGGGATCTCGCCAATCACCGCCTGAACTGGACAACCTACTGTGATGGGGGAGCTACACCTGCCTGTCTATCAGGACCTGCAGCACGACATGCAGCGTCCACAAATAAAAGGACGTCAGTACGAATAAAGTACTGAGTATGTAAGGCAGAGAACCATAAATACGAACAGTAATGTAAGCAGGGATAGAAAATATACAACCTGTAACATCTGAGTACCTCTGAGGGCTACTGGCATGAAATGCATGATACATATGTATAAATACATAATCTTTTAAAACATACGCCGCTGTGGCCATCATCATCATCATATCGTACCCGGCCGTAATAGGCTCGGTAAAAACGTACCCGGCCATTATAAGGCTCGGTAGAATCGTACCCGGCCACGTGGAGCTCGGTAAAACCCAACTGATCAGTGGTTGCACAATAGGTGCCGTACCCGGCCGACTATAGCGCGGCTCGGTAGAGTAAAGTAGATACATATATATAATGCATGCTCGACTCATGGAAACACCTTGTAGACCTTTCGGAGTGACGTAAGGTCGGTATCCTATGTACACCTTATTAGGACTAACTCTTCACTATGAACCTTATAGGAATCAGGAAGTACCAACAAGATTGATAACATAAGAATAAGAGAAGCAACATCAACATCAATCGTTCCATAAGAGGGAAAACAATGTAAGTACTGCTTAGCTTCTAAGAATAGAGTATCTTTGGAAGCTCGTTCATTACATTATGTACAATCAGAATGTGCAAAAGAAGTCAAGGGATAGCCACACATACCTTGTATATACTGCCACAACCTCAAGCTATGCAAACGTCACGATTCCTTAGTCTACAATAGGAGAAATGACACTATCGTTAACATTCAAGCGTCGCAACTATTATGTACCAACCACAACTTATTTTGTGATGAAACGGACAGCACCTCCCTATATATATGACTTCACACAATTCAAAACAATCACCAAATAGCCTAAACAACATCAATAATAAACATATTGAGCCTCCCAAAACAGTCCACACACAACCTAATCACATCATACATACGACGGCCACTATAGTCGTATCAAACGACCCAAAAATATTACGAAGAACTAGCAGACCACAACCCAACATATATATGGTGTTTCTCCACACCCTGCCTCCTCCAAAGCTCCACAAAATAGTACTAAAAAATGCAGCCCAACAGCAACACAAAACAGTCCACAAAACAATCCGCTACAAGTGAATAACTTGAACTCACGGCTTCCGATCACCGTCCCGTGAGTTCTTACATGTATATAACGAATTACCATGAATTCACAGCAGAATAAATGTATGAAATATAGCAGTAAACTCACCTTAATTGTTGCAAAACTCAGCCTTTAACTTGGTTCTTCAAACTCTAGTGTTTACCCCCAATTTGAACTTGAAAGAGAGGGAAAATCAATTAGGGTTTGTGGATAATTTTTGGGAGGACGTTTGCAGGGTTTTAGGTCTGGTTATTTGTGAAATATAAAGAGGGATATATTGCAGAAGATAAGCCTTTTAATGGGCTCCTTTTCTGACCCGAAATTTCCTCTTTTGGGCCGACATTTAACCAAGTAGCTGACCCACCTACTTGTCGCCTAGCAGCTTGTGCAGTCTCACGAAAAAGTCTATATCTCTCTATTCCAATGTCGTATTGATAAACCGTTTAATGCGTTGGAAACTAGACTCATAGATATTCAATTTGGTGGGTAGATCACCCCCTAATTCCAAGTATATTGGGAGAAAATCTTAATAACATTTGACCTAAAGTTTAGGTAAAACTATGAACCTAAGTTGCAACAACTTTTGTCGACTTTTGTTTCATAACTCGTTTGACTTCAAGACTTATGATACGGATATTATATGATTCAAATACCTTAAATCATGACCTCCTAAGTATACTAAGCATCTATAGGTTTACCCAAAAGTACGAGTTACAGCATCCTTGATTCGTTTAACTTCTAATACTTGTTAATCACCCTTATGCACCCTTGTATCACTTAAGATTAATCGGATTAACTTCTTATCATCTCAAGGATAATTCCTTCTTGAATTTGTGTTATCTAAATTATGTAATGAACTAACGTGTGTGGATATGGGTTGTAACACCCTCCCCCCCTTAGGAACATTCGTCCTCGAATGTAAGGGTTTATGGGGAGTCCAAGTCATCGTGGATTCCAACGGAAATATTTGGTGAATTTTCCCCTATAAAATGGTCACTAGCAAAATTTGCAAGTAGTGAAGCTAAAAGTATGGCCTCACAAGGCTACACAAAGCATTAAGGACATGGACATTATTTACATATCAACACTTTGTATTAAGGAAGAGAGTTCTCAAGTTATTGCTTACCTCATAAAGCCATTTCACCTTCACAATGTATCTTGCATTCCATCAACATCCTTGTTATCATCATTCTGGAATAGGTGAGGGTATTTAGACTTCATCTCTTCTTCCGCTTCCCATGTCATTTCTTTCATATTCTTGTTCCTCCACAATACTTTGACGGAAGCTACATCTTTTGTTCTCAGCTTGCGGACTTGTCGATCTAATATAGCCACTGGCACTTCTTCATATGATAGATCCTCCGTAACTTGAACATCTTTGATAGGGACAACTCGAGAAGGGTCTCCAATACATTTCCTCAACATAGATACATGGAATACCGGGTGGACAAATTCTAATTCGGATGGCAATTCTAACTCATAAGCAACTTGTCCAATTCGTTGAAGAATTTTATACGGACCGATATACCTTGGACTCAGCTTACCTTTCTTCCCAAAACGCATAACACCCTTCATTGGTGAGATCCTCAGGAAAACCCAATCACCAACCTCAAACTCTAGATCACGACGTCGGACATCGGAATAAGACTTTTGCCTGCTTTGTGCCATCCTCAATCGTTCCTGTATCACTTTCACCTTCTCAATGGCTTGGTGAATCAAATCCGGCCCATATAATTCTGTTTCACCGACTTCGAACCATCCAACTGGTGATCTACATCTCCTCCCATATAGTGCCTCATATGGGGCCATTTTAATATCGGAATGGTAGCTATTATTGTAGGAAATTCTATGAGTGGAAGATGGTCATCCCAATTTCCCTTAAAATCTAGAACACATGCTCGTAGCATATCTTCCAATGTCCGAATGGTACGTTCAGCCTGTCCGTCAGTCTGCGGATGAAATGCAGTGCTGAGATTCACCTGTGTGCCTAAACCTTTCTAAAAAGACCTCCAAAAGTTAGCCGTAAATTGAGCTCCTCGATCTAATATAATAGATATCGGCACACCATGAAGCCTAACAATCTCCTTGATATACAACTTCGCATAATCTTTAGCCGAGTAAGTTGTCTTAACTGGCAGAAAATGTGAGCACATTTTGTAAGTCGATCAACTATCACCCGGATAGAGTCAAACTTATGATAAGATCGAGGTAATCCAATAACGAAGTCCATATTAATCACCTCCCATTTCCAAGTCGGAATTTCTATATTCTGAAGCAATCCACCGGGTTTCTGATGTTCTATATTTACTTGTTGACAATTGGGACACCGGGCTACAAATTCTACAATAGACTTTTTCATGTTATCCCACCAATACTGCTCCTTGACATCATGATACATCTTTGTTGAGCCAGGGATGGATGGAATATCGGGATTGATGAATTTCATTCATAATCTTTTCTCGCAACCCTGCCACATTCGGCACACATAATCGGCCTTGGTATCTCGGTGCCCCATCTCCTCCGATCTCAAAAGCCGTAATTTTACACTGTTGAATGTTCTCTCCCAATCGTATTATGATAGGATCTTCATATTGCCGTGCTTTTACCTCGGCTACCAAAGATGATTCTGATGTATTCTGTACAGTAACACTTCCGTCATCAGAGTCTAACAATCCGATTCTCATATTGGCTAGCTGATGAAGCTCTTTAGTCAACCCCCATCTACCTGCATCAATATGTACTAAGCTTCCCATTGACTTACGGTTGAGAGCAGCTGCCACAACATTGGCTTTACCGGGATGATACAATATCTCGACGTCGTAGTCCTTCAGTAATTCAAGCCACCTACGCCGCCTCAAATTCAACTCTTTCTGCTTGAAGATGTATTGTAGACTCTTGTGATCTGTGTAGATGTCAACATGGACGCCGTATAAGTAGTGCCGCCATATCTTCAAAGCATATATTACTGCAGCCAATTCCAAATCATGGGTTGGATAATTCTTTTCATGCTTCTTCAATTGTCTTGATGCATATGAAATCACCTTCCCATGCTGCATCAACACGCACCCCAAACCTATACCCGAGGCATCACAATATACCACATATCCTTCTGTTCCTTCAGGGAGAGTGAGCACCGGTGCAGATGTCAATCGATCCTTCAGCTCCCGAAAACTACGTTCACAAGTGTTAGACCACTGGAACTTGGTAGCTTTCTGTGTTAACTTAGTCAATGGTGCTGATATAGAGGAAAACCCTTCAACAAACCGCCTATAATATCCTGCTAGCCCCAGGAAGCTACGAACTTCTGATGGTGTTGTAGCTCTCGGCCAATTCTTTACTGCATCAATCTTCTGAGTGTCGACACTAATACCCTCGTCAGATATCACATGGCCAAGGAATGCTACCGAGTTCAGCCAGAATTCACATTTGGCGAGCTTAGCATATAACTTACGATCCTGAAGCATCTGTAATACTATCCGCAAGTGGCTCGCATGTTCCTCCTCCGAACGAGAATACACCAGAATGTCATCAATGAATACAATCACGAACACATCAAGATAGGGCCTGAATACAGTATTCATGAGATCCATAAAAGCCGCTGGGGCATTTGTTAGCCCGAACGACATCACCAAGAACTCAAAGTGCCCATATCTTGTCCGAAAGGCCGGCTTTGGAATATCCTTCTCCTTAACCCTCACCTGATGATATCCTGAACGTAAGTCAATCTTGGAGAAATACTTGGCACCCTGGAGTTGGTCAAACAGGTCGTCAATTCTTGGAAGTGGATACTTGTTCTTTATAGTAAACTTATTCAACTTCCGATAGTCGATACACATTCGTAATGACCCATCTTTCTTCCGCACGAATAGGACTGGCGCACCCCAAGGTGAAATGCTAGGCCTAATGAAGCCCTTATCCAGCAAGTCCTTTAACTGCGCCTTCAACTCTCGCAGCTCTGTCGGGGCCATTCTATATGGAGGGATAGAGATCGGTTGAGTGTCGGGCAACACATCAATGCTAAACTCAATCTCCCTTTCTGGAGGAAGTCCTGGGAGTTCATTTGGGAAAACATCTGGAAATTCATTGACCACGGGGATAGATTGTAGAGTAGGCAGCTTCGCCTCTGCATCCCTAACGCGAACAAGATGATAAATGTAACCTTTTGAGATCATTTTCCTTGCCTTAAGATAGGAAATAAATCTACCTTTCGATGTAGCAATGTTCCCCTTCCATTCAATGACGGGTTCACCAGGAAATTGAAACCTAACCATCTTCATGCGACAGTCAACATTTTCATAGCATGAGGCCAACTAGTCCATTCCCAGTATCACATCAAAATCAACCATTTCTAACTCAAATAAATTTGCCGAGGTTTGACGACTACAAATCATCACAGTGCAACCTTTATATAGCCTTCTAGCAATCACAGAATCTCCTATTGGAGTAGATACCGCAAGGGGTTTACTTATCAATTTAGGTTCAATGCCAAACTTATTAGCCACAATGGGTGTAACATATGATAATATAGATCCCGGATCAATTAACGCATATACATCATAAGAAAACACAGACAATATACCTGTAACAACATCTGGAGATGACTCGAGATCCTGTCGACCTACTAGAGCATATGTTCGATTTTGAGCACCACTCGAACTCGGCCCAGCACCTCTACCTCTACCACGACCTGTCGACTGCTGAAAACCCCGTGCTGGAGGTCGAACTGATGAGGAAGAACCAGACACAGATCTAGTCGGCTGAGCCATACCATCACCTCCCCTGTTAGGACAATCCCGCATCATATGGCCAGGATGTCCGCAAGAATAACACGCATCAGAACCTCGACGGCACAGTCCAAAGTGGGCCTTGCCGCACCGATCACAACGTGGTGTTGGGGGTTTCGTCTGACTAGTATCCCTGTGATGTTGCGATCCAGATGTCAGCGAACTCTGACCTGGACCAGAATAGGATCGATCATATCGAGGCCTCTGAAATTGTGGAGGAGCACTAGCTATAGATGGCGCTGAACTCCTCGAAGACTAGGGCCTGGCGCTGCCTCTTAAGTCATCAGAATACCTTGCAAATCTCGCCCTCTTATGCTGGCCCCTATCCTGCTCCCTATCTGCCCTCTGCTGGCGCTTACGATCCTCTAGGCTCTGAGCATAAGCTTGAATACGGGAAATATCCATGCCTTCTACCAAGGAGGCCGTCATACACTCATTTATCAGATGGGGTCCCAACCCGTTCACGAACAAATGCACCCTATCACTCATCTCGGCCACCATATGGGGAGCATACCTTGCTAAAGAATCAAACCTGCATACTATACTCTCGCACACTCATATTACCTTGTCTAAGGTTCAAGAACTTATCAACTCTAGCTCGTCGTATCTCAACGGGCAAATAATGACGAAGAAAGGCCTCAGAAAAATCCTTCCACACAGCTGGAGGAGCGTTCGGACCCCTGGATCTCTCCCAAGTATCATACCAAAGAACCGCTAAATCCCGTAGCCGATAAGAAGCCAACTCTACTGCCTCTGTATCACTAACATGCATAACCCGTAGTGTACGATGAACCCGGTCAATAAAAGTCTGCGGATCCTCCTTGGGGTCTGATCCGGTAAACACTGGAGGGTCTAAATTAATAAAATCACGAACTCTTGTACTAACTGGTTTATCAGCAGCACCTGTATTCTGCCTCTGAGCCTGAGCAGCTACCAAGCTAGTCAATAACTGCAAAGCACTCCGCATATCCTGGTCTGTAGTGCCAGACGGAGGAGCCTGGAGGTGCTGGGTGCCACCTAATATCCTCTAGAGGAGACGGAGTAGATGAGGTATGAGACGGCATTTCACTCTAAGCCTCACTTTGGCCTGCTCTGTCTTGGGGCACCTGACTGGTACCCTCTCCCGCAGCTGTATCAAGCCGTCTACTAATTGTTTGTTTCCTAGTCGAAGGCATCGCTGAAAGAAAACAAGGTGAATATTAGAGACGAACACTTACGACTCAACTCTATGCACGATCTAGATTCAGGAAGAAGGTAACAACCCTAGATGTCATGTTGCCTCCTGATTATAAATGTGGCGCGCTACACATCCATAATCAAGACTCTACTAGACATGGCTCATAGACAATCCCTAGGACAGACTTGCTCTGATACCAAGTTTGTCACGACCCAAACCGGAGGACCATGACTAGCACCCGACCATACTTGCCGAGCACCAACGTACATTTTATCTAACCTTCTTTATTATCTTTTAGGCTGACGAGACCAATATAAATGGTAGACATGGATCATGAACAACCAACAATAAAATATGATTGCATGAACCTACATAACATGGGATGACCGGACAATCAAGAAACTATATACATATGGTACAAGCTACCACGCTAAAATGAAAGACTATACAACAAAAACCAGCCGACAAGGCATACCAAACTATACATGAGTCGACACTTGTCTATGAGCCTCTAAAGGAACATAAGTGCTGCAACATAGCCGGAACAGGGCCCCGACATACCCATAATGTCTATAACATAAATGCATACCAAGACCAAGGCAAGTCCGGAGAAGGGATCTCGCCAATCACCGCTGAACTCGACAACCTACTGTGATGGGGGAGCTACACCTGCCTGTCTATCAGGACCTGCAGCACGACATGCAGCATCCACAAATAAAAGGACGTCAGTACGAATAAAGTACTGAGTATGTAAGGCAGAGAACCATAAATACGAACAATAATGTAAGCAGGGATAGAAAATATACAACATGTAACATCCGAGTACCTCTGAGGGCTACTGACATGAAATGCATGATACATATGTATAAATACATAATCTTTTAAAACATACGCCTCTGTGGGCATCATCATCATCATATCGTACCCGGCTGTAATAGGCTTGGTAAAAACGTACCCGGCCATTATAAGGCTCGGTAGAATCGTACCCGGCCACGTGGAGCTCGATAAAACCCATGTGGAGCTCGATAAGAATAGAGTATCTTTGGAAGCTCGTTCATTACATTATGTACAACCGGAGTCGTGCAAAAGAAGTCAAGGGATAGCCACACATACCTTGTATATACTTCCACAACCTCAAGCTATGCAAACGTCATGATTCCTTAGTCTACAATAGGAGAAATGACACTATCGTTAACGTTCAAGCGTCGCAACTATTATGTACCAACCACAACTTATTTTGTGATGAAACGGACAGCACCTCCCTATATATATGACTTCACACAATTCAAAACAATCACCAAATAGCCTAAACAACATCAATAATAAACATATTGAGCCTCCCAAAACAGTCCACACACAACCTAATCACATCATACATATGACGGCCACTATAGTCGTATCAAACGACCCAAAAATATTACGAAGAACTAGCAGACCACAACCCAAAATATATATGGTGTTTCTCCACACCATGCCTCCTCCAAAACTCCACAAAACAGTACTAAAAAATGCAGCCCAACAGCAACACAAAACAGTCCACAAAACAGTCCGCTACAAGTGAATAACTTGAACTCACGGCTTCCGATCACCGTCCCGTGAGTTCTTACATGTATATAACGAATTACCATGAATTCACAGCAGAATAAATGTGTGAAATATAGCAGTAAACTCACCTTAATTGTTGGATAACTCAGCCTTTAACTTGGTTCTTCAAACTCTAGTGTTTACCCCCAATTTGAACTTGAAAGAGAGGGAAAATCAATTAGGGTTTGTGGATACTTTTTGGGAGGAAGTTTGCAGGGTTTTAGGTCTGGTTATTTGTGAAATATAAAGAGGGATATATTGCAGAAGATAAGACTTTTAATGGGCTCCTTTTGTGACCCGAAATTTCCTCTTTTGGGACGACATTTAACCAAGTAGCTGACCCACCTACTTGTCGCCTAGCAGCTTGTGCAGTCTCACGAAAAAGTCTATATCTCTCTATTCCAATGTCGTATTGATAAACCGTTTAATGCGTTGGAAACTAGACTCATAGATATTCAATTTGGTGGGTAGATCACCCCCTAATTCCAAGTATATTGGGAGAAAATCTTAATAACATTTGACCTAAAGTTTAGGTAAAACTATGAACCTAAGTTGTAACAACTTTTGTCGACTTTTGTTTCATAACTCGTTTGACTTCAAGACTTATGATACGGATATTATATGATTCAAATACCTTAAATCATGACCTCCTAAGTATACTAAATATCTATAGGTTTACCCAAAAGTACGAGTTACAGCATCCTTGATTCGTTTAACTTCTAATACTTGTTAATCACCCTTATGCACCCTTGTATCACTTAAGATTAATCGGATTAACTTATTATCATCTCAAGGATAATTCCTTCTTGGATTTGTGTTATCTAACTTATGTAATGAACTAACGTGTGTGGATATGGGTTGTAACATTTTCGAGAAGCGTACCGAAAGTCGGGTTTTGGCAACTTTGTGGTTTTTGGTGTAATTCGAGTTGTTTCGATTTGGTTATGTCCCTTTAGCCTATATTGATCCATTTCTATTTATTTTGATCAGATTTTGCACCAGTGGAGGCCAATTCTTGTGGCAAGGGCATTGCGGACTAGTCTTCGAGCCGAGTCAAGATGAGTAATGGGTGTGGGTGATGACCGGCGGGTTCAAAACCCCGGTATATCACTGTGTGATGCTGTATTGAGGCAAGACACGTACTCTCCTGTGAGTGCGGGGTCGAATGTGATTGGGGACTATGGCTTAGTCTGCCCTGATAATACTATACTGTATTGTTGGCTATTATTGAGCCGGTGAACCTCCTACTTGGATGATTGTGGATATCTTTGGGCTATGAGCCAATTATTGGGATCTCGCGAGGATCGTTGCTATTGTTTCTATGATATTGGCATGCTATTTTGATACCAGTCCTATGCTATTACTGTCTAAAATGACTTTCCAAACTCTGGAATTTCTGAAACATTGTTTTCTACTGAAAATGATAAAAAGAGATTTCAAATACTAATTCTGTGCCTGTGAGGCTTGCATTGCATTATATAGTAGTGGATCGGGCTGCACACCGCAGCATATCATGATATTGTGCTTGGGCTGTAGGTGCCCCTCCGAAGTCTGAACCCCCATAGTGAGCACGGGTACCCAAATGGATCGGGCTACGCGTCATAGCGGTCATATTCATGCATTGCATTGCATTTAGCTATACTTGTTATTCTGTTAACTGATATTGCTGGTTCAGATACTGCTCATGTTGATAACTGATAAAGGATATTATTGTATATCCTTGCTTAATGTTGTATTGGGTTTTCTTACCTTCGCTGTCTTACCCTTGCTTATTACCACTAAGTTGGAAGTACTCACACTACTCCCTACACCTTGTGTGCAGATCCAGGTACATCACAGTAGAGCTGACTCTACAGTTGCTTGGAGAGCTTCATTTGGACAGTTAAGATAGCTGCTACCGTCCGCAGGACCTGACTCTCCAGTCTATCTTTACTTTCTTAGACTATTCTGCACTTTTAGTCACAGTTGTATACACTATCACAGCTATATATTCTGGTAGAGGCTCATGACTTATGACTCCTGATTTGGTGGGAGGTTTATACTGGTTTTGGGATATCTAATCCCGATGTGTTGGATGTTATTTCATTATATTATCATTTTTTATGCTTAAAAAGGGTAAAGTGTGAGTTGATAGCTCTGTGTTATAAATGGTTGGTCGGGCTGGCCTAGCAATGTGCTGGGCACCATCAAGACCGGGTTTTGGGGTCGTGACATTGTCCTATTTTGATGATTTGATAACTATATTGTAATCACGATACTTATTTTTCTTTATTGTTAATTTTCACTTTTGGTATATATATAAATTTACCATTTATTTTTCAATTTTCGTTATTTTCAATTTTGGTATGTCTATAAAGTTACTTTTCCATGTATATTTTCATTCCCCTCTTACGTATATTCCTCTCAATCCCCTTTTGTACATGTTCAGCTTACGTTCTGTATTTTACTTTATAACTTTTTTTGCAATTTTCCTTAATAGCATAGCTTCTTATTTCAGTTAGTAGCTTCTTTTTCATTTAGGAGCTTCTTACTTTTATAAGCTTTCATGAATAATAAGCCTTTGGTTTTCTTAATGGCACGGTTCTTTCAAAGGTGTAATTTCTGTGAACCGGGTGGCTCTTCCCGATGACGGATGCCATGACAACCTTCTTAAGGGTTTGAGACTGTTTTCTTTTTGTTTTTGTGTAAATAGTAGTAGTGAACAAAAGTGTCTCAGAAAAAGCTTCACTTTGGCATAACACATTTACCTTTGACCTTATGGATAGAAAAAAATTGATATGTAAAAGATGGTGATAGTTGTGACCTTTAGACTCTTGTGTTGACTAAACAATCATCGAGTGGTTTATTGGGACCATTTGTGTTGCTCAAATCTTAGCTATGGTTATTGTGGGCCCTTGACTCTGTCTGTTTAGCAATCCAAAAGCTTGTAGGGTGAGGTACTGATTTGCAAGTTCAATTCCCGTACCAATAAGGCTAGAACTTATCCTGAATATTTGTCTAGGTGAAATCCTAAATGTAGCTCAACTTGAGAAATGATTATAGGCTCTCCTTGATCCAAATAGAGAGTTGAAAGCATCCACATCCCACCAAATACGCTATCCCTAGTCAACCCACATAGATTCATGGCCCTTGTTCTTTCGATAACTATGATATAAGCCTTTATCGGTTCTAAAATGACCCTCGCTTGGCACCCGATCTTTCGTTAGCATAATTAGAAAAAGTATAAGTTTGAGGGGGAGAGACGAGGAATGAAAAAGTAATAAAAGGTACAAAATGAAGAAAAGGGAAGGAAAAAAGAAAATGAAAGAAAAGCCAAAAAGTAAAAAAGAAAGTGAACAATGTGGAAAAATGAAGGGAGTTTACAAAAGCAAAGTTGAAAGGATTGGAATGATTAGAAAGGAAAACATAATTTTCATGAATAAGAAAGAGTGATAGTGTGTCTCTCTAGTCCCCAAGGGAAGAAGTAAATGACTCAAAGAGTCAAGAAAAATGTGAGCTGAAATGAAGAAAATGAAGTGCTTAAGGAAATATGAAACCTTTATAGACCGATATATCCTACCTTGAACCAAAAGCCTTCATTACATTCCCAAAAAAATCCCAATTTGATTTCGAGTTGAGTGAGCTTACATTACTGGTGACTCACATAAGGGGCAAGCTTATGGTACTTAGAACCAGACTTGTGACCTTCCTTTGAGAGAGATGAGTGTATTTTCCACAATCCTCGTTCACAGTGCTACAATCTAAAAGTGAGGTTTGCATATGAAGAGTCGAGGAGTATGAGTTTGGGTTCCACAATGACCAATATAGTAGGAAGAGTTTCCTTGATGATTTGAGTCAACTCTATATGCTTTCGTATCCCCACTAAAGCCATGGTGCTAAAAGGGTTGTGTGTTGTTAATAATGTATTTGAATTGAGGGTAATTGTTTGTTCCAATTGATGCTTGATGAGGTCACCTTAGGATAGCTGAAATTTTCCTTTATTTTATCTTGAGGAGGTAGAGATTATTTGTTTACCTGAGGACAAGCAAAAGCATAAGTTTTGGGGAGTTGATAGCTAGGGGTTCTAGCCTACCTTATGCTCCTTTTTGCTTTTAGGTTTTAGATAAAAAAATGTGTAGAAGTATTCTCGTAAACTAACTTATTGTGCTTGGTTGTTGTGCTTGGTCATAATGAGGCAGGAAAGTCATAACCAGCTCATAAAAGAGTAAAACCTGCAGAAGTTTAAAGTTGAGTTAAAAGCGGTAACTTCAAAGAAATAGTGCGGCCGTGAAATTTGAACCGTTGAGGCAACCATAATTATGCTTTCAGTAGATTGAGGTTTAGAGAAGGTACATTTGGGTGCAACAGACATTGCTGCCCGAGGTGAAATCGCGCAGCAGTAGATTACTTGACGCGACCGAGTTCCATATTCTACTGAAGGTGAAAGTTGGAATCAGGGGACTAGAGATTTGGGATCAAATGAAGAACGCAGTCTGCGAACATATTTCATGGCTATAGTTGAAGACTACGCTGAGGTGGTTTTTTTTCTCTCCCAGTGGAATCAAGTCAACACCAAGCTCAGAAGAGAAGAAACCCGATCCGCACTTGCTTTTGCGTGGTCCCAGATGTCCCAGCGCTGAGGCGCTCAATGTTATGCCATCAGTGAAACCTTTGTAGGGGCATTTATTTTCGGAAATTTCAGATGTGTATAAATAGTTCTTTTTTAGATTTTTAGTGTATATGTTGTTTTGTGGAGCATGTGAACTGCCATTTTTTAGCTTTTTAGAGTAATTTTAGAGCATTGTTAACTATTAATGTTACATTTTACTCTTTTAATTACTTTTTATGGCTTATAGTTCATCTTCTTCTTTGATTTCTTCCTTAATTATGAGTAGTTAAACCTATTAGGTAGGGTTATGGCCCAACCCTAGTGTGGGTATTTATTGGGTCTTCAATTTTAGGGCTCAATTGATTATGGGTTAATGATATTAGATTGTTTCATGCTTTAATTGTTGAATTGGTGGTTGCAAATACTGATTCGTGCCTATTTAACTTAGACTCTTCTTGTAAAAGAGAGACTAAGTCTAGGAAATTCAGGCAAACAAGGAATTGTGGTGCATTAAAGATATTGATAGCCCCAATTAAAGTGTTAAACCTAGAGATAGTAATACCCAACTTAAGCCAATTTTTCTTGCATTGTTTGAACACCCAATTGGGCTTGAAAAAGACAATTAGGGCAAAGTCACTCAAACTATTGAGAGGTATAGAGTGAGTAATTCTGTGCAAGGGTTATATCATGATCCCAATAATGACAAATTTTTCCTAATTATTAGGCCCCTGTTAGTGTAACGACCCGGCCCGTCGTTACGGGAATTACCACCCCGTTACCTTGAATTTACATATTTATGCTTTTATATCAGTATTAGAGTATATCGGGTGAGTTAGGAGTAATTCGGGTTGAAGATGAAACAAATAGCATGTTTGAAGGAAGCTTAAATTTGGGAAGTCAACCTAGAGTTGACTATTGAGATAGAGTGCTCGGAATCAGATTTTGATGATTCGACTAGTTTCGGGGGATCATTTATGACTTAGGAGAGCAATCGGAATCGAATTCGGAGGTCCGGTGTAGTTTTAGGCTTAAATTGGCGAAGGTTGAATTTTGGCGAAAACCGGATGGTAGGTGAGATTTTGATCCGGGGGTCGGAATGGAATTCCGACAATTTCTGTAGCTTCATTAAGTGATTTTGGATATGTCTGCAAATTTTCAGGTCATTCGGACGTCGTTTGATCGGGTTTTGGATTGAATGTTAGTTTCGGAAGTTTTGAAGAAACTTAGGCTTGTATCCGTGTGTAAATGGTGATTTTGATATTTAGGATGGTGTTTTTATGATTGGAACAAGTCCGTATCATGTTTTGGAGTATGTTGGTGATTTTCGTTGGGGTCCCGAGGGCCTCGGGATGATTTCGGACCATCAACCGGGCATTTTAAACTTGGAAAAACCTGCAGACAATTTGCAGGTCTGTGCAGCAAGAATTAAGCCTTCGTGTTCGCGTGAAGGCAGTCGCGTTCGCGAAGGCCAGGTGGGCTAAAGCATCGCGTTCGCGAGCAGGGCATCGCGTTCGCGTAGGCCATGTGGGGTGAAGCTTCTCGTTCGCGTGACTGGGAGACGCGATCGCATAGAAGGAAAGGGGAGAGCTTCGCGTTCGCGTGGGAGTATACGCGTTCGCGTAGAAGAAGAACCCGGCGGTTGGGAGATTGTACATCGCAAACGCGTTCTGGAGCATCGCGTTCGCGAAGGGTAAACTGGAGCTGAGCATCGCGAACGCGTGAAGACCATCGCGAACGCGTAGAGTTAAATGGTCTGGCAGTGAAATTAAATTGCAGAACAGATGGGCTCACGGGTTCATTCACCCAAAACATAATTTTGAGCCCTAGAGAGAAGAAAACACGAGGAAAACACTGAGATTTCATCGGGTATTCATCGGAGGTAAGATTCTTGACTCAAAAACATAATTTTATGGTAGGATTAACATCAATCTTCATGAATTTGGGTAGAAATTGTGAAGAATTGTGGCCTAGGTATTAAAAACGGGACTTGAGTTTTGACAGGCCATTCGAACTCCGATTTCAATAAATTTTATATGCACGGACTCGTGGCGAGACGAGGATCGCATTGGTATAATTTTCTGAATTTTTCGGATAGCGGGCCCGGGGTTGGGTTTTTACCAACTTAGCGTAATTATGAGTTTTTCATGTAAATTGAATTGGGTTATGTTTCTTTGACCCGTATTTGATATAATTGTTGTGGTTTGACTAGATTCTATGCACGTGGAGGCGAACTTCAAAGGAAAAGGCATTGCGGACGAGTCTACGACTGGCTAGAGGTGAGTAGTTTGTGTATATGGTAGCCTGAGGGTTCGAACCCCGGCTTAGCACATTGTGACGCTAGTAGAGCGTGGCTCGCACCCCGTGGCAGGTGCGGGATTGATTGTGACTGGGGATTGAGACTTGGTCCATCCCGGATATGGATAATATGCTATTAGTGATGGAAATACACTGTGTTTGACATATTTGTGGGTTGTAAGCCTTGTTTGGGGCCTTGTGCCGACCTGTAGTATCCTTAGGGGATAATATTTATGTGATAGCTATACTTGCTTAATCACTGATCTCAGTCCTGGAAATTGAAATCACAGTATTGAAATACTAAGTCACCGGCTTTTGCAAATTAAATAAAAGTTAAAGTATTTTTCATAAATTATGAACTGGAAATTGGAATTAAGAAAAATGAACTGTTTTGTGACTTATCTGATTATTGTGGACTGGGGATGGATCGGGCTGCACGCCGCAGCGGCTATTATGATATAAGGATCGGGCTGCACGCCGCAGCGATATTTGCGCTTGGGCTGTAGGAGTCCCTCCGGAGTCTGTACACACCCCCAGTGAGCGCCGTCGACATTAAATGGATCGAACTACATGCCGTAGCGATTATGTGCATTGCATTGCATATTTATTTGTTAAATTATTCTGTGGTAGCTATATTGTACTGTTGATGTTAGTTCGTAGGAGATTCGGACTGTAGTTTAGCTTCATATTGTGGTATTATGTGGATTTCCTACTTTCAGTTGCTTTTATATATTTATTACTCACTGAGTACTTAGTACTCACCCCTACTCCCTGCACCTTTGTGTGCAGATTCATGTACACAGGAGGGATAGGCGAGCACTCCAGCTTTTATCAGTATTTATTCGAGTTGCTGAGGTAGCTGCTGGCGTTCGCAGGACCTGGCTTCTCTTCTTATTCTATTTTTCCTTTGCATATCAATTATTTAGACTTTAGTATTTGGATTAGATATTGTTATCCGATCTTGTTTAGAGGCTCCAGACTCGTGACCCTAGATCTTTGGGTGGTTATTCAGTTTAGCTTTATTATTGAAATAATATCCAGGTAATTGATTTGAGCTTCATGCTCGGGTGAGAGTGTAAATGGTCGGGCTTGCCTAGCAGGTGTGTTGGGCGCTATCACCACCGGGATTTGGGTCATGACAAGTTGATATCAGAGTCTAGGTTACTAGGCCCATGAGTCTTGAGCCGGTTGGTAGAGTCTTGTGGATCGGTACGGGGACGCCTGTACTTATCCTCGGGAGGCTGCAAACCTTTAGGAAACACTTCAAATTTCTTGGAATTCTTATCGTGCGTACTTGATTCAGCTTGAGATATAATTTTTGAAGTTCCTTCCACACGCTTGTGTACGCATCGAACGCTCAGTAATATGATTGCCTTGATGGCTTGTGGTTCCCCGATCAAGGGACGAGATATAATCTCTGTGAGTCCATGTTGGGCCAGTTGGGAGGACTCGAGGCTAGATCTGTGTCTATGACTTGAGCACCCTGGTGCTGATTTTACAAACTACTATTATGAAATTTCATGTGATCGGTATTGTTCCTAACTGTGGAAATGGCAGCTTAATAATGTACGAACTGTCAGGTGTTAGATCCTTATTGTAATCTGTTGTGTAGCCCCGAGCTATGGGCGTGGTGAATATTTATCATATCTCTTAGTTGGAAGGTAAAGTGCCTTACGTATAGTAAAACGAGTTTAGATTCAGGAAGACTAAAGTGATTATGCTATGTATATCCTGGTGGAAGGTGTTGTACTGAAATACTAGATTGATGCAAAGTAGGTGGGTGGATTCGGATGTGTAATTGAAGTGTATTTGATATGTGTTATGATGCGAGCAGGTGTAGCGCAGGTTCAGGTATAAATTGTGATAATATGATTCGTATAGTATTGAGATTTAATGTTGTTGAAATACATTGTGATGTCTTGTTGAGTTGTGGATGTATTGTTAGAATGGTTTGGTGATTCTCTGGCAGGTGGATAGGCCAAATTACAAAGGAAACTCTGTCGAAATTTTTGAAAATTTTGGGATATAGAAAAATATTTCTGTCACCTGGAGAGTAGGCTTAAATGTTGAGTGTGAATAAATGCAAGAATTGCAGAAGAGTTAAGGTCTCTGATGATTCGAGTCTCTGTCAAGCTTGTAAATGACTTGTTTAATCTCACGATAACATTGTGACATCATTTGAGTAAGAATGACATAGGCGGCTAAAAGTGTTTCGATGTATGGCTCCGAGCCAAGTTGGGGAGGTTTTTATTGATTAACTAATTGCACCATTGTGTGCTATGGTTGTGCTGTCTCTAGGTATGTTGGGAAAATTCTGATAGAGGTTATGGTGCTTCGTAGATGTGAAGAAATCCTAGGATGATTTGAACTGATGTCGGTAAGGAATGTTTGGTGTATAGAAAAGAGAGATAGCTAAATGCAGCTGTATGTAATCATGTTCTGCGATGTCAGAGTTCTAACAAGGCATGAGTGGCTCTGTTCAATAAGACAAGCTGAATTATAATTGAATAAGGGTGAATGACGCTCGAGAATAGCCTTGCGGTGTTCAGGACTTTGCTTGTAATGGTTAGGTGTCTTAAGATTGTGTATGTGGCTAAAGATGGTGGTTTCGTTAGAAGGGATCAAGACTTGTGTAATGATATGTGAATGATGAGATTCTATGTATCTATATTGGAGAGTAATGATAGCGAATTCAAAAATCGCAAGAAGTTCTTCAAAATAAAGTATCGTAGAATGTGGTACTTCTGGGAAACATTGAGAGAGTATTCAGCAGTCTGTGAGCCTTAGACCGTGTAGTCTTGTGTATGAGTCTTGTGTGGTAACATGAGTTGAGATAATGTAGTGCTACAGTAAAGGAGAATACTAAGTTAAAGAGGATTCAGAAAGGAAATTGAGTAAATGGAGCAACTTGTTAATAAACTGAAATGGTATGATAAGGATACGATTAATTGTACGAAGTAATGAGTCTTGCAGATATTGTGCAACAAAGCTCCTGAGTGCTGGCAGTTGCGTAGCTCGATGTGGGTAGGAGGACTCAGTCCTGGCAGTTAAACTTACGCAATGAATTGGGAGAAAGAGTTTGTGATGTGTTCTACCGTGGTTTGAAAGTGAGTATATTTATGTTGGTATGCGAAGCTGGGAATGTGTAATGAGTTTTCTTCTATATGGAATCATGAAAGTCCTTGACTAGTTAAGTGCGTTGATGTTTGCAGCGCAGAAAAGGGATAGATGTTTCCATGTTATCTTAGTGTGGTATGGTATATGCAATGTGTTATGGAAAGTTGATAATGGCATGTTCAAGGTTTTGAGATCAGTTCATAATATATGGGAAGTCATATAAAAAAAAATTTTAATGAGCAGCGCGGGCAGCTGCAGGTAATTTAAGAATCGATCTTTCTGGTGATTAAGGAAAAAAAATGATACTGCTATTTTAGTGATTTGGCAAGGTATATGGTCAAAAAGGGACAAGGTGCTGTAAACTAATAATATCTAGTGGTATGGTGGTATTCTCTTGTTGGATCAATGGTGATGATTGAATTGTTGATGGCATAGGGAAAATTTCTGAATGATTTTCGTGGTATGAATGGATGATTGATGTGTGTTAAGTATTCGTACAGTGGAATGTGGGATCAAGCATAGTGAATCATGTGTTATATAGGTAATGGAGACTAGAAGTTCTCGTAATCCGCCTATGCAGTGGTTGTATATCGGGGTATCGGCATCTTTTAGCGATTATCGGAAATTAGAAGCCCGAGTGGCTCTCCCTCAGCTTGATATGATGAATTTGGGTTATGAGACTTGAGTGCAGACTGGTTGTCATACGTCAGGTTGCCTAGACTAATGTGATATGGACTATGTCAGAAATGGCACAAATTGCGTAGCAGAGTGCATCAGAGTATGCTCCAACAGGGTAGGTGTACCTAGGACCAGCGGACAGCTGGTAGGTATTGCTTTGTCAGTGGGGCCTTCGTGGCGGATATCAGTGCAGAAGCTTCTACCATTAATTTAGTTCCGGTATTGGGGAACTTTGTCGGATGCATATCTCGTGGCCGAGCTTGAGGTTATATATGTTTGTTGTAATGAGCAATCTGACTCGATGTGCATTTCTTTTTGCGAGAGTTTTGCGTGGATCGGGTGGCACGCCGCCACGAATTATTTGGATCGGGTGGCACGCCGCCACAGGTATGGTATCTGGATCGGGTGGCACGCCGCCACGGGTATGTCATTTTGAGCAGGTCGCACGCCGCAACCGTGTTATATGGAGCATAGTTTTTCCTATAGGTTACCTTATGTACTATACTTCTTTGTCTCTGGGAAAAGTCAGTATTGGGTGTCGCTCGGCGAATGGCGCATCAGTTGTGTCCTTACAAGAGTTGATGGCGTATATTGATTGTTTCACCATGGGTGAGTTGATTGTTTGAGTTCAGACCTAGATCTGTGTGTGGCTGACTGTTTTGAGCATGATGAGATGGCTTGAGGTGCTTCATGGGTAATAGTGTTTGGATGGAACCATAAGTTGTGGCAAAGCCATATGATGTTATAACCTTTCGAGGAGAGTTCAGGTACTCTATTTCTATAATGTGAGACGGGATCTCAGTCCTATGTTATGATGGTACGGAGGAATTAAATTACAGCTATTGTGTTTGAGTTAGTTGTCATGAATTGAGTATGTTCAGTTGTTTCCTATTTGAGCATGTGTTGTGCTCGTCGTGGCTTAGGCCGGTGTGGAGGTGTCATATCACCAATGCGGTGTGTTATAATTGAAATGATCGTTGGAGCCGTTAATGAGTGCGGGCATATATGGTTTAAGCTGATTAGAAAGGTAACATCGAGGTTTGGCTCCAAAATCTATTGTGGTATCAGTTAAAAGGGAAATGAATTCGCGAATGGATTACCTGAGAGATGGATTCGCTATATCGCATGTTTCAGCTGCCGTGGGCAGGGTATGAAGGTGTTGGAATAAGACTTTAGCTAATGAAAAAGGTTTTTCAGTTAGTATTTGGTTATTGTGGGAAATTGTTGTGATTAGAGGGCATCGTCTCGAGTGAATGGGTTGTTTGGTACACCGTAAGATCTCACCCGGAGTGGCGAGTATGGGCTACTACAGTTGGTTCGGGTGTATTCTGAGTATAGACGTGGGAGTCGGATTTGGTATATGATTTCGGAAAGTGCAATGCGGTCTATGGTTCAGATGGACTGCGGAAGTTCAGCTATATTATGTTATCGGACTTATGATAGATAGGGTGATGTGGTACCACCCCGAATATATGCTTGGCAAGGTCATTCAGCTATTGGGTTGCTTCTAGTACAACTCTGGGTGCGCTCGAGGATGAGCGTTTGTTTAAGTTGGGGAGAATGTAACGACTTGGCCCGTCGTTACGGGAATTACCACCCCGTTACCTTGCATTTATCATATTTTATGCTTTTATATCAGTATTAGAGTATATCGGGTGAGTTAGGAGTAATTCGGGTTGAAAATGAAACAAATAGCATGTTTGAAGGAAGCTTAAATATGGGAAGTCACCCTAGAGTTGACTATTGAGTTAGAGTGCTCGGAATCAGATTCTAGTGATTCGACTAGTTTCGGGAGATCATTTATGACTTAGGAGAGCAATCAGAATCGAATTCGGAGGTCCGGTGTAGTTTTAGGCTTGAATTGGCGAAGGTGGAATTTTGGCGAAAACCGGATGGTAGGTGAGATTTTGATCCGGTGGTCGGAATGGAATTCCGACAATTTCTGTAGCTTCATTATGTGATTTTGGATATGTCTACAAATTTTCAGGTCATTCGGACGTCGTTTGATCGAGTTTTGGATTGAATGTTAGTTTCAGAAGTTTTGAAGAAACTTAGGCTTGAATCCGTGTGTAAATGGTGATTTTGATGTTTAGGATGGTGTTTTTATGATTGGAACAAGTCCGTATCATGTTTTGGAGTATGTTGGTGGCTTTCGTTGGGGTCCCGAGGGCCTCGCGATGATTTCGGACCATCAACCGGGCATTTTAAACTTGGAAAAACCTGCAGAAAATTTGCAGGTCTGTGCAGCAAGAATTAAGCCTTCGCGTTCGCGTGAAGGCAGTCGCGTTCGTGAAGGCCAGGTGGGCTAAAGCATCGCATTCGCGAGCAGGGCATCACATTCGCGTAGGCCAGGTGGGGTGAAGCTTCGCGTTCGCGTGACTGGGAGACGCGATCGCGTAGAAGGAAAGGGGAGAGCTTCGCGTTCGCGTGGGAGTATACGCGTTCGCGTAGAAGAAGAACCCGGCGGCTGGGAGATTGTACATCGCGAATGCGTTCTGGAGCGTCGCGTTCGTGAAGGGTAAACTGGAGCTGAGCATCACGAATGCGTGAAGACCATCGCGAACGCGTAGAGTTAAATGGTCTGGCAGTGAAATTAAATTGCAGAATAGAGGGCTCACGGGTTCATTCACCCAAAACATAATTTTGAGCCCTAGAGAGAAGAAAACACGAGGAAAACACTGAGATTTCATCGGGTATTCATCGGAGGTAAGATTGTTGACTCAAAAACATAATTTTATGGTAGGATTAACATCAATCTTCATGAATTTGGGTAGAAATTGTGAAGAATTGTGGCCTAGGTATTAAAAACGGGATTTTGAGTTTTGACAGGCCATTCAAACTCCGATTTCGATAAATTTTATATGCACGGATTCGTGGCGAGACGAGGATCGCATTGGTATAATTTTCTGAATTTTTCGGACAGCGGGCCCGGGGTCGGGTTTTTACCAACTTAGCATAATTATGAGTTTTTCATGTAAATTGAATTGGGTTATGTTTCTTTGACCCGTATTTGATATAATCGTTGTGGTTTGACTAGATTCTACGCACGTGGAGGCGAAATTCAAAGGAAAAGGCATTGTGAACGAGTCTACGACTGGCTAGAGGTGAGTAGTTTGTGTATATGGTAGCCTGAGGGTTCGAAACCCCGGCTTAGCACAATGTGACGCTAGTAGGGCGTGGCTCGCACCCCGTGGCAGGTACGAGATTGATTGTGACTGGGAATTGAGACTTGGTCCATCCCGGATATGGATAATATGCTATTAAGTGATGGAAATACACTGTGTTTGACATATTTGTGGGCTGTAAGCCTTGTTTGGGGCCTTGTGCCGACCTGTAGTATCCTTAGGGGATAATATTTATGTGATAGCTATACTTGCTTAATCACTGATCTCAGTCCTGGAAATTGAAATCACAGTATTGAAATGCTAAGTCACCGGCTTTTGCAAATTAAATAAAAGTTAAAGTATTTTTCATAAATTATAAACTGGAAATTGGAATTAAGAAAAATGAACTGTTTTGTGACTTATCTGATTATTGTGGACTGAGGATGGATCGGGATGCACGCCGCAGCGGCTATTATGATATGAGGATCGGGCTGCACGCCGCAGCGATATTTGCGCTTGGGCTGTAGGAGCCCCTCCGGAGTCTGTACACACCCCCAGCGAGCGCCGTCGACGTTAAATGGATCGGGCTACACGCCGTAGCGGTTATGTGCATTGCATTGCATCTTTATTTGTTAAATTATTCTGTGGTAGCTATATTGTACTGTTGATGCTAGTTCGTAGGAGATTCGGACTGTAGTTTAGCTTCATATTGTGGTATTCTGTGGATTTCCTACTTTCAGCTGCTTTTATATATTTATTACTCACTGAGTACTTAGTACTCACCCCTACTCCCTGCACCTTTGTGTGCAGATTCAGGTACACGGGAGGGATATGCGAGCACTCCAGCTTTTATCAGTATTTATTCGAGTTGCTGAGGTAGCTGCTGGCGTTCGCAGGACCTGGCTTCTCTTCTTATTCTATTTTTCCTTTGCATATAAATTATTCAGACTTTAGTATTTGGATTAGATATTGTTATCCGATCTTGTTTAGAGGCTCCAGACTCGTGACCCTAGATCTTTGGGTGGTTATTCAGTTTAGCTTTTGTAACGACCCGACCGGTCGTTTTTAGAATTTACGCCCCGATCCCCCGTTAACTGCTTCCCATAAGTTCATTTCTGCTATTTTGGTTTGCCGAGATGTTCGGTGTTAGGCTTCAGAGTGTTTTGGGACACTTAGTCCCTAGATGGGAGCTTAAGAGTTGAAAGATGGTCCGTATTTGGAACAGTGTGAAAACGACCTCGGAATGGAAATCTGATGGTTCCATTAGCTCCGTTAGGTGATTTTGGGGTTGGGAGAGTGTTTGGAATGAATTTTGGGGGTTCGTAGCTTATTTAGGCTTGAAATGCCGAAGTTTGAATTTTTGAAGTTTCTGGTCCGATAGAGAGATTTTGATTCCGAGGGTTGGAATTTAATTCTGAAAGTTTCTGTAGCTCCGTTATGTCATTTTGGACTTGTCTACAAAATTTGGCATCATTCCGAGTTGAAATGATAAGGTTTCGGCATGAGGTTAATTATTTGGAGATTTGGAAGTTCATAAGCTTGATTTTGATTCAATTCGTTGTTTCGATATTGTGTTATATGATTTGAAGCTTTGAGCGAGTCCGTGTTAGGTTATATGACTTGTGTGTGTAATTAGACGGGGTCCCGGGAGTCTCGGGTGAGTTTCGGATAGGTTTAGGCTATGTTGCGCTTGTTTTGGATACTTTGTCATCGTTTCTTCAAGCAAAAATGATATCATATTAAGCAAATGATATCCAAATTTAGTTTTGTTTGAACCATTAGATCCGTATCGTAATTTTGGAGCCATAGGAAAAAGAATCATCGAATTTGGACATCGTATGAGGAAGTTATGCTCATTTTCGTGTCAGGAAAAATTGCTGGTTTCTGCTATGTTCGCAAATGCGAACTTTTTATCGCATTTGCGATGCCCAGTTCGCAAATGCGAACTTTTTGTCGCAAATGCGACCTCTGCCAGCCTCTTTTTGTTCGCAATATCTAAGGGTTCGCAATTGCGAACCCTGGGTCGCAAATGCGACATCTGAGGCCTGTTAAGTGAGGTTTTTGACGGGATTTTCACCCATTTTTCAATTTTCTCAAAACCTAAACCTCCATAGCCGATTTTCCAAAGTCCCAAACTTCTGCAAATCATTGGGTAAGTGTCTCTAATCCTTTTCCAACTATATTTTGTGATTATATCTTAGATTTAACATCAAATTCATGAGAATCTAAAGGAAAATTTGGGGAAAATTGTGAAATCTTTCAAAAATGCAAAATGATGATTTGAATGACCAAATGGTATCGTAATTAGATAATTTTTGTATGGGTGAACTCGTAGCGGAATGGGTGTTCAGTTTTTGTAATTTTTTTTTTGGTTCCGAGGTGTGGGCCCGAGGAGTTGACTTTTGTTGACTTTTTGCAAATTGTGTAAGAATCATAGTTTTGTTAATTGAAATTGTTTTCTCTTGCATTGTTTGATGTATTCAAGTTATTTTTGGCTAGATTGAGCCAAGCATTGATGAATTGGTAAAGGAAAAGCTAAATTGAGTATTGAATTGGCCGGATTGAGGTAAGTATCTTGCCTAACCTTGTGTGGGGGACCTCCCCTTAGGATTTGAGTCTTCTCTATTGATTGTAGTCCGTGTACGCGAGGTGACGAGTGCGTGCTCGGATTTAATTGTGGTAAATTGTCCCTTTTAGGTTCTTAGACTTGTGAAATTCACCGAGTAGGAAGATAATATTGATACGATTAAGTCCCCTGTTATTAGTTTCACCTCTACATGTCTTGATTGATATTTGTTGCTCTTCTTGATTTATTTCTGCTGTTAAATGGGCTTTTACGTGTTTAAACTAAAGACAAGTACCCTTCTATATTCATAATGCCCGCCCTAACTACTCGCCTTTAAATTGAAAATTTATAAATGTTATATCTCATATAATTAATCGGTTTTAATTGGAAGAAAGATAAGTATCTCATAATTAATTGATATTTCTTAAATGGTAATTATTTGATTCATGTTAACTTCCTTACTATTGAATACTCCTTGATTGTAAGTTTACCTGTAACCTTGTGCAATTATATTATATGTCCAACTGTTGTGGTATCGGTGTAGTTGTTATGTGTTTGTTACGCCTCGATTGTCATTGAGGTTATTGTGTTTTTCCTTGGTGTTCCGCGACTTTATTAGTTATTGTTGAATCCCTTGTCGGGACGTTATTATTTCTGCTGTTGATTTTCCCTTGCTCGGATACTATTGTTACTGTGTGGTTGTTGGTACCATGATGTACGAGGTCTCTACCGTGCGGTTATTGTTGGGGATTTACACGAGGTCTTTGCCGTGTTGTTGTTGCTATTGATGTCTTTGCACATGCGGCGTAATAAGGCAGGATATGTTATATATTTATGTGTGGGTTGCGCATGTGGCGGAATAAGGTGGGAATATTGTGATGCACGTGTGGCGAAATAAGGCGGTGTTGCTATGTTGTTATTGATTGCACACGTGGCGAAATAAGGAGGGATATGTCGGGGGCTGATTATGAAGGACTACGGGTTCAATTCCCGGGAGTACCTCTGTTGTTATTACGAAGGACTACGGGTTCAATTCCCGGGAGTTCCTCTGTTGTTATTATGAAGGACTATGGGTTCAATTCCCGAAAGTTCCCTATAAACTCAATGTGATATGACTGATAGTTTTATTGTTTCTATCCGGGGTGAATGAGTCGGGTGCTAATTGTTCCTATTTCTTATACTTACTAGTTGGCAGGATTCCTGTTAGATACACTTGCACAAGCATACACGTAGCTGGACCCTTCTATTTGAGATGAATCCCTTCTGATTTGATCGAGGGTAGAGATATGACATCGTTTATCCATTGTATATGTGAAAGTGACTCT
This sequence comes from Nicotiana noctiflora, assembly GCA_032618575.1. Classification (NCBI taxonomy): domain Eukaryota; kingdom Viridiplantae; phylum Streptophyta; class Magnoliopsida; order Solanales; family Solanaceae; genus Nicotiana; species Nicotiana noctiflora. Next base: position 46,176 of record JASVEL010000267.1, read on the forward strand.
AGTTGACTAGATAGTTGCCAGCATTGTCGTGTTATTGATGGGGCACGAGATGCCAAGTGTTAGATTTCACATTCTAGGTATTTCCATTAGTTGTGGCTAATCTGAGAGTTGTGGTAGGATTGAGGAAAAAGTTGGAAAGGCTTTATGTAAGGATCATTTCAGAATAGCGACTTAGCGATTTGCTTGGTCTCGTTATGTTGTGATTTCAGGACTTGGGTTGTGATTTCTACTGTCATTTTTGTATTATCATTTATTGTATCTTGATTTTTCTTATTGTCCTTTATCCTTGTAAATTGTTGTGTTCTTATTTATCCGGATAGTCCTTACATATTCACATAGCATCTCTATCTTATCTGTTATATTGTTTATTGACTGGTAGGTGTCATGACTGTTCCTCGTCACTACCCCATCGAGGTTAGTCTTGATACTTATTGGGCACCGCCGTGGTGTGCTCATACTACTCTTCTGCACATTTTTGTTGTGCAGATATAGGTACTTTCGTTCAGTTCTGTCAGCCTTGGAAGGAGGCATACCGGTAGAGACTTCAAGGTATATCTGCTACGTCCGCAGACCGAGGAGTCCCTTTTCTAGTTATTTGTAAAAAAAAGTGTAGTGTTTCATTATTTCTTCTTATATAGATATTCTTGAGTTAGAGCCTCTTATGTATCCTCTTAGCTTGTGATTTGTGAGTTTCCGGGTTTTGGGAATTGTCATCAGTTTTGAGTTTGTTATGCTACATGCCAAGCGGTACCTTAAGCACCATTTTATTTCTCTAATTCAGTTTGTTTTGCTTGCTTCCGCAAATTTTGGTTATCTTCCGTGTTGTTAGGCTTACCTAGTCGTAGGGACTAGGTGCCATCACGACATGTTCATGGAGGATGAACTAGGGTCGTGACAAAGTTGGTATCAGAGCTCTAGGTTCATAGGAGTCACAGATCACAAGCCGGTTTATTAGTGTCTCGTGGATCGGTACGGAGACGTCTGTACTTATCTGCGAGAGGCTATGTAACTGTTAGGAAAAATTTCACTTTATTTGATTTTTCTGTCGTGCGAGATTTTGACATCCACAATCCTAAACCCCTATCTTCTACTCTCTCACAGATGGTGAGAACACGTACTATCCGAGGTAATCAGGCACCCGCGCCCCCTGCTGTAGCCGCCGGAGGTCGGGGTCGAGGCAGAGTTCGAGGACGCGCACGTGGTGCAGCGAGGGCACCTGTGCGAGCTACCACAGATACACCACCAGCAGATCCAGCTAGAGTCCAAGCACCCGACACGCCTACTGTTACTACTACCTCAGCCGTTCAAGAGACTTTGGCACAGTTCATGAGTATCTACACCGCTTTGGCTCAGGCCGGATTACTTCCCCTTGCTGCAGCCACACCCCAGGCCGGGGGAGGAACACAAACTCCCGCCGCCTGCACTCCTGAGCAGAGAGCGCACATTGAGCATGTTCCCGAGATTATTCCTGCGCCGCCAGTGGCACCAATTCAGCCCGAGGGCATGGTAGCGGTTTCCGAGCAGGAGCAGGTGATACTAGAGAGGTTCAAGAAGTATGGCCCTCCGGTATTCAGTGGATTAGCATCAGATGATGCATTGGGTTTCCTTGATGAGTGTTACCGTATTCTCCGTACTATGGGTATCTCGGGATCGAGCGGGGTTTCTTTCACTACTTTCCAGCTTCGAGGGGCTGCCTATGATTGGTGGCGCACCTATGAGTTAGACAGTCCAGACGAGGCAGCTTCATTGACATGGACTCAGTTTCGGATATGTTTCTGAGAGAGTTTGTCCCTCAGAGCCTCAGGGATGCATGGCGCGCGGAGTTTGAGCATTTACGCCAGGGTGCCATGACCGTTTCGGAGTATGCTGTCCGTTACACCGGTTTGGCTAGACATGCCTCAGCCTTGGTTTCCACCTGTTCGCGAGAAGGTTCGCCGGTTCATCGAGGGGCTTATTCCTAGAATTAGGTCCAGCATGGCCGAGAGTTGGAAATGGACATTCCATATCAGCAGGTGGTGAACATTGCCAGGAGGATAGAGACTATGTATGCTAGAGAGAGAGAGGGCAGGCAGAGTCATGAGAGAGAGAGTAGACGAGATCATGAGGGAGAGTTGGAGGAGGCAAGGAGGCCTCGTAGGTCGGTGAGATATACTGGTCCTTATTATGGGGGTAGGGTACGTCATGGTAGAGGTTTTGTGGGTCAGCCAGTTCAGTTCGCGCTTCAGGCTTCGCATGGTGACTCAGGTGTTCATGGGTCTCGAAGGACCCGTACCGCACAGTTCCCACCTCCTCGTCAGCAGAGAGGATGCTTTGAGTGTGGAGATACTAGCCACATGGTGAGAGATTGTCCGAGACTTCGAACTGATGTGATGCAGCGAGGTATTCAAACAAGGAGAGGGCGCCCAAGAGGGGGAGGCCCAGCTCGTTGATGTGTTTCATATAGTGGGCTTGAGGCTGGTGCGCCAGCTAATGTCACCCAGGTACGAATTTGGTTGTTATAGAAAGGCACTATCTGTAGCTCGTCACAATTCTACTTATTAGGATGAGTTCCTTATTTGTTGTTTCATTTGGGAGTGCTTCATGATTTTCACTCTGTCTATGTGGTTATCCCGTTGGGAGATTTAGTGAGTGATAGCTGTGTCTATCGTCTGTTCTAGCCATTGTTGAGAGTTATTGGGCTAGTTGTTATTTTCCAGTTGTCTAATTCTGGTAGGCCTGATGTGATTTCTGAGCATTCTTGGCTACGAGCTTTGATTCTTATGCTCCACTGGTGTGGGAGCTAGTATATGTGTAAATCGTAGATGGAAGTGATCTAGTAAGAGTTTCTAGATGGGTTCATGTGTACCCTACTTGTGATCCAATATTGAGGGCGAGACCCTCGTTATTTCTCATGATTTGATATGTTGAGACCGGGCTGTGTACCGTGGTGAAAGTTACACCAGTATAAGATTTTGTGAGACCATTATATGTTTTTATTCCTTCTTGTTAGATGTCTTATAGAATTGTATTTTAGAAGAATTTTGTGCTAGTTTAACTGTTTGTTAGTTCTCTTATGTGTTCCGTTTCTCATATTCATTCATTTTCGTTCTATGCTCCTTGAGTTTCAGTTTGTGGGGTGTACTCATTGGTATGGGCTGAGATTTAGTTAATCGAGTGTTTTGCCATATGATTCTCGTGGTTGTTGTATCGTCACCAGTGGTATGGGTGACTGAAAAGAGTTCCTATTGAATATGAAGCTTATGGCCGATACAGATTTGATCTTAGGCATTTTATTGCTATCAAAGATGTTATTGCGGAACTAGATGTGGTGTGTCATGTTGCGTGGCTGTACCCTGTGTGTGTTGGCTTGTGTTGAATTAACTAGGGGAGACCGGTACCAGGTATGGACTTGGAAGTCTTTTGGAAATGGATGAAGGATGAATCTGGTTTGAAGGCTTAATGGTTTTGCTACAAAAGTTAAATTTCAGTTGAGATGGTGTCATCAGGCTTGAGTAGATTGGGGTGACGTGGGATCACCCGCGGGTGTACGCTGAAAGTGCACATTCAGTGATTAAAGACTTCAAGTTTGTTCTTTATGCTCGTTCGAGGACGAACGAATGTTTAAGTGTGGGAGGATGTAACGACCCGACCGGTCGTTTTTAGAATTTACGCCCCGATCCCCCGTTAACTGCTTCCCATAAGTTCATTTCTGCTATTTTGGTTTGCCGAGATGTTCGGTGTTAGGCTTCAGAGTGTTTTGGGACACTTAGTCCCTAGATGGGAGCTTAAGAGTTGAAAGATGGTCCGTATTTGGAACAGTGTGAAAACGACCTCGGAATGGAAATCTGATGGTTCCGTTAGCTCCGTTAGGTGATTTTGGGGTTGGGAGAGTGTTTGGAATGAATTTTGGGGGTTCGTAGCTTATTTAGGCTTGAAATGCCGAAGTTTGAATTTTTGAAGTTTCTGGTCCGATAGAGAGATTTTGATTCCGAGGGTTGGAATTTAATTCTGAAAGTTTCTGTAGCTCCGTTATGTCATTTTGGACTTGTCTACAAAATTTGGCATCATTCCGAGTTGAAATGATAAGGTTTCGGCATGAGGTTAATTATTTGGAGATTTGGAAGTTCATAAGCTTGATTTTGATTCAATTCGTTGTTTCGATATTGTGTTATATGATTTGAAGCTTTGAGCGAGTCCGTGTTAGGTTATATGACTTGTGTGTGTAATTAGACGGGGTCCGGGAGTCTCGGGTGAGTTTCGGATAGGTTTAGGCTATGTTGCGCTTGTTTTGGATACTTTGTCATCGTTTCTTCAAGCAAAAATGATATCATATTAAGCAAATGATATCCAAATTTAGTTTTGTTTGAACCATTAGATCCGTATCGTAATTTTGGAGCCATAGGAAAAAGAATCATCGAATTTGGACATCGTATGAGGAAGTTATGCTCATTTTCGTGTCAGGAAAAATTGCTGGTTTCTGCTATGTTCGCAAATGCGAACTTTTTATCGCATTTGCGATGCCCAGTTCGCAAATGCGAACTTTTTGTCGCAAATGCGACCTCTGCCAGCCTCTTTTTGTTCGCAATATCTAAGGGTTCGCAATTGCGAACCCTGGGTCGCAAATGCGACATCTGAGGCATGTTAAGTGAGGTTTTTGACGGGATTTTCACCCATTTTTCAATTTTCTCAAAACCTAAACCTCCATAGCCGATTTTCCAAAGTCCCAAACTTCTGCAAATCATTGGGTAAGTGTCTCTAATCCTTTTCCAACTATATTTTGTGATTATATCTTAGATTTAACATCAAATTCATGAGAATCTAAAGGAAAATTTGGGGAAAATTGTGAAATCTTTCAAAAATGCAAAATGATGATTTGAATGACCAAATGGTATCGTAATTAGATAATTTTTGTATGGGTGAACTCGTAGCGGAATGGGTGTTCAGTTTTTGTAATTTTTTTTTGGTTCCGAGGTGTGGGCCCGAGGAGTTGACTTTTGTTGACTTTTTGCAAATTGTGTAAGAATCATAGTTTTGTTAATTGAAATTGTTTTCTCTTGCATTGTTTGATGTATTCAAGTTATTTTTGGCTAGATTGAGCCAAGCATTGATGAATTGGTAAAGGAAAAGATAAATTGAGTATTGAATTGGCCGGATTGAGGTAAGTATCTTGCCTAACCTTGTGTGGGGGACCTCCCCTTAGGATTTGAGTCTTCTCTATTGATTGTAGTCCGTGTACGCGAGGTGACGAGTGCGTGCTCGGATTTAATTGTGGTAAATTGTCCCTTTTAGGTTCTTAGACTTGTGAAATTCACCGAGTAGGAAGATAATATTGATACGATTAAGTCCCCTGTTATTAGTTTCACCTCTACATGTCTTGATTGATATTTGTTGCTCTTCTTGATTTATTTCTGTTGTTAAATGGGCTTTTACGTGTTTAAACTAAAGACAAGTACCCTTCTATATTCATAATGCCCGCCCTAACTACTCGCCTTTAAATTGAAAATTTATAAATGTTATATCTCATATAATTAATCGGTTTTAATTGGAAGAAAGATAAGTATCTCATAATTAATTGATATTTCTTAAATGGTAATTATTTGATTCATGTTAACTTCCTTACTATTGAATACTCCTTGATTGTAAGTTTACCCGTAACCTTATGCAATTATATTATATGTCCAACTGTTGTGGTATCAGTGTAGTTGTTATGTGTTTGTTACGCCTCGATTGTCATTGAGGTTATTGTGTTTTTCCTTGGTGTTCCGCGACTTTATTAGTTATTGTTGAATCCCTTGTCGGGACGTTATTATTTCTGCTGTTGATTTTCCCTTGCTCGGATACTATTGTTACTGTGTGGTTGTTGGTACCATGATGTACGAGGTCTCTACCGTGCGGTTATTGTTGGGGATTTACACGAGGTCTTTGCCGTGTTGTTGTTGCTATTGATGTCTTTGCACATGCGGCGTAATAAGGCAGGATATGTTATATATTTATGTGTGGGTTGCGCATGTGGCGGAATAAGGTGGGAATATTGTGATGCACGTGTGGCGAAATAAGGCGGTGTTGCTATGTTGTTATTGATTGCACACGTGGCGAAATAAGGAGGGATATGTCGGGGGCTGATTATGAAGGACTACGGGTTCAATTCCCGGGAGTACCTCTGTTGTTATTACGAAGGACTACGGGTTCAATTCCCGGGAGTTCCTCTGTTGTTATTATGAAGGACTATGGGTTCAATTCCCGAAAGTTCCCTATAAACTCAATGTGATATGACTGATAGTTTTATTGTTTCTATCCGGGGTGAATGAGTCGGGTGCTAATTGTTCCCATTTCTTATACTTACTAGTTGGCAGGATTCCCGTTAGATACACTTGCACAAGCATACACGTAGCTGGACCCTTCTATTTGAGATGAATCCCTTCTGATTTGACTAAGGGTAGAGATATGACGTTGTTTATCCATTGTATATGTGAAAGTGACTCTAGTTGACTAGATAGTTGCCAGCATTGTCGTGTTATTGATGGGGCACGAGATGCCAAGTGTTAGATTTCACATTCTAGGTATTTCCATTAGTTGTGGCTAATCTGAGAGTTGTGGTAGGATTGAGGAAAAAGTTGGAAAGGCTTTATGTAAGGATCATTTCAGAATAGCGACTTAGCGATTTGCTTGGTCTCGTTATGTTGTGATTTCAGGACTTGGGTTGTGATTTCTACTGTCATTTTTGTATTATCATTTATTGTATCTTGATTTTTCTTATTGTCCTTTATCCTTGTAAATTGTTGTGTTCTTATTTATCCGGATAGTCCTTACATATTCACATAGCATCTCTATCTTATCTGTTATATTGTTTATTGACTGGTAGGTGTCATGACTGTTCCTCGTCACTACCCCATCGAGGTTAGTCTTGATACTTACTGGGCACCGCCGTGGTGTGCTCATACTACTCTTCTGCACATTTTTGTTGTGCAGATACAGGTACTTTCGTTCAGTTCTGTCAGCCTTGGAAGGAGGCATACCGGTAGAGACTTCAAGGTATATCTGCTACGTCCGCAGACCGAGGAGTCCCTTTTCTAGTTTTCTGTAAAAAAAGTGTAGTGTTTCATTATTTCTTCTTATATAGATATTCTTGAGTTAGAGCCTCTTATGTATCCTCTTAGCTTGTGATTTGTGAGTTTCCGGGTTTTGGGAATTGTCGTCAGTTTTGAGTTTGTTATGCTACATGCCAAGCGGTACCTTAAGCACCATTTTATTTCTCTAATTCAGTTTGTTTTGCTTGCTTCCGCAAATTTTGGTTATCTTCCGTGTTGTTAGGCTTACCTAGTCGTAGGGACTAGGTGCCATCACGACATGTTCATGGAGGGTGAACTAGGGTCGTGACAGCTTTATTGTTGAAATAATATCCAGGTAATTGATTTGAGCTTCATGCTTGGGTGAGAGTGTAAATGGTCGGGCTTGCCTAGCAGGTATGTTGGGCGCCATCACGACCGGGATTTTGGTCGTGACAGTTAGATACTTACATGGTGTAAGTCACTTCCTAAGTGTTAGACCCCTGTTACATAATCCCATGGTGTGAGTCACTTTCTTTGTGCCTTTTACCAATTGAGAATACCCTTACAAAAAAAATATTGTACTTAGATTAGTTCAATCCTTCATTAGTTTTAAAGTAGAATAGAAACCAAACAAAGTATGATTGGAAGTGCAATGAAGAACAACATACATAGCTACATTAGATAGAAACCCAATTCCAAACCAACATTAGCTCTCTATGGAAATCGATCCCTACCCCTCGGGTAAAAGTTGCATCGACCACTCTTTCCATTTTATAGTGGTATAGGGTTGGAACCAATCAGTATCCAAGTTCAACTTTCTGTAATCCATACAGATTCGCCAACTTTTGACTATTTGTGTTGAGATCAATTTGTTCTTCTCATTTGTCGTACTGGCATTTTTTCTCAAACACTGAACTAGGCTGACCTAATTGCTATAAGAGATGGGGAATATCATTCCCGATCTAACCACTTAATCATTTTTTTCTTCACCACTTCTTTCATGTTGGGGTTCAGCCTTCTTTGATGTTCTTGGGAAGGTTTATGCCCATCTTCTAATAGAATCATATGTATACAAAATGCCAGGCTGATACCCTTAATATCTACAATAGTCCAACCAATTACAATATTGCATAACATTAGTTCCTGCAAAAGTTGTTCTGCCAGCACATCTAACAAACTAAATGAGATAATAACATGTAAAGTTGAGTTAGGTCCCAAGAAAGCACACCTGAGATAAGGTGGTAGTGGCTTCAGTTCCAACATTGGTGGCTCTTCTACCGATGGCTTAGTTGGAGGAGTTTTCCATTCCTCTAAGTGCAAAGGCTCAAATTCAAGCTCCCTTCTCCAAAAATCTTGGCCTTCAAGAGCAAGTACCCACTCTACCAAGTCTTCTCTATTTTCTTAATCTAAGTTCATGAGACAGGCTGCTAGAGGGTCTTTAGTGTTCAATGTATCATCTTCCTCCTCCAAAAATACATCGATGACATTTATTAGAGAGCAGTTAGAAAATTCACGGCCGCCGCATAGATTTCTGCATGTTAAATGTTATTCCTTCATCATTTAATCTCATTTTGAGCTCTCCAATTTCACAGTCAATTAAAGCTCTCCGAGTGGTCAAGAGTGGTCTTCCTAAAATTATGAGAATTCCCTTGTCAACACAACAGTCAAGTATGAAAAGAATCTGTTGGGAACACAGACTTCTCAACCTATACCAAAACATCATCAAGGATGTGTTATGTCAAGGAAGAGGCAAATCTGAAAATAAATAAGATAAAGAACACAAAATTTTAACGTGGAAAACCCTTCAAATCGAAGGTAAAAACCACGGGATCACAAAGATCCAAAAAACTTCACTATAACAATAAGAGGGTTATAACGTTCTCCAAATTGGCTACACAACAGGGGCCAAACACGGAGCAACAATATCAACAAGAGCAACAACTAATCAATTGAAGAAAGAGTATAATCCACAAAATGAAGCTGCTTATCGAGGCACAAAACCAGATGCTACGAGCCTCTAAATCCGATCTCCACCTTTCAAATCCAAGACCAAGATGTTACAAACACTCAGTTAAAATTTCAGCCCGATCCAACGGTTAACGAATCAGAACACGTGATTTGAATGTTGGCTGGTCGGAATAAAAATCTACAGCAAAAGAAAAATATTTTTCTTCTCTCTTCTCTCTTAATGAAAGCTCTCCCTAAACCACTCTTATGTGCTTAAGTCTTTCAGAGACTTGTATCAATAAGCATAGAATAATTCTCCAAGGTTGTCCTATTTATAGATCATGAGTGGTGCTTCTCTTAAAGCCAAAACCCACTCGAAATAGTAATAAACTGAATCCAATTCCAAATAGGATTGGAAACTAAAAGAGAATAGGATTAGGCCATTGGGCCTTTGGATGGATAACATGGGCATGTACCCGACAAACTCCCCCTCTAGCCAAGGGGCCAAATGTGTCTTCAAGAAGAGAAACTATTGACAGGCTTCATGCCTGCCAATTTTCTACAAAATTCATGTTTATCTGCAACCACCGCCTTTGTCAGCATATCTGAAGGATTTTCATCAATGTGTATCTTCTCAAACTCAAATAATTTATCTTCCATGGCCATTCTTATCCAATGATACTTTCTAATTATATGTTTGGTCTTAGAATGAAAAGTGGAGTGCTTGGTGAGACAGATAGCACTCTGATTATCACAAAATAAGATATAACGTGGCTGCTCAAAGTCAAGATCATTAATAAACTCCTTCATCCATAATAGTTCTTTGGCACCCTCTGTGACAGTAATATATTCGGTTTCTGTGGTGGATAGAGCTGTGCACTTCTGTAGTCTAGATTACCAAGAAACAGCTCCCCCTGCAAAAGTGATCAAATAACCAGAAGTGGATCTTGAATTATCAAGATTGCCTCCTAAATCAGAGTCTGTGTAACAATAAAGTTCAGTCTTACTATTGCCAAAGCACAGCTTCAAATCTGCAGTACCTTTCAAATACCTTAATATCCATTTTACTGCATCCCAATGTTCTTTTAAGGATTAGAAAGGAATCTACTAACAGTACCAACGACATGTGCAATATCCGGTCTAGTGCAAACCATAGCATACATCAAGCTACCAATGGCAGAAGAGTAAGGAATACGAGACATCTCCTTTTTCTCTTCATCAGTAGATGGACTCTGACTAATACTCAATTTGAAGTGTTTAACAAGAGGAGTACTAACCTCTTTTGCATCTGTCATATTGAACCTCTTGAGTACCTTCTCAATGTATTGCTTTTGGGAAAGAAATAACTCATTTCTATCTATGTGTCGATAGATTTGAATGCCCAAGATTTTTTTTGCTGGCCCCAAGTCCTTCATCGCAAACGATCTGCTCAACTGCTTCTTAAGGACTGCAATTCTTGATTTATTCTTGCCAACAATAAGCATGTCATCCACATAGAGCAATAAATAATAAAATCATCATCAAAGAACTTCTGAAAGAATACACAGTGGTCTAAAGAAGTTTTCTTGTACCCTTGTTCTTCAATGACAGATTCAAACTTCAAATACCATTGCCTTGGAGCTTGTTTCAATCCATACAGGCTCCTTTTCAATTGGCATACAAAATTTTCTTTTCCCTTAGTTACAAAACCCTCAGGTTGCTCCATATAAATCTCTTCATCTAAACCAACATGAAGAAAAACAGTCTTGACATCCATCTACTCAACCTCTAAATCTAGACTTGCGGCTAAGCCTAGAACCACACGAATAGAAGACATCTTCACAACAGGGGAGAAAATATCATCAAAGTCAACTCCCTTCTTCTGGAAAAAACCTTTAACAACTAACCTCGCCTTGTATCTAGGCATAGAGTATGGTTATATTGCTTTATTCTGAATATCCATTTGTTAGATAAAGCTCTCTTACCTTTCGGCAATTTCACTAACTCATATGTGGTATTCCCATGGAGTGACTTCGTCTCATCTTCCATCACTTCGATCCAATAATCTTTGTGATTATCTTGTATGGCTTTATCATAATTCTCAGGTTCTTCCATGTCAGTCAAAAGTACATACTCATTAGTGTGTCACTTATGTTTGCCTCTTCGTGAGGTTGTTCTCTCGATATTTTGTACTCTCTTTTATTATAGTGGATTTCTCATCTCCGTTGTGAATGTAGGTCAGTTGATCGAATCACGTTAAATGTTTGTGTCTCTGGTAGATTTCTCTTGTGTTGTTGGATTTAGCATCATTAAAGGTTTGCTTTGCTAGATTCCGCATGACACCCAGTTTTTTTCGGTCCTAACAAGTGGTATCAAAGCAAGGTTCAAAACATGTTCATCTTGGCGGTACAGTTCTAGCCGCAACATATTTGATAATAATCGTGATTTTTGTCTGAGAAATTTGACCGTTGTGTTACACACGTTGAGATAAACTTTGCGGCGGAGATCTGGAGATGTGACCCGTTGAAGGCTATGTGAAGAAGGGGGATCAAGTTTATTTTGTCAGAAAATTTTGGCCAAGGGGGAGAATTGTTAGGTGTTTGCCAAAATTTTCTTTCCATATTTGGTTTTCCTATCTCTTGAAGGAAAGGGACAATATAATTACCTAAGTTGGGTTTTCCTTTTTGTAAAAAGAAATTAGAAATTCTTCCATATTTGGCTAGTCTATTTTCTTGAAGGAAAAGGTTTGGACTTCTATACATTGATGATCCTTCCTTCTCATTCAGTAGTATCCATAATGTAGCCATAGGGGACTTGAGAGTAGTGTTTAGGGGGAGAACTTTTCAGGACAAGTGTTAGTGTGTCACTTGTGTTTGCCTCTTCGTGAGGTTATTCTCTCGATATTTTGTACTCTCTTTTATTATAGTGGATTGCTCATCTCCGTTGTGGACGTAGGTCAGTTGATCGAACCACGTTAAATGTATGTGTCTCTTTTGGTAGATTTCTCTTGTGTTGTTGGATTTATTGTCGTTAAAGGTTTGCTTTGCTAGATTCCGCATGACACCCAGTTTTTTCGGTCCTAACAAGATGCCAGCAGGCCTCTTCACTGTCGATCAACCAGTTGTAGTAACATGGACGTGGGTCAAGCTCTTTTAAAGCCTAACCACTTGTAGATAGGAAAGGGAATCATGTTTATGCTTGCCCCCAAATCACAAAGTGTCTTAGCAAACACAGAGTTGCCTATTGTGCATGGAATTGTTAAACTCCCTAGGTCAGATAGCTTCTCAGTTATGGGTCTCGTCACAATAGCACTATAAGTCTGATTCAGTTTAACCATGGCCAAGTCTTGTAAGTCTAACTTACGGGATATCAAGTCCTTCATCATTTTTGCATAACCAAGCATTTCCTTTAAGGCGACAAGCAATGGAATGTTCACCTGAATTTGATTCAACATCTCCAAAAATTCCTTATACTACTCATCTTTCTGATACTTGGCCAATCTATGTGGGAATGGTGCTAGAGGTCGCCTTTTCCCTGTGATTTGAGTTTTATATTGCTCAAGCACTACTTATACTATCATTTCTTGTGCCACCTCAGTTTCTTTCTCAACCTCTTTTTTTGCTGGCATTCTCTTATGCATGTTGTACCGTCACTTCAATTTACCCTATTGATTCATCTATCTCAACGGGTACTGGCACAAGTGTTTCAGTAGGTCTATTTTCACGAACCATTTCTTGCTCAAGATCGAGGTCCCTATCATCTTGTATACTCACTTCCATAAGCTATTTTAGGCCCCGATCTTTTGGATTGATTTGTGTGTCTGCAAAAAAAGTCCCTTGGGGATATTTAGAGCCATCAAAATCTGTCCTAATTGAATATCAATACTCTTTATTGTTTATTCGTGTGAGTCTACTCTTTTAGTTTTTTTTTTCTGGTGGACCTAATCAATTGTTGCATCATTCCCTTAAGTTCAGCAAACCCATCATCTTGTCTCACAATCTGTTGTTATTGAGGTTGTTGATTAGCATGCTGCTGATTTTACTGGTTGTAACCCTATTGCCTTTGGTAGGGCATCACTTAACCCTATGGTCGCATAGCTCCAGGATTTTTGTTTTTATTGTACTATTGATGTGTTGGTCTGTATTATTGATGTTGCTGACCCCAATTCTGACCACCTTGCCTTTGTCCCCTATAGTTGGCCACATAGTTCATATCTTCTTGATAATGATGGTTTTGACCGTCCGCACTCCACGAGCAAATATGTGGTTGGTTAATGCATGGTGTACATAACCCCTCATTAGTTGCATAAACTATGTGTACTTGTTGCTTGTGTCTTGATTCATCTATCTTTTTGGTGAGGATACTCATTTGTGTCACTAGAGTGGCCATATATTCAGCTATGGAGTTATTTGAGTCTAAAGCCACTGAATGAACAACATGAGTGATTGGAGAGTCTTTTGTCATCCATTCTGAGTTTTGGGCTATCTTGTCAAGTAAGTTCTTGCTTTCTCTGAATGTTTTGCTAAAAATGCTCCACATGCTGAAGCCATTAACATTGCCCTTTAAGTTGTCTGCCAATCCCATGTAAAACCTCTGGCCCAACATCTAATCCAGAATGCCATGATGTGGGCACCTAACCAGAATACCCTTAAACCTCTCTCGTGTTTTTGTAATGTTTCTGTTAGTTTCTGCCTGAAACTAATATCTTATAAATTTTTTAAGTAGTTTTATTGGGTGGGTAGAACTTGTTCACAAATTGTTTGACTAATTTATCCCATGTAGTGATGGAGTTTTTGGAGAGTGAATTAAGACAAGTCGAGCCTCCCCTGTCACTGAGAATGAAAACAATAACAATTTTATTGCTTCCAGTGTCACATTAGGTTGCCTTTGAGTGACACATATTGGCAGAAAATTCTTTAGATATTGTTGAGGATCTTCAATGTATGACCCTGTGAACAGTCCCTTGTATTGCAACAAATACAACATGTTGTTTGTGATTTGAAATGATTCTGCTTATATATGAGGGACTACAATTGCAGTTACTAGGTTATTGGCGGTAGGTTGTGCCCAATCATACAATGCTGCTTCTAGCACAAGTGGCACCACAACCTGATTGTTTGGGTTATTCCCATTGTTTGTGTTGTTTACTTTGTCTCCCATATCTGGTTCGATTTGTTCTGTTGAGTCTTGCTATTTTTTGCCGTACTTGTTTGAACGATTCAATGCCTTGAAAACTTTCTCAGGATTTGATAATGCTTTGAACAATTCACCAGTTCTTGAGGAGTTTCTAGGCATCCACCAGTAACACCAAGACTACAAACGTTAGAATTTTAATGTATTTAGTTTGAAGTGGAGAAAATTGACTACACTAAAAATTAATTGTAGTAGTTCTTTTAGATGAAATTAATAACACCATGAATTTCTCAGCAACAGCACCAAAATTTGATCACGCCCAACTAGGCCTTATAAAAAGGACTTAGTGATCGTTGCAAATATTTCTCGGTTAATAAGTTCGCAGTCGGATCCCATAGGAAATTAACCTATTAAGCACAACTATTAGTATCACACAATTTCATACAATCAATCTTCAAAAATATTTGAGTAAAAAGTTGTTTCCTAATTAAATATTACGTAATAAAAATACAATAAATTGGGAATAGCTACGATGGGTTGTAGTCAAGAATTGGAATGATCTAAGGTTCTGATTTTTTCTATTGTTGGAATCCTTTTCGCTATTTTTTTTTATAAATTTGCCTAAGTTTTCTCTACCGATAATAAGCACTCTGATTGTCAAAACTCTCTCCCGTGTAATTATAATAATATACTAGATATATTCCCCCGAATTACGCTAGATATCCTTAAGTACATCTCACTCAGATCGCACTAAGGTTTTCTTATCCCTAATCCCACCTTTAAACCCTTCATATTGTTACCCACGTACGTTATGACTGATGTTGTTCACCAACTACCCAAATATGCACTCTTTCCCAAGTAATACAGACTAGATAGGCACAGTCGATTGAGCGCTCTTCGATAAACAATAATAATAATATAGTTGAACAAATAGAGAGAATACTACGACAAATTTATATTAACGTAATAAGAAAATTATCCTCCAATAGGTTTCATCAAAACTCTAGATTAGGAGTTTAGCTATGCATAATTGTTTTCACAATCACAACAATAGAATTCGTCATCAATGATAAAAACCTAAAGGAAGAAAAATAAAAACTCGTTGCTGAATCTTTCGTCTTGCTTCTTTTCTGTTCATGCCTTCCAAATACTTCTAAAAATAAGATACCCTCTTTTTGGGCGAGCTAGGCTTCATATAGGTCAAGGAGAATCGCCTCTGAAAATAAAGATTTAGCCCAAAATAATTTTCCTCGGAGATACGAGTGCGGTCGCGCACCTAACGTTGCAGTTTGGGAAATTTATGCTGGACTTACGTGGCCCAGTGCGCGGCCGCGCACCTGGGCCATTTTCTACACTATTCTTCACTTTTCTTTTTAAATGCGCTAACCTCTTTCGACCCTCTAACGAACTCCCAATTACTCCATAAACTTTTACGTAGCATTCAACGCTCCATATTAGCTCAAAATGCTCCTTAACCATGTTGTAGCCCGAATTGCTCCTGCAAAGCATAAAATATTCAATTAGAACAATTTACTACAATTTATCCTCAAGCATTAGTAAAGTGCAACCAATTAAAAATGCAAATAATGGCCAAAATACATAGTTATAACCTAATATCAATCTTCTTATTGTGCAAGATCAAGATCAATAGAAATTTACTGTTGAGGAATAGTTGAAGATAATTTGTTTAATAGCATTGATTGACAACCTTGAATGAATATTAATGTGTTATAACATGTCAAATTGCCCTATAAATTCTAAAAGTGCTTTTAACATGTACATGTGCCCTTAATTTGTGTTGACTGGGATTCAAGCTTGTGTGGCAAATAATCACCAACCGTCGTAACGAAGGAATAAATCTATAAAGTGGGAAAGAGCCATCATAAGGCCTCTCTCATCCCTTGCTTATGCGGAATCGAGATTTTATTGGTCTTCTTCTTTGAATCGCGGGTGTGAATCGGTAGTTGTGAAACTAGCTCTGTAAGAAACCTTTCTATGTTTAATAGGTTGGGTGCGAATCAATAGTTGTAAATTAGCTCTGTACGAAGCCTTTCTCCATTTAATAGGTTTTACATGACGAAAATGTGAATTAGTTGGAGTTCCGATATGAATATTGAACATCGAATGAGAAACCAGAAATTTGTTGAGTGACGTACATTGTAGATCTTTTGAACAGTAAAAAATCTATAAAAAAAATAAAATAAAATACTCCTTCGATACTAGTTTATATAACCCGATTTTCTTTTTATTTTGATTCAAAAATAAATTTTTTTTTAAATTTTGAAACAATCAAATTTGAAATTCACATTTATCGTAAATGATAAATTTTAGCCACATAAGTATTATCAGAGGCGAAATTTTTTCAAGGGTGTTCAAACTTGAATGAAGTGAAAAAGATTTCATATAAATGGTATTCAATATGTGTTATATGCGTATAAAATGTAATATTTTGCCTAAATACACAGTGTACTTTTTTTCAAAAAAGGGTGGTCAATTAACCATCCTTATGAGCATATGGATTCGCCACTGAATATTATGACATATTTATATTAAGAGTCTCAAAATTTTATAGCCACATAAATATTATGTCATGTTTAAAAACACAAATTTTAAAATTCTTTATTTTTTAAATTCACGTTCAATTAAACAGGATCAATAAAATAAAAACGAAGGGGTATTAAACTTCGAGATCACAACCACTATTTCACAAAAATAAGATTTGAATGAGCCAAACGAAAAGATATTAGCCACACGCACGCAGAATATTTTCCTAAAGAACCGTATAGCTAATTACAATTAGACCTATTCAACCTTAACTACCACCACCCGTTCCGCCATGACCATGGCCATGACCACCAGAATAACCACCGCTCGCATCAATAGCTATGCTTGTCAGCGCCACCGCAGCGACTGCACCAGCCACAACGGTAGCACCGCTACCGCCATCACCGCTCCCGTTCCCATGCACATTTCCTCCGTCTCCGTCTCCGCTAGCATCGTACGTGTGACGAGCAGAAACTCTGCTTTTCATTCGGCTCGTCTCAATGCTTGCAGGACGCTCGCTATTGTTCTTATTGTTGTTGTTGTTCTTACAGAATGTGAAGAAAATCACTATAATGACAAACGCTGAAAGGATGACGATGCTGACTATAGCATACGCCTCCATGATTGTATTGTACCCTTTTTTGGATACAAAATATAGAAAAAATTTATAGAACGATGGATGAGTTTAGGGTTTTGCTGTATCGAGGATTTTCTTGTTTTTGAAGTTTAAGTTATGTGATTTCTGCAGAAAGTTGGATGCATTTGCATGTGTGAATTTTCTTTGGATGACAAATGGGCAATGGACTACCTCTCGATATATCTGAGCTATCAATAGTATTTAAGAAGCATATTTATTTATTTATTTATTTATTATTATTATTATAAGTCTTAGGATATGAGTTTTGCAACGTGTTACATGTGTCAATGAGTATACACAATTTTAAAACTATAGCCTAAACATGGACTGCACTTTCAAGAAAATAATTATACAAAATCTGACACATATACAAAAGTTTTATATCTAATTCGCGAGAAAAATGTACGCTGGATGAAACTTTGAAGTGACTTTATCAAATTCAGCATATTCCCAGTTCATATGTTTACGCGCAAGAAAAAAGAGTTATAAACAAATTATTTGAGTCATATCAGGAAAATTTTAATTGATTTTAGTGTCCTATATGTGAAGACTTTTTATATAGTAATAATACAAATAAGAAAAGCTTTAATAAGCAGTATTTTAGTTGACTTTATAATCCTAAATATTAGAAAAATAATTAAATAATTATTTTATTTAATGTGAAATTTATTTTAAAGAGTAAAATTCGGGACAATTTTCTAAAAAATAAAGCTTCTTGCTTTCAATACACTAGAGATTATTATTGTTATTCAATTGAATCTCCTTTCTTCGCCTACGGCTTTGTCCTGATTGTAGTTGTTGGTGAAAATATAATTACAGTTGAAAACTAAAACGACGAAAATAAAATATCTTCAGATGAGACGCGGATATTTTACTTTTTTAAGGAGATTCAAGTCCTCTGCAGCAAAGTCTTCACCGGTCCAGTAGTAATCCTCTTGATTTGTCTCCCCCAGGATACAACAGCCCGATCAAGTCGTATGACTCGAACAAACTTTTGATAAAGTTTTGAGTCCAAAGCTCCACCAAGATAAACACCTTAGCTTCCTTCAAAAAAAGTTAAAAACTATCTTCTTCTTTTTTCACAACTTTAATAGACTTTATTGAAACACTCTACAATTATTTTTCTCATACCAAATTATGGAACGAAGTCTCCTATTTATAGGTGCAGAAATTCGTCTTTGAATTAAATTGAAAGAAAGCGGAGGTAGTAAGTTATGAAATCATGGAGAACATGAGATAATGGATAAATTCGTATGTAATTAGTGGTAGAACCTAGGAGAAGAGTTACAAAAGAATTATGGTCATCTTTTCATCATGGAGTAGTGGGAGATATGGGAGTTATAGTCATTTTCTACATCATGAAGTAGCAGAAGTTATGGTATATTTTATTTTAATAATAAAATGCTAAAACTTCCCCCACTCATTTTAATATTAAATATATAAGAGAGTTTGCTAGTTGAAGGGAGACTATAATGCATATTGAAGGTGTGATCTGCATTGAACCTCCACTTAGCAAAATAACGATTATTACTCTAGAGTCGGTAGTAGTCTCAGACTTAAACTATGACTGCTTTAGGGAAATAAATTATCACTGCTTACAAATAACAAACAAGGTGTTGACATGAGCTTTATTAGCCAGCACATTACGGCCTTGTGCTATCTCGATTTTTATGAGTGTTTTTGAGAACAAGCCCAATTCTCATAGGAAGCGGCCTACTTCTGCCCTTACATGGGTGAAAATTGTCAAGGGTGTTCCTGTAACTATGCACCCCACCCATGCGAGCTAGAGATTTTCATTTAGAGCTAATAAAACTCAACCTCACAAATCATTACAGGATAAATGCACTCACACCATAGGGATGGAACAATAAAAAATAGTGCAATTCAAACCAAACCATCATGTGATTCGTTCTTCCCATTGAACCTTGTTATAAGATCTCTAGTCCCTAGGTTGGTTTCCTTATATATGACTGATGAGCTTATGGGCTTCGATCTCATCCCCCCTCGATGTGCTCCAGGCCCTTTCTCTTACTAAGGCCTTAGTAAGTGGATCTGCAAGATTATCGCAAAATTTAACATAATCAACATCAATAATACCACTTGTCAAATATGATCTCATAGTACTATGTTTTCTCCTTATATGTATGAATTTACCATTTTAATAACGGTTTTGTACTCTACAATTGCAGCAGTGCTATCACAATGAATCAAAATAGGAGGAATTCAAAATAATAAATTTAAAATGATAAATCTCTCTACCAATTCGCTTCCTCACTAGCTGAAGCTAAAACAAGTAGCTCGACCTCCATGGTATAGTTAGCAGTTTTTGTTTGTTTACTAAATTTCCAAAAAATAGCACCACTCCCAAAGTAAAAATATAACCTGTAGTAGGGCATGAATCATCGGATAAATTATTTCAATCTGCATCAAAATAGCCTTCGATTACAGTAGGGTATTTTTAAGAAAATAAGTAAGAGACTTTTATACCAAGTAAATACCTCTTAACTCTTGTTATGACATGCCAATGTTCACCACCTGGATTACTTGTAAACTTGCTAAGTACTCCTACTACATATGCAATATAGGGCCGAGTACAATCTGTCATATATCTTAAGCTTCCAATTAAGCTAGCATATTCCTTTCGATTTATCACACGATTTTCACTTTGTACAGAAAGTAAGTGAACTATCTAATTAAAACGGGATACAACATGCTTGCAATAAATAAAATTATATTTTAAACATATTTTGACTGGTCAACGAATATTCCATCACATGTTCTAGTAATTTTCTTTCCAAGAATAAAATTGGCCTCATCTAGATCTTTCATGTCAAAATGGCTACTAAGCATGCTTTTAGTTTCTCCAATAACATTCTTGTTAGAGTGAAATATTAACAAATCATAAACATAGATGCAAACAATTACATGTGAATTATTCCAATATTTATAATAGATGCACATATTAGACTTATTTGATTTAAAATCATTTTCCATCATGCGGGAATCAAACTTTTCATGTCATTGCTTAGGTTCTTGAGCCCACCATACATCAATATTTTTTACCATGTTAATGATTGTTATCACCGCCACAAGTGGATCATCGGTTAAGTTTGCATGTGGTGTTGGATCATATTTCCAAAATTTACAAAATCGAGCAATATGTCCACTCTTGCCACAGACAAAGCATGGTTTAACAATTTGAACTTGCTAAATTTGTGCTTGGTCGTAGAGTGCTCTCCTCCGATTGCATAAGTGCATCTTGGCCTCATGCCTCTTCCTCTATGCGAATCTGCATTATTGACGTCTCAAGTGAAGTTTCCTTTTGTTTGTGGCGCATAGTATTATGAAATTCCTTCCAAGAAGGTGGTAGTTTATCTATTATGCCACAAACAATAAAGTTGTCTCAATTTTTAATATACTTGGACCTGAGCTTTTCACGATCATTATGAAGTCGTGAGTTTGGTCTACTACATATTTGTTGTCCACTATTTAAAAATGAAAAAAAAAAATCTACTAGTAAAATATTTTTCACACCTGCCTCCTCAGTGTCATACTTATACTCTGCAATGCCATTCAAATTTTTTTTGCAGTAGAGTAAGTTCTATCATAAAAATTATCAGATAGACAATTAAGAAGATAACACCTACAGTTGTATGAATCATCGTTGTATTTTTTTTTTTTTTTGACGGGCAACTAGCTCATCATCATTCATGGAGAAGTTGTCTACTTTGCTTGGATTCTTCTTAGTTAAAACGTAAAAAACATTGGGAAGACTCAAATAAAAAGTACTTTACCCTTCAGCCTCTTGAAATGAGTACCATTGAAACGAAATTGCTTGTTAAGATCTCCCATCTCGATATCCGCAGATTTTTCTACTGTAGCCATTTGAATCTCCTTAAAATTGTTGGTTAAAACACAATTATAGTTGAAAACTAAAATGTAGAAAATAAATTAACTTTAGCCTGATGCGCGGGTATCTCGCTCTCTTTAAGGACATTCAAGTCCACTACAGCAAAGTCTTCACCAGTCCATCAGTAATCATTTTGACTTGTCTCCCCTATGACAGGGGTGGATCTACGTTAGGCAAAGCGGTGTCACGTGACATCACTTCGCGGGAAAACTTTACTAAACATATACGTATAATTAAAATACAGAAACATAAAAGGTTAAATAGAGTAAATATGACACCCTTGACACATCAGAAGTGTAGCACATTTGGCAAAAGGCTATAATTGTTCAGGAGATGTCATGGGTTTGAAACTGGCCAGCCCCAGTTTCTGCTAGAGTTTGAACGTATTCAAAGTTTTTTAGTTTGTTTTTCTCCTTTCATCTTTTTTCTCGGCATGAAATTAATTAAAAATAATTTTTGGAATCATTTTTGTCTGATTTTTTGGTTGTTTATATAAAAAGTATTTAATATTATTCATAATGAGGTTATTTTGATAGATTTCTAAAATAAAAACTCATCGATAAGATAATAATATACCTGAGTAGTAGTTTATTATTAGATGAATTTGAACGGTATTTTTCAATATGATATTGTTTAAGTAAATTGTTAGTCGTTCACTACTTAAGATTGTGACACCACTTACAAAAACTCATGCGTACGCCACTGCCCTAGGATATAACAGCTCGATCACGTCATATGACTCGAACAAACTCTAGACAAGTTGTTGAGTCAAAAGTTCTACCAAGATGAATACCTTCCTTCAACAATAGTATAAAACTCGATTCTTCTTTTTTCACAACTTTAACGTCACTTTATTGAAACACCCTACAATTATTTTTCTCATACCACATTATGGAAGAAAGGCTCCTATTTATAGGTGTAGAAATTCTTCCTTGAACTAAACTAAAAGAAAGTGGGGTAGTAAGTTATGAATCATGCAAAACAAGGGATAATGAATAAATTCATAAGTGGTAAAACATGGGAGAAGAGTTATAAAGGAATTATGGCCATTCTCTCATCATAGAGTAGTGGGAGTTATAGGAGTTAAAAACATTTTCTACATCATGGAGTAGTGAAAATTATATATTTTATTTTAATAATAAAATGCTAAAACACTAAAATATTAAAATGAACACCTTATGCTAAATAGAATTTGAGTGATGGTAAAAGGAAAAACAAATACGCTTAAATGAACTACGGACGAGAAATGTTTTCTTCTACGAATATTCAACTACTAAAACCACTACACTAAACTTTAACAAATATTTTTTCCTCGCGAACTAAATACACAAAAAAGTTTTTGGAGAAATAATTTTAAGCATATAGATTTCTGAGAAAAGATTTTAGTACATACCAAACATTATAGTCCGATTGGCTAAGTTTCTAAAATCAGCTTATTTTGAGAAATACTTTTTTAATAAGTGGTTTTTAAAAAATTACTTTTGGTGAGAAGCAATTTGTGTTTAGCCAATTAATTTGAAATGCACTTATGAGAAACAATTAGTGTTTGACCAAGCTTTTAAAAAGTACTTTTAAGTGTATTTTTTTCAAACGTATATTTTCTAAAACAGCTTTTGGGAAGACGCTATTTATTTCTGCTTCTCCAAAACTGCTTCTGCTTCTACAAAAAATTATTTTTTTCCTGTTAAAATCTTGGCCAAATATTTCAACTTTGAAAAACAAATACTTGAAAATTGGCCTTGGAGAAGCTTGCCAAACATTAAACCACTGAGGCCACTATGGGAACACCCGGGAAGACGGAGTGAAAGTGTAAGACCTGTGACAGAGTCAAAATTTTTACTACAAGAATATCAAAGTATAAAGAAATAAATATACGAAGAACTCAAGGAGATGTTTACACAAATAGAGTTTCAAAATATAGTATCGTACATTTAAAAAAAATTAATATAACTATACAATATAATTTTTCGACGAGCTTAAGGTGGTTCTGCTACTATGCGTGACCGGCAATTTTTAATCTTCAATAACAATCATTTTCGAAACCGTCACAAACACCATCCCAGCCACCATCACAACCATCACAATCACCATCACCGCCGCAGCCGGCGGATCCATCACAGTCATAGCCGTCACAACAATCATCGCCGCGACAAAAACAACAATGAAAAGCACTTGTAGCTTGAGCTTGAATTTCCATATTGCCGCCCTCCACATCATCACGATACCGCCTCTTCCCCTTTGTCTTCGTTTTCTTATGTATTAAATTTGAAACAATGTTATGCTTGATAAGTACAAAGTACAATAACAGTAGGATATTTATAATACATACAAGCACAAGAATATGACTGATCTATCTTAAGATAAATACAAAAGGTATACACTAAATAAATATATATCACCCCCCCCCCCCTCAAGCGATGAGTGGGTAGAAAGGACGAAGAGCTTGTCACGTAGAAGCATCAACCTTGGATATGGGAGAGGATTGGTTAAAAAATCAGCAAGTTGATCAGCAATATTGATGTATTGAACTGGCAAGTTACCCAAAGCAACCTTCTCACGAACAAAATGAATATCAATTTCATTGTGCTTCGTGCGAGCATGTTGAACCGAATTATCAGATAAATAAATGCTACTAACATTATCACAATAAATAGTAGCGGGTGATGAAAGTGAAATGCGAAGATCTTTAAGGAGAGAATGCATCTAAGTAATTTCAACAACGGCATAGGCAACGGAGCGATATTCAGCCTCAGCACTTGAAAGAGATACAACACTTTGCTTTTTAGAAGACCATGAAATAAGATTTGCTCCAAGAAATAGATAGTATGCCGAGATAGAATGGCGGATGGAAGGATAACCAGCCCAGTCTGCATCACTGTAACATGTAAGATGATCAATAGAACTACCACGAATCAACAATCCATGAGATAATAGCGAGCCATTCAAATAACGCAATATGCGTTTTACAACTGTATAATGAACTTCAAAAGAAGAGTGCATAAACTGAGACACTTGATTGACTGCAAATGCAATATCTGGACAAGTGAAAGTAAGCTATTGAAGTCAGAACAAGACTCCTATAAAGAGTGGGATTAGAAAAAGGAGGAGAATCAGATGCATGTAGTGATGCTTTTGAAGAACGACTAAGAAGATCTTGAATATATTTGGACTGACGCAAAAAATAACCACTATCACGAGTCGTGATCGAAACACCAAGAAAATAATTAATAAGCCCTAAGTCATTCATAGCAAATTCATACTTAAGTTGTCACGACCCTAGTTCACCAATCGTGAACCTGACATGACGGCACCCAGTCTTCGCGACTAGGTAAGCCTAACTCAATGCGGAATATACAACTCTTATGAAAAATAGTTAAGATAACAACGGAATGACATAAAAGAAATGTAATAGGTGCCGCTCGGCATATACACTTTACCAAATGCCAGGACATGCAACCACCAAGACCCCGAAACTCACGGGCAACACAGACTAAGAGAGTATAACAGTGGCTCTATACACCAAGAGTATCTATACAACCGAAATAAAGGAATAACTGACATCACTAGGAAAGAATAGAAGAAGACCCCCCGGATCTGCGGACGTAGCAGATTCATACCTCGAGTCTCCTGAAAATGCGCCCAAGTCACTGGTAGTGCGTTTGATCAGATGGACTTGGATCTGCACAATAAAAGTGTGCAGAAGAATAGCATGAGTACACCACTGCGGTACTCAGTAAGTGCCAAGCCTAACCTCGATGGAGTAGTGGCGACGAAGGTCAGGGCCCTACCGAGAATAATAAAAATAATGATAATAACGCCGAATAGTACAAAAATAGGAATAAGTCTAAAATAACAGCAAACGAGATAAATACTACTAGCCGTCTACAGTTAAGCTAACAAAGAGAAATCAACACAACAAGAATCAATAATCCAGGATCTCCGGGAATTGAACCCGCAGTCCTTTTATACTCAGCAACTCAGGATCTCTCCAAGAATCGAACCCGTAGTCCATATATCAGTATCATAGGATCTTTGGGAATTTAACCCACTGTCCTTTATATCAGTATCACAGGATCTCCGGGAATTGAACCCGCAGTCCTTTTATACTCAGCAACTCAGGATCTCTCCAGGAATCGAACCCGTAGTCCATAAACAATAATCCAGGATCTCCGGGAATTGAACCCGCAGTCCATTTATACTCAACAACTCAGGATCTCCGGGAATCGAACCCGCTGTCCATATATCAGTATCATAGGATCTCCGGGAATTGAACCTGCAGTCCTTTATTCAGTATCATAGGATCTCCGGGAATTGAACCCGCAGTTCTTTATATCAGTATCACAGTATCTCCGGGATTTGAACCCGCAATTTGTATATCAGTATCACAGGATCTCCGAAAATTGAACCCGCAGTCCTTTACCTCGGCTGCACCGGATCTCCGGGAATTGAACCCGCAGTCTACAAAACACAAACACAATCAAATAAGAGAAAACACAAAGAAATATGAAGTACACTGCTATAATTAACAACTAATCTAGTCTTATCATGTTCCAGGGAATTCAATTAAGACAAGTAGGCATTTAGGTAGTTAATCCTATCTAATCATGCTTCCCTAGCTATCACAAGATAAGTCTTACAATTAAACCAATTAAATAACAAAGATAACACGGATTGAGCTGTTCAAGTAAAGTGGTTTTCAATAATTTGCGCAAGTACACGCCCGTCACCTCGCCTACAAGGCATTTAAATCAACGCATATATAACTTAGGGGAGAAAATCCCCACGCAAGGTTAGACAATTCACTTACCTTAATCCCGGTACAATAACCGCTAAGAAATGACTCCCTTGCCATGAGTATTCGACTCCGAGTGGCCCAAATCTATTCAAACCAATTACATAGTGTAAATAACATCGCAAGTAACTAATTACACTGATAAAATTAAAGCTAAGGCGCGAAAATGGGTGAAATAACCAAAATACCCCTCCAACCATCGGCTCGGAATCGAAATATTTTTACGTTTTCAGAACCCTCATACTCTCACGAGTTTAACCATATAAAATTTGTCAAATTTGGAGTTGGTTTACCCCTCCAAATCATCAAAGTTTGTTCTAAGAACATACCCCAATTTACACCCCAAATCCGAAATTAAAGGAAGAATTTGAGTTTAGATTAGTGAATAATAATCATAAGGGACTAAGAAATCGCTACCCAACAATTGTCTTTGAAAAGCATGCGAAAAATCACTCAAAACCGAGCTCCCTAGCTTGAGTTTTTGCAAAAAATGGTGCAACCCTCGCGGATGAAATTTAATATACTTATTCTGTCTGTCTAGTGAAATGCTCTATGCGATCGCATAGAACAACTTTTCTGCCTCAAATATTTACCTTATGTGATCGCACACACAGCATCGCGATCGCATTGCTTAACAAAACAGCCTTATGCGATCGTACGCCCCGCTCCGCGATCGCATAGAACAAAATATAGGACCTGGGACCTCTAACCTTACCACTATGCGATCGCATAGACCATTCGTGATCGCAGAGAACAATTCCACAGCTACGCGATCGCATATCCCTTTTCGCGATCGCATAGAACAAATTTTGAGCGTCCCCCCAAGCCTTCTATGCAATCGCATCACCCTATTGCGATTGCATAGAGCAATCGTCCGCAACACTCATGACAGCAAATCTGACCTGTTTTATCAACTCAAAATGGTCCGTTTGACCCCCGGAAACACCCCCGAGGCCCCCGGGACCTCAATCAAAACCACCAACCTACTCCAAATCACGATACGAACTTGTTCCAATCATAAAACATATCATTAAACACAAAAATTATCAAATTATGGCAGATTCAAGCCTAAGTTTCAACCAAAACTTCTGAAAACATACATACTATCAAAAACCTGGCCAATCGATGTCTGAATGACCTGAAAATTTGTAGGCATATCCAAACTCACCTAACTAAGCTACTGCAACTGTTGGAATTTCATTTTGACTTCGGGATCAAAATCTCACCTATCGAACGGATTTCCAAAAATTCCAAACTTCGGCATTTCAAGCATAATTGAGCTACGGACCCCTCAAAATACATTCTGAACACGCTCCCAACCCCAAAATCACCCAATGGAGCTAACGGAACCATCGGATTCCCGTTCCGAGGTCGTCTTAACACTGTTCTAAATACAGGCCATTTTTCAACTATAAAACTCTCATTTAGGGACTAAGTGTCCCAAAACACTCCAAATTCTAGAACCGAACATCCCGGCAAACCACAATACCAGAAATGAAGTTAGGGGAAGCAGTTAATTGGGGATCGGGGCGTAAATTTCAAAAATGACCGGCCGAGTCATTACATCTTCCCACACTTAAACATTTGTTTGTCCTCGAATGAGCATAGAAAACATACCTGAAGTAGTGAAGAGATGAGGGTACTGGCTACGCATATCCTGCTCGGTCTCCCAAGCCGCCTCCTAGGTCGGCTGACCCCGCCAATGGACCTTCACCGAAGCGATGTTCTTTGACCTCAACTTTCTGATATGCCTGTCCAAAATGGCCATTGGCTCCTCTACATAGGATAGATCCTTGTCCAGCTGAACTGAACTGAAATCTAACACGTGCGACCGGTCACCATGGTATCTCCAAAGCATAAAGACATGAAATACTGGATGGACTCCGGCTAGATTTGGAGGTAAGGCCAGCTCATAAGCAACCTCCCCAACACACCTCAAAATCTCAAAAGGCCCAATAAATCTTGGACTTAGCTTCCTTTTCTTCCCAAATCTCATGACGCCCTTCATGGGCGAGATCCGAAGTAGAACCCGCTCGCCAACCATAAAAGCCACATCGCGAACCTTCTTGTCCGCATAGCTCTTCTGTCTAGACTGGGCTACACGAAGTCTATCCTGAATCACCTTGACCTTCTCCATTGCATCCTGGACCATCTCAGTACCTAGCAATCTGGCCTCGCCCGACTCGAACCAACCCACCGGGGATCTGCACCTCCTACCATATAGGGCCTCATACGGCGCCATCTGAATGCTGGACTGATAGCTTTTGTTATAAGCAAACTCCGCCAGTGGTAATAAATGATCCCATGAACCTCCAAACTCAATCACGCACGCACGCACGGAGCATAGCCTCCAAAATCTGAATAGTGCGCTCAGACTGGCCATCCGTCTAGGGGTGAAATGTTGTGCTCAACTCCACCCAAGTACCTAACTCCTATTGCACGACCCTCCAGAACCGTGAAGTAAACTGAGTGTCTCTGTTTGAAATGATGGAAACTGGGATACCATGCAACCAGAATATCTCCCTGATATATATCTCTGCCAATCGCTCTGATGAGTAAGTAGTGCACACATGTATGAAATGGGCGGACTTGGTCAGGCGATCCACAATTACCCAAATTGAATCAAACTTCCTCACAGTTCGTGGAAGTCCAGATACAAAGTCCATGGTGATGCGCTCCCACTTCCATTCTGGGATCTCAATCTGCTGCAATAACCCACTCGGACGCTGATGCTCATACTTCATCTGCTGGCAATTGAGGCATTTAGAAAAATAGTCAACTATATCCTTCTTCATCCGCCTCCACCAATAGTGCTCTCTCAAGTCCTGATACATCTTCGCGCCACCCAGATGGATGGAATACCGCGAGCTGTGGGCCTCAGCTAGAATCAACTCTCGAAGATCATCTACATTGGGCACACAAATACGCCTCTGCATCCTCATCACTCCGTCATCCCCGATGGTAATATCTCGAGCATCACCACACCGAACCTTGTCCTGAATATCAAGTAAATAAGCATCATCATACTGTCGCTCTCTGACACGATCAAATAGAGAAGAACGAGAAACACACAGGCCAGAACCGGGCAGGGCTCCGAAAGATCCAATCTAATAAGCTGCCTGGCCAAAGCCAGAACATCCATCGCCATAGGTCTCTCCGAAGCAGGTAGATATGCCAAACACCCCAAACTCTCCGTCCGGCGAATCAAGGCATCGGCAACCACATTGGCCTTGCCCGGTGATAAAGAATAGTAATATCATAGTCCTTCAACAGCTCCAACCATCTCCTCTGACGCATGTTCAGTTCTTCTGCTTAAGAAAGTGCTGCAAACTCTGATGATCAGTGTAAATCTCACAAGAAACCCCATATAAATACTGACGCCAAATATTCAAGGTGTGAACAATGGCAGCTAGCTCAAGATCGTGGACAGGGTATTTCTTTTCATGAACCTTCAGTTGTCGAGACGCATATGCAATCACCCTACTATCCTGCATCAATACTGCACCGAGTCCAACCAATGAGGCATCCCAATATACTGTATAGGACCCTGAACCAGAAGGCAACATCAAGATAGGGGCAAAAGTCAAAGCTGTCTTGAGCTTTTGGAAGCTCCCCTCGCACTCCTCTGTTCACTGAGAAGGGGCACCCTTTTGGGTCAATCTGGTCATAGGTAATGTAATCGAAGAGAACCCCTCCACAAAGTGACGGTAATAGCCCGCCAAACCAAGGAAGCTATGAATCTCTATAGCGAGGAGGGCTTGGGCCAACCCTGCACGGCCTCCACCTTTATCGGATCCACTCGAATACCCTCGCTCGACACCACGTGGCCTAGAAATGCCACCGAACTCGGCCAAAACTCACATCTAGAGAACTTTGCATATAATTGCTTCTCCCTCAGAGTCTGAAGCACTATCTTCAGATGCTGCTCATGCTCTTCCCGACTCCAGAAATATACCAAAATATCATCAATGAAAACAATCCCGAACGAGTCAAGATATGGCCTGAATACACTATACATTAAATGCATGAAAGTTGCTAGGGCATTAGTCAGCCCGGAAGACATAACGAAGAAGTCGTAGTGACCATACCGAGTCCTGAAGGCAGTCTTCGGGATATCCGGCTACCAAATCTTCAGCTGATGATAACCAAAGCGCAAATAAATCTTGGAGAACACCTGTACGCCCTGTAGCTAGTCCAATAAGTCATCAATACGTGGAAAAAGATACCGGTTCTTCACTGTAACTTTGTTCAACTGGCGATAGTCAATACGCATATGCATAGAATCGTCCTTATTCTTCACAAACAACACAGGAGCAACCCAAGGAAAAACACTGGGTCGAATGAAACCCATACCCAACAACTCCTGTAATTGATCCTTCAAATACTTCAACTCATAAGGAGCCATACGGTACGGAGGAATAGAAATGGGCAGAGTGCTTGGCAATAAGTCAATACCAAAATCGTTATCACTTTTGGGGGGCATGCCGGGGAGATCAGCTGGAAATACATCAGAGAATCACGTACCACTGGGACGGAATCAATAGAAGGAGGGTCAACACTGACATCCCTCACATAAGCTAGATAAGAAGAACACCCTTTCTCAACCATACACTGAGCTTTGAGAAAGGAAATAACACGGCTGGGGGTGTGATCTAGAGTACCACTCCACTCAATATATGGAATGCCTGCATAGCCCGCATCACGGTCTTGGCGTGACAATCAAGAATAGAATGACAGGGTGGCAACCAGTCCATGCCTAGAATAATATCAAAATCAACCATACCAAGCAATAAAAGATCAGCTCTGGTCTCAAAATCACAAATAATGACCAAACACGACCGATACACACGGTCCACAACCAAAGAATCTCCCATCGAAGTAGAAACATAAACGGGGGCACTCAATGAATCCCGAGGCACACCCAAATGTGAAGCAAAATAAGAGGACACATATGAAAAAGTAGAACTAGGATCGAATAGATTCGATGCCTCTTTGTGACTAACCAAGATAATACCTGTGATAACAGAATCAGAGGCGATAGCTGCGACGCGATCAGGAATAGCATAAAATCTGGCCTGACCCCTCCCTCAATGACGGCCTCTGTCACCCTGATCCTCCCCCTTGGCTGGCTGGGCAGGTGGGCTGGCAGTCGGGGTTGGAACGCTGGCCTGCTGCCCATGTGAACCATGCTGAGGCTGCGAAGTCTATGGAGGTGCTCCTCTCCTACGCCTAGGGCACTACCTAACTAGATGGAGAGTATCCCCGCACTTATAACAAGCCCTGGGAGGATGCGGTGGATGTGACTGACCGATCCCGCTCCCACTGGACTGACCCCTGGAGGTACCCCGTGCAAGAGGCACACTGGAAACTGTGGGAGCATAGTAAGGCTCCTGAGGTGCTAGCAGAGTTGGAGCACTACCAACTGATGGCAATGCTGAATGATTTGGACGATCAGAATATCCCCTGCCAAATCGACCGATTGCTGCAGTACAGGCACCAGAGAAATGACCCGACTCACGAGACCTCTATGCCTCCTTCTTTCCTCGCTCTCTAGTCAGCATACCCTCGATCTTTCTGGCAATACTCACCGCCTGCTGATACAGTAAATCCTTTACCAGCTCTCTAGCCATGCTTGACCGGTTAGGGGGAATAAGGCCCTCAATAAACCTCCGCACTCTCTCTCGGACCGTGGCGACCAAAGCCGGTGCATGTCTGGCTAACCGGGTAAAACTAATGGCATACTCAGATACTTTCATAGAGCCCTGGCACAACCGCTCAAACTCCGCTCGCCAAGCATCCCTAAGGCTCTGGAAACAAACTCCCTCAAAAACATATTAGAAAGCTGTGTCTAGGTTAACGAGGCAGACTCGTCTGGACTATCCAACTCATACGTGCACCACCAATCATAAGCGACCCCTCGAAACTGAAAAGCAGTAAAGGAAACACCACTTGTCTCCACTATACCCATAGTATGGAGGATGCGATGGCTCTCCTCCAGAAATACCAAGGCATTATCTGAAGCTAACCCACTAAACAGTGGGGGATCATACTTCTTGAACCTCTCTAACCTGCGTTGCTCGTCCTCGAGGCAGCTGATCCACCTCCGGGGTGTACTGGTGTGGCAGGGCGGCATAGGAATATTCTCTGGAACCTGCTCAACGAGCACTCACTGCTCAGGAAGATGTAGCTGCAGCGAGAGGAAGCAACCCCGCCTGAGCTTGAGTAGTATACATGCTCATAAATCGGGCTAGGGTCTACTGGAGTGCTGGAGTCGTAGTAGCTGTAGTAGGTGTACCAGGTGCCTGTGCTCCAACCTGATCCGCCGGTGATGCCTCAGCGGCAGCGCGTGCGGCTGCTATGGCTGCACCTCGGGCAAGTCCTCAACCTATACCGCGGCCCCGGCCTGTAGCGGCAGCAGCATGGGCGTGGGTGCCTGATGCTCACGAGTAGCACGTGTCCTCACCATCTGTGAGAGAATAGAAGACAGAAGTTTAGATTTGGTGTCAAAATATCGCACGACAAGGAATTCAAAAGAAATGAAGAGTTTCCTAAACAGTTACATAGCTCCTCAAAGATAAATGCAGACGTCTCCGTATCGATCAGCGAGGCTCTAAATAACTGGTCTGTGTCCCGTGACTCCTATGAACCTAGAGCTCTGATACCAACTTGTCACGACCCTAGTTTACCAATCGTGAACCTGTCATGATGGCACCTAGTCTTTACCACTAGGTAAGCCTAACTCAATGCGGAATATACAACTCTTATGAACAATAGTTAAGATAATAGCGGAATGACATAAAAGAAATGTAATAGGTGTCGCTCGGCATATACACTTTACCAAATACCAGAATATACAACCACCAAGACCCGAAAACTCACGGGCAACACAGACTAAGAGAGTATAACTGTAGCTCTTTACATCGAGAATATCTATACAACCGAAATAAGGGAATAACTAACATCACTCAGGAAGAATAAAAGAAGACCCTACGGATCTGCGGACGTAGCAGATTCATACCTCGAGTCTCCTGAAAATGCGCCCAAGTCACCGGTAGTGCGTCTGATCAGATGGACCTGGATCTGCATAACAAAAGTGTACAAAAGAGTAGCATGAGTACACCACGACGGTACTTAGTAAGTGCCAAGCCTAAACCTCGATGGAGTAGTGACGAGGAAGGTCAGGGCCCTACTGAGAATAATAGAAATAATGATAAAAACACCGAATAGTACAAAAATAGGAATAAGTCTGAAATAACAGCAATTGAGATTAATACTACAAGTCGTCTACAGTTAAGCTAACAAAGAGAAATCAACACAACAACTACAAATCTATAATCCAGGATCTCCGGGAATTGAACCCGCAGTCCTTTTATACTCAGCAACTTGGGGTCTCCAGGAATCGAACCCGTAGTCCATATATAAGTATCAAAGGATCTCCAGGAATTGAACCCGCAGTCCTTTATATCAGTACCATGGGATCTCCGGGAATTGACCCAGATGTCCTTTATATCAGTATCACAGGATCTCCGGGAATTGAACCCACAGTCCTTTATATCAGTATCACAGGATCTCCGGGAATTGAACCCGCAGTCCGTATATCAGAATCATAGGATCTTCGGGAATTGGACCCGTAGTCCTTTACCTCTGTAGCACCGGATCTTCGGGAATTGAACCCGCAGTCCATAGAACACAAACACAATCAAATAAGAGAAAACACAAATATATATGAAGTACAATGCGACAATTAACAACAAATCCAGTCTCAACATGTTCCATGGAATTTAATTAAGACAAGTAGGCATTTAGGCAGTTAATCCTATCTAATCGTGCTTTCCTAGCTATCATACGATAAGTCTTACAATTTAACCAATTAAATAACAACGATACACGGATTGAGCAGTTCAAGTAAAGTGGTTTTCAACAATTTGTGCATGTACAAGACCGTTACCTCGCGTACAATGCATTTAAATCAACACATATATATCCTAGGGGAGAAAACCCCCCACGCAAGGTTAGACAAGTCACTTACCTCAATCCCGATACAAA
Source organism: Nicotiana noctiflora (assembly GCA_032618575.1). Taxonomy (NCBI): domain Eukaryota; kingdom Viridiplantae; phylum Streptophyta; class Magnoliopsida; order Solanales; family Solanaceae; genus Nicotiana; species Nicotiana noctiflora. The sequence continues at coordinate 80,192 of JASVEL010000267.1, forward strand.
AACCGCTAAGAAATGACTCTATTGCCACGAGTATCCGACTCCAAGTGGCCCAAATCTATTCAAACCAATTACATAGTGTAAATAACATCACAAGTAACTAATTACACTAAAAAAATTAAAGCTACGACATGAAAATGAGTAAAATGACCAAAATACCCCTCCATCCATCGGCTCAGAATCAAAATATTTTTATGTTTTAAGAACCTTCACACTCTCACGAGTCTAACCATATAAAATTTATCGAAATCGGAGTTCGTTTATCCGTCCAAATCATCAAAGTTTGTTCTAAGAAACTTACCCCAATTTGCACCCCAAATCCGAAATTAAAGGAAGAATTTCAGTTTAGATTAGTGAATAATGATCACAAGGGAGTAAGAAATTATTACCCAACAATTGTCTCTGAAAAGCATGCGAACAATCACTCAAAACCGAGCTCCCTAGCTTGAGTTTTTGCAAAAATGGTAAAACCCTCGCGGATGAAAATTAATATAATGATTTTGTCTGTCCAGTGAAACACTCTATGCGATCGCATGACCCTTATTACGATCGCATAGAACAATTTTTCTGCTCAAATCTTTATCTTATGTGATTGCACACACAGCATCGCGATCACATTGCTTAACAAAATAGCCTTATGCGATCGCACACCCCACTCCGCGATAGCGTAGAACAAAATATAGGACCTCGGACCCCTAACCTTACCACTATGCGATCGCATAGACCATTCGCGATCACAGAGAACAATTAACCACAGCTATGCGATCGCATATCCCTTTCTGCGATAACATAGAACAAATTTTGAGCCTTCTCCCAAGCCTTCTATGCGATCGCATCACCCTATTGCGATCGCATAGAGCAATCGTCTACAACACTCATGATAGCAAATCTGACCTGTTTCATCAACTCAAAATGGTCCGTTTGACCCCCGGAAACACCCCCGAGGCCCCCGGGACCTCAACCAAAACCACCAACCTACTCCAAATCACGATATGAACTTGTTCCAATCATAAAAACATATCATTAAACAAAAAAATCATAAAATTATGGCGGATTCAAGCCTAAGTTTCAACCAAAACTTCCGAAACCTACATACTATCAAAAACCCGACCAAACGATGTCCGAATGACCTGGAAATTTGCAGGCATATCCAAATTCACATAACAAAGCTACTGCAACTATCTGAATTTCATTTTGACTCCCGGATCAAAATCTCACGTATCGATCGGATTTCCAAAAATTCCAAACTTCGGCATTTCAAGCCTAATTGAGCTACGGACCACCAAAATACATTCCGAACACGCTCTCAACCCCGAAATCACCTAACAGAGCTAATGGAACCATCGGATTCCCGTTCCGAGGTCGTCTTAACACCGTTCTGAGTACGGGTTATTTTTCAACTATAAAGCTCTCATTTAGGGATCAAGTGTCCCAAAACACTCCAAATTCTAGAACCTAACATCCCGGCAAACCACAATAGCAAAAATGAACTTAGGGGAAGCAGTTAATTGGGGATCGGAGCGTAAATTTCAAAAACGACCGGTCGGACCGTTAGATAAGTATGTGGATCCGAGGATGAAATAAAGAAGTAGAAGAAGCAGTAAGAAGAATGTCATCGACATATAGAAGCAAACTAGCAATGTCCTGTTTAGGCTTATAAACAAAAAAAGAACAGACAGACATACTATTTCTAAGACCAATTTGGAGCAAGAATATGGTAAAACGATAGAACCATGCCCTAGGAGCTTGTTTTAAGCCATAAAGTGCTTTGTTCAACCGACAAACATGATTAGGAAAGTTTTCGTAAACAAAACCAATACACTATTTCATTTATACCAGTTCATTAGGAGTGCCATGCAAGAAGGCATTCTTAACATCCAGTTGATGAATTAGCCAGCCTTTAGAGGCAGCTAAAGCAAGAACGGTAGAAATAGTGACAGGTTTTACCACAGGGCTAAATGTTTGATCATAATCTTGCCCATGTTGTTGATTGTACCCTTGCGCTACCAAGCAATCTTTAACCATTCAATTGAACCATTTGAACATTGTTTTACTCTGTATACCCGATGACAACCAATAACATTTGCATTTGGATGAGGCAACACTAACTCTCGCGTAATGTTGATCATGAGGGCATTATATTCTTCAACCATGGATTTTCTCCAGTTAGGATCCTTTATTAGCTTCCTTAAATGAAGTAGGCTCGGGAGGAATTGTTGGGATGCCTTTCTTAGATGTTTCCTTGGATAAGAGAGAAGGAAGAACTCGAGAATTAAGGTTTCCTGTTTGAGAACGAGTAACCATATGATGAATTTTTGGAAGAGTAGGAATTGTGCGAGGAGAGTGACGTAATATCGGAGAAGATAATGGAGGGGAACGTATGGTGGGGGAAGTAGAATGACATGGAACAACAACGTTAGAAAAGGAATATGGACCGGTGGTTGCACGAGTAGAAGAAGGTAAGAAAGGAGAAGATATAGTTCGAACATTAGATGGATAATAACTTATAAGTCTACTGTGTATAGGAGAAGTAGTAGACTGTATATTTTGAAATTCGTAAGAAATAGTACGTAAGAATGAATTATATCTAATTGGAGACAAATATGAAGAAGTTAAAGTTGTTGAGGGATCAACATTGACAGGTGGATAAAATTGTGAATAAGTAAGAGAAGATTAGTGTTCGTAAAACTTGAGAAATATTCTTATGCAAATTAGTTGGACATAAATTAGAAATGTGATTAGAAGGTGGAGAAATAGTGTCAAGAAGATTAGTTGGAGTTAAAATACGATAATGATTAGAGGTTATACCATTTTGCGTATGAGATAAAGGGAAAGTCCTAGGGGGTGAAGAGGTCGAATGAGATAAAGTAGGAAGTAGAGGTTGCAGGCTTAACTCTGTCTGAGATTTGAATAAAATGTTTGAAACACAAGAAGAAGAAGTTGATTGTAAAAGAGTAAGATACGACAATGATTCATCGTCAAATCGAACATGTCGAGAAATGTAAATTTTATTTGTTAATGGATATGATCAAGATACTGAAGTCCTTTATAATTTAACGGATAACAAGAAAAATACAATATTGAGAATGAGGACTTAACTTGTTACAAGAGTAATCACTAAGATTCGGATAACATGAGAATCCAAATACACGTTGATGGTCATAGGTAGCAGGCTTGCCACATAGAACTTCAAATGGAGTTTTAAATTAGACAAAATTACGGCGTCACTTGGTTTAATGCCCCAATAGAAAATGGTCCATAGTTGAATATTTTAGGAAATTTTACCACATATGGAATAGGTTAAAACCTAATTATAACATATAAATACCTTTTCAAAATTTTACATAATATAATAACCTTTTCTATTTTTGTAGCAAAAAATCAAAATTTAATGATTTCCTATATTTAAGCCTAATTTTTCTCAATCCAGTATAACTCCCGTTACTATTTTCACGCTAAATACATATTAATACACTTAAATACAGTTTGGCATTTATAGCAATCCCAAATTATGCGGCGGATCTTAATGTTGTATTATTAAATACAACTTGTTTAATACACTAAATACATTATAGAATACCGTAAAACATTCCTATATCATGTAATATTAGAAATGATTTCTATTTATTGCTAATTAGGTCTTTATGAATGATCTTTGTGAAAAATTCTCAATATTTTACCCTATATAGCTCATATTGTACATAACTTGAAAGAAACTTTTCAGCCTTTAGCCCACTATTAAAGACACACTTTTAGGGTTTTATTATTTTCTTCTTTCTTCATTCCCTTAATCTCTCTCTCACCGCCTTTCTGCTTCCTATTCATTCAACTGTCAACTCTTTATATACATTCATTCACCTTCTTTCTTTCTTCAATCGCAAATAATTTTTGCTTCTCCATACTCATATAGTCTACCAACTCTGAGCTACTCTTTAGCCAATGTAAGCTTCTTACATTTTTTTAACACAACTATAGAAGAATTTGTCCCTTAATTTCTGATTATTTTGTTGTACGTGTGCGTTCCGCTGCTTTTTGAAGTTTCCAACAATGTCAATTTTTGAACCTTTTCTTCAGTTTGCCAAACATCATATGCTCCACTTACTCTGTTCCAGCGTGCGCATTCAATATAATTTTGAAGGATTTTGAAGTTTGAAGTTCTTGTAATTTTGGAAGATTTTGAAGTTTAATGTTTGAAGTTCTGGAAAAACATAACTATGTAGCAGGTTATATCAACATTGTATAACAGTGTATATGGGTATACAAACACCTCTTATACACTATTATACATGTTTATACAAGTTATACAGTATTGTATAATTGTGTATAAATGTGTATATTAGTGTATAATGTTGTATAAATATATATTTTTTTTCAGTTTATAACAATGTATATACATTGTTAGCGTGTAAGAGGTCTCCATAGAAGTTTGACACTTCCTTCTCTTCTTCTTTTTTGTGTAATATGTTGTATGAGCGTTGGACGGATTCGACAATTCATTTAGCAAGTTTTTATTTTTCTTTTGTCCTGTTGGATTGCTTCAGCAATTGCACATAAAAGTGTTTGAGTTTCTTACCTTCAGATAATATGTATTATTTAGGATTTTTGAGTTGCGTTTGTGGCTGATTTGCGAGGCAGAACAATAATTGGAAAGAAAGCCTATTCAAATTCGACGGAATAAAAATGCAAACAACCATGGAGTATGTCAACTTCACTAGGAAGTGAAACAAAAATACATACCTTTTAATTAAATTCAAGACTTAAGCCTTTAACATCCACAAGGAACCTTAATTTTAAATTGTTTAGGCAGTTTCATGACAGCTTCAGGATTGATTTGCGAGGCAGCAGATTTGCGAGGGAGCAAAATAAGCCGCCTTTCAAGAATTAGCCTATTATTTTTTGGGCTATAGATTTGAAAAGTGATATCTAGGCTATTATATTGCAAGTTAGGTGTGTGAGTTGTATTTATATAAAATTATCCCTTTAAATTAAAGTTTAGAAAAGGAAAGTATATTCAAGAGATGAACAGTAGTTTAAAGAGCTTCAACCTAAAATTTAGGAGGAAGAGAGGCCTAAAATAGAAGGGTACGGGTCCTATTTGCAATAGTGTGATGCATCCGTTCAACCTTTCCATTTTGTTGATGCGTTATGGACATGATATACGCAATGATATTCTATTTTCATCAACAAAAAACATGAAACAAATAAAATTTAACATATTCAGCACCGCCATCACATTGCAAAGCTTTTATTTTTGTGGAAAATTGAGTTGAGACATAATAATAAAATGATTTAAATTTTTCAAAAGCATCTGATTTATGTTTTAAAAGAAAAACCCATAAATTTTTTGAATAATCATCAAGAAAGAGAATGTAATACGGAAGCCTCTAAAAGATGCTAAGGTAGATGCCCATATATCACTATGTATCAACTCAAATGGGGAAGTCGTGAATGATTGAGATTTCACAAAAGGTAATTTATTGTGCTTGCATCACTACAAAAAAACAGGTAAATTGCGGAGGTTAAAATTGTAATTTGTGGAGGTTAGAAACCTCCGCTATTTGCTGTCACGGCGGTTGAGTAGGCCCCCGCAGTAAGCATTACCACTATTAATTTGTGGCAGATAAATGCGGGGGTTTCCCGAACCGCCGCGACAACAAATAGCGGATGTTTTTAACCTCCACAAATTGTAATTTTAACCTCCGCAATTTCATTCGCGAATATAAATTTTTATTTTTTATTTTTTTATTTTATTTTAGCGTAGGGGTTGCAACCCCCCGCAATTTCTTATATACAACATCAGGGTCGGTTCAATTTTCTCTTTGGGAGGTTTTCGCTATCCCCATCTATTTTTAAATATATCCATTTGACATACTTCCCTAATATGAGTTGAAATATTTATGCTTAAACAAAAAAAATTAAAATTAAGAAACATCAACATTTCATTAACCGTGAAAAATACTATGACACAGTAGTATTATATTTCATCAAGCTAAATTAGAACATAGTTAACCGTCTATATTAGTCCGCTATTACACTGTCCTAATACATCCACTTCAAATAAAATGAATCTCAATGGTTGTCACTGGAATTACTAGCACCAGAAGATCTTCTTGCATCCGACAGTGAAACAGGTCCACTGGCTGCATCACTTGGCTGCAGCAAAAAGTAAAAAAAAATATACAACTATTAAGAGGAATGTAAAGAAACAAGTCATTGAGATAAAATATATTTTATCTACTTAAACCAACAAAAAAGAATGAAACGAGACAAGGTACGAAGCCTCTAGTCTAAAAGTTAGATGGTATGCAACACGAATACATAGAGAATAAAGCATTTCTTTAATAAGTGATACAACACTATTGTGCCACAGAACCTCGAAGCAGTGATACAACACTACTGCAACCACCCACTACTTAGGAAACAGAATGAATGACATTGACTTCAAATCCACTCATAGCATTCTCTCAGTATCCATACTGAAAAGTATACTCAATAGGCAATTTTCTCACCATGTGATAGAACAAGCAATTAATGGGAGATGAACTCTTTGGTTTAGTATAAAAGGCCAACAAAATCTGGAGAATCAACTGGGAATGAGATTAAGGGGCATCCGTATGAAAAAGGTCAACACCAACCTGATACTATCTAATTAATATTATTGGAACTGTAAAATACTAGTAACTAAACAATCATCCATGAAATTAAGATGAAGATGAAAAGGATTTTAAAAGAGATACAGCAAGTTTCATATCTAAATTTTACTCCAAATAACATGTATGAAAAATAAAATTTCACAATACACCATAAATAAAAGAACTTAGAATTTACCGCTGTAGGAGGAGAAGCAACGATCCCAGTAAATTGTTCTGGTATTAACCCTTCATTATCATGTATGCTTTGAGAGTATTCATCAATTGATTGCACTTCTCTTGGCATCCGGAAGAAGAACATCCAACATTATTACTCACAATTCTAATAGTGCCAAGACGAAGATTTGTCTCTCTGAAAGTATTGCTTGGAGTAGCTCCTAATCCCAAACATCTCGCCTTTCCAGGATGCTCTTTGCCTAGAACCTTACCAACATCATCATTCGGAGAAACTTCAGACTCATCCACTATTGTTTCACTCACTATTCGCTCACTTTTTTCCTAAACACAATACACATCAAAAAAATGTGAGCCAACATTATAAATCAGTTATTATTACGCCTCAGAATAAATACAATCAGATTACTACACTTCAGAATAATTATCTATTTTCTGGTTATTCTGTTCATACATCTAATTTAACAAAATGTCAAACTAATGCAGTGGTTCAAAAGCGTGCTGACGTCAAAGAGAAACCTGAACATAGAATAACGAAATTTACTTAATTCGTTAGAATACGCTGATGGCAGAAGCATAGATGAAAAAAATTGATCAATGTACATTAGTATCATTCCAGTACATTTTGCCACATAAGATACTATAAAATAAGATCTATGTACGTGAGCTTTCATAGCCTGTAAATTTTGTACCAATAAACAAAGAATTCATGACACGGTGGAATGCAACGGGCTCTGCAAATTTAAATAGCATAATTTGCTCAAGTAGATTTGAGATTCCTACGATCAGTGGTGCAGTATAATACAAAAGTTGCACCAAAACTTGTAGAGATCTTCGGAACTTAAATCACTCCATGCATGGAAATCATTTGTATTTATAACAATCATGTAACTTACACATATTTCTTTTGCCTTCTCATTTGCATATGATCTATCTTTTTTCGTATGTGTAGCAAGATAAAGTTGTGCTCGTCCAGGCTTTCTCCTTGTCTCAGCTATCTATGTATGAAAATAAAAATAAGTTAGAATAGTTTAACTAAGTAAAGAAATAGATACATAATCTAAAATTTAAACATTAAAGTTAGATAAATAATGTGACATCTTTCATCATTTCAGCCTTCTTCTAGAATTAGGTTTGGAGCCACATGTGTGTGGAACTGTTTGTTTCTTCTGATTTTCAGTGTTTCTTTTACACTTGTTCTAACAATAAGATATATTTCAGTCAATTATGTAAGTGAATAATCATATTTTTATGCATTTCAATGTGACGTTTCAGAAAAAATACCTAAGTTTCTTCTTTGTAACGGTAGTTCACACAGGAAGTCCATTGCTCCCGATTAATACCTACCGGCACATTAATGACTTACAAAAATTTGCTAACTGTCATAACCGATATTGGTAAATTAAATCTTATAGTACGCACTATCATAAGATTTGGAATGATAGAAATGCAACTATAGCAGCAAACTAGAGAACAGTTAATCAGCATATTTTGATTCCAGAAAAGTAATTCAAATTCTCAACTAAGGTTACTTTGTACTTATATTACTTGTTCCTCTATTTCAAATGGTTTCTATCACGGCTTAGTTTCTTGCAGTTGATCAAAGGAGTCTTGGGTGGTGATGATTTTCTCTATGGAATTCAATGTAAGTATCTAGAATCAAGAACCTCTAAATTTGATTGTTTAACTTGTTAGAGAAAGTTACTTAATTGAAGACCAGAGAGTTATACGTCTAAGTTATACTCTAAAGTCCTATACATCAACGAAAAGATAATGATTACCTATTCCATCGACAGTCCAATGATGTGAAGACTCACATTTAGTACACTTATTGGTTGTTTCTTGTGCTGGTGTGAGATTAATAGAAGGTTGAAATGAAGGGGTTGGTAGTGACGTCGCTTGAAAATAAAGGAGTTGTCTGTCTGTGTCCTGCAATGAAAGAGTTGTCTGTCCCGTGGCCTGAAATAAAGGTGTTGGCAATGTTGGCCTGAAAGGAAGTGGTTTGCTGTCTTGTGGCTTGAAATGAAGGAGTTGGTAGTAATATCTCCTGAAACGAAGGAGTCGATTGAATGGAAGGAGTTGTCAGCCCCATGGCCTTAAATGAAAGAGCTTGTTGTCTTGTGGCCTAAAATGAAAGAGTTGGCTGTCTTATGGCTTGAAATGAAGGAGTTGGTAGTAATGTTGCCTGACATGAAGGAGTATGTGATGTAGTCGGGAATGAAGGAGTCAATGGTGATGTCATATCTTGTACCACATCAATAGATTGTGAAGAAGATGCTGATTGGACTGACTTTTGTAAGTTATGAAAATGTTTGGTCTTCGGCATATCTACAATCAATAAAAAAAATTAATGAGAATATAATCCCGATGCAAATTCAGTCATGCAAACATAAAAAGATTTCGCTTGCTGTAACCTATAGGAGGTAGCAACTAGAAAAGTAAGTTAAGAACCGCTTGGAGATGCACTAACTTTTTACTATCAAGTCCAATGACAACTATATCATGATGATTACAAGGAGGATCTGCAATACAAGCACCAATGATACGTGTTACTACAACATTATTGGCATTCAATACACACCAAATAGTAGCACCCTCCAATCATATGCCTAACATTGATATCTCTTCTTTTTTCTAGTAAATTAAGTTTCTCTTTACAGATATTATACAAAAGAAAAGTAGGAATCAACATCACTTTACAGTCCTATCTCGTGCAATTTTTTCTTTATCACTGATGAAATCTTGTTCTATCTTAAACAAATCGGAATAGTCGGCAAAAAATAACCATAATGAAGAGAAGTAATACCTTTTAGCACATCAATCTCAAAGTAACGATAATTAAAATGCAAAGTTGGTGCAAATGGATTTTTTGGATGCAACACAGAGCTAACTCCAGCATGCTAATCAATTATTCTAAAATATCACTAAGTTATTCACTAACAAATAATTATTTCATATACTGGTAGAACCGATTTAATCAGTATACAAGAAAAATCCAAACAAACAGGCCCAACTATAATGCTTTACATAAATGAAATCCAAAATCTAGCAATCTAATCACTAGAACATAAATAACATCTTATACAAGCATTCTATCAAACAGGTAACAGACATTAGTCAATCCCAGAAGAAATTTTACAAAATGCAAAACTAATATCGGATTGTTTATGATTTGTGTCCAATTAAAGTTTTAATGTATGAAAAGTACTATGAAGCAAACCTGGGTTCAAGCTCAGAGGTTGCTCTAAAATTCCTAGCTGAATCCAAAAGCATCACACACAAATTAATAATGAATCCAAAGCCAAAATACAAATAGGAAGAATCGGGAATAACCTTTGTGTTTGATAAGTGGTTTGTTTAGCTATTATCTGATTCTTTTCACTATGAAACTTGTAAGATTTCTTTGATGAATAGAACCTCCTCTGTTCGTCAAGATTCAAGTAATGTGAATCTGACCTTCTTTTTTTGACAAATAAATGCATTCTGATTTTATCAAATCATGTTTCTTCAAGACTGCACAATCCCTAAATATTTTGGAGAGAGAATTTCAATCCAAGGAGTACCTGCGGAGAGAGAGTCTATGAAGTATTTGTGAAAGGCGAAAATTTCAAGACTGAAAAGGTTTGGGGGGGAAAGGAGGGAGCGGGAAACATTTTACGCGCTATTATTTTAGGGTTGTAGAAGTTTATAACCCCCGTAAATTGTATAATTTTGTGGGAGCTAATAAATTGCCGCAAAATTATGCAAATTAGGGAGGTTACTTGTACCCTCTGCAAATAAACCTCCGCAATTTACTTATTTTTTTGTAGTGTTGCCAAACTGACAAGCATTACATAAGAAATCTAATTGTTTGAAAGAACTACAAAAAAACTTTATTTTATCTAACTAATTTAGCAAGAATGGAAAAGCTTGGATGGCCTAATTGTTGTGCCAAGGATTTGGAGAACCTCACACTACTGCAAGAGCTCGATGAACCGCACCAAAAAAACAAGGAAGACAATAAATAAAGAGGGCCTTGGCTATTGCACCGTAGAAGAATTTTTCTGGTCTTGAGGTCCTTAATAAAGAAACCAAAAGGATGAAATTCAATGGTGCAATTATTATCAGTAGTAAATTTGCGAACACTCAGCAAATTACTTGAGAGATTAGGAACAATAAGAATATTTTTAAGAGAAAAAAGGTAAAAGGAGTAAATATATTACCATGACCAGTGTATGAAATGGGAAGTTGAATACCATTGCCTACAACAACTCGATCAGTAACATTGTAAGGAGAACCGATGATACATTACCAGGATTTGGGATCATCTGAGAGGAGGCCCTAGTATCAACATACCAATGTGCATCGCTAGGCATGGCATAAGAATGAGTTGGAGGTGATTGATGATCAGAGATGGATGTGTTAGGACCAAGAGATGGACATTCACGAGCTGAATAGATTATATTGAAAATAAAGTTGACATTGGACAGTAGCATGCATGAGGGAAGAAAGTAAAGAAGAATAAGAAGTAGGCCGGGAATGCATGGAGATTGAAGGCGAGGAGAGAGATTTGGAGAAGGGGTAGAAAAATTCTTATAAAACCCAGGATTGTTACAAACCCTACCACGACCACCATTTCAGTTCCGACACCCATTGTTGTTCCTACCATGACCATGAGGAGTAGAATGTTGCTTCGCAACAAAAGCAGTAGCAGATAAGTTAGGATTAGTGGTAGAGAAATTAGACAATTGAGCCTCGTGCAAAAAGAGAAAAGAATGCGTATCTGAAAAAAAGATGGGAGTGGGATTCTAGTAGATATGGAAGTACTAACTGGCATGTAATCAGAAGGAAGGCCAGAAAAAATTTGAAGAACAAGATCCGTTTCTGAAATCAGATTACCAATGGAGTTTAGAGAATCTGCAATTGTTTTAAGCCGATGCACATAGTCATTGATTGAAAGATCACCTTTCTTAAGGTAATGAAATTGAACCTTGAGTTGAACAGTTCGAGAACTAACTTGGTCATGGAATAGATGCTCAATTTCAAGCCAAACTTCTCTAGAAGTTAGAGAATGATTGGGACGAAGAATAGCTTGGAGGATTTCATGAGAAATGGTTGCTTGAATCCAGGACAAGACAATTGAATCAAGTTGAACCCATTGTTGGAAACCAGGATAGAGAATGGAGTTACCATATTCTGTAATAATGGTAGAGTGCCATAAACACCATAACCCTTGAAAACGGCAAACACAGTTCCCGCCATAACATGTCATTAGTGTGCTCTAGTACAGTAGGAATTAAGTTTTTGATGTAAGACAAAGAAATAGCAGTGTTGGACGAGGGAGACAGAGAAGATTGATTAGTTTTGATTGGAGATGAAGTTGTGGAAATTGAGGAAGAAGAAGAAGCCATCGAGAAGAAAGAGACCTAAGCTCCTGATATCATGAAACTATGTTATGCTTGATAAGTACAAAGTACAATTACAGTAGGATTGTTTGGCTCAAAAGTTAAAAATGTACTTTGTAAGCTAGAAAAAAATCAAAAATATGGTAGGGTAAATCCTAATCAAATATAATAGACCTAGAGATGTAAGAATAATAATAATGTTGTAGATCTAATAATTCCAAGTGATATTATGAACTCAAGAAAAGTTGTTCGTCAGAGGTAAGAGATAGAGAGAGAATAAGAGAAAATGAGAGAGTTGTATTATTCAATAATAAAACTGATGCTTTTTACAATGGGGATGTCCTCTTTATATAAGAATAGGCCTTCCTTAAAATAATAATAATAATACCAAACATGGTCGACGTCCTCCTAGTGAGGAAGCCTGGTTTTAAACAGCGTTGCCTTTGCCCTTACGGCCAGCCGTGCCGTTACTGTAGCAAATATACACTTACTGGGTGTACCCTTCGGCATAGAGGCATATAGGACCAAATTTGACCCTATATAGTTAGTCCCTCCGCTCGTTGGAGGCGTATCTAGTATACGTCTTCAATGGGTGGAAATGCCGACCTCGTCTTTAGAAAATTTGACCTTGTTTTGGGGACGATGACGTGAATAGGGGAAATATATGGTATCGTCGACCCGCTGACACGTGGCCTCCTTTTTAAAATAACGTCACCACCGGCAAGCGTCATGATTATACTTGCTCTTGAGGCATTTCAGGAGATGATTTGACGTTTTGGTTTCCCGCACCCATTTTGAATCATGCCTTTTTGATTTCTGTGTATCTTAGCCTATAAATAGGAGGAAGGTTCAATCTTTTTTATCTTTTGAACTTCTGAACTGTTTCTACTTCCCTTTTCATCTACCTTCCCAAAGACTGCTACTTCGTGCTAAACTCTTCCATTTCTATTGAAAAACTCCTTTCTTATTATTAGAGCTTGATTTTTCATAAAAAATATCATGGCGAAACATGGACAAAGTAGCAAAAAGGCCAAGGGAGATACCCCATCTGGGGTTCCATTATCTTCTGGTGGCGACGGGAGAAAGGAAGAGAAACCCCATATCCCTCTTAGTATAGATAACATCCTCCTAAAGAAGATACACGCTCGTAGAGATTTCCCAACTAAGAGCCTGACCCCTCCTTGGTATCACAGCGAGTTATTACAATCACATTTAGACGAACTTCGAGGGGCGTACCAGATTTTGATCCATGGGGAGATGGCGCCAGCTGGGATGGACTATGCCAACGTGAACCAATCGGGATATTTCTAATTTTTCGAATATTTGTTCTTGACCAGATATGGCCTCCCAGCTTATCCCCTCATGGAGTCTGCCGCTTTTATAATGTGTTCCCGGCTCAACTTACTCCATATACTTCGAAGTTGTGTCGTATTATAACCACCTACGTAGCCAGGGCCGAATGCAGCGTCTTGGTCCACCATTTCTTACTGTTATTTAGCCCCGATTATATGAGGGGTACCATGCTGCAACTAAAAAGCTGTGGCACGAGGGGCTTGGTCGTTAAGGCCAACAACAAGACTAACCGCCGCTTTTGGCATAATTTTTCTACATCAGGACGGAGCACTTGGTGTCGAATCCTGAAGGGTTCCCGGAAAGGTGGAATCCAGAAGTAAGTGTTGTTACTTGAATTCAGTACCATTTGCGATTTTAACCATACAGTCGTTATAACTTCTTTTTTTTCCCTCTACTTTTTGCAGCGAGGGCTTCTCCACATCGATTTGCTGAAAATATTAAGTCGTTGGTGGAGAGGTTGATTCCATTTGTGGAGGAATGCCACACCTGGTCTATGTTCCATGAGCGATATGGCCCACTAGGTAACTCTTTGACTATGGTTAGGAGGTTTCATTAAGTTTCGTTACCTGACATATTTATGTTATCAGGTTAGAGCACCCAAGAAGAAGAAGAACAATTTTGTTGCCTCGTCTGGGTGCGAATTGATTCTGGATAAGAGTACGTACCTTGTGGCTCGCTCAGTGATGGCATTCTAGAGGTTCCTCAACCTGAGGTTGTTCCTTTGGCTGCATCCACAAGTGAGGCAACTCTTTTACTGTCTTCCCCATGGCCCGTAGAGGAGACTTCCGAGGGTGAGGAGCTGTCGGAAAGAAAAAAATGCCAGTTAATGCTCGGCATGGCGATAGCCACGGAGGACGAGGGGGCGAGTGAGCCCCATCCGGAGTCGAGGCCAATTTTTATGGCCGATGCTATCTATTTAGGGGGGTCGGCTCCCTAAGGGAAGGCAGTTCTTGACGCCGCCCCAGCACGTGTTTCGAAGGGTTGCATGTAGGCTGCCGTTGAGACAGCCCCCACAGATACGGATGCATTGAAAAGGTATCGAGCCCGTGTGGGGATGAGGGTGGGTGGGTCTAATCGCCTAATTTTAATCTCAAGCAGATATAGCCCGTTTGCAACATAGCAAGCATGATGTAGTGGATATGACCCTGTTGTGTTCGGCCGTTGAGTGCAAAATGTTGAGATAAGTTAGCGACAGGGATTTATTCAGGGGGATACCGGCGTGGCCTTGCAGGTATATTTTATTTTTCTTCATGTATCGTAAAGTGAACTTTGGTGCATGCTAATTTGTCTTGTTTCTTTTTCCTCTCCTTCAGACCCTCATTTTGGAGATAGAAAGGGGTCGGCGAGTGCAGAAGAAGGCCACTACCTTTAACAAGGTGTTAAAGAAGTACCAAGAATGCTGCACCAAGCATCAAGCACTAGCGGACCTACTCAAATGGGACCTGCAATTTCGGGTTTTTTGTGAGGGCCTAGAGCAGTCGGAGGCCCAGCTGAAGCGAATGGTAGTTCAACCGGAGCAGGTGGATGACCAGCTGATGGATGCTTTGGCTCGAAATGTTGAACTGGAGACCCTTCTCTAGTCAAAGGAGGATGAACTGAAGGTTAGTCGTGGGCTAGCGGTCGAGGCCGCTAATTTGCGTGCCAAGGTCAATGTATTAACCGTCGAGCTCAATGCCAAGGCGGCTGAAATTGAGGTTCTTAAGCAGGCTGCTGTGTCTAGGTCAAATGACAGTTTGCATGGCGAGGTGCGGGACATGTGGGTGTACGCTGAAGCTAAGCTGGTCGTGTTTGAGGAGTTTCTTGCTGCCGATTGAGCCACTGAGTCGGAGGTGAAGGACCAGCGGTGTATAGCTCGGGACGCCTATGAAGCCTGTAGATATAGTTTCAATTTCCCAAACCGGACGGGCTATAATTATGAAAGCATTAACCGTGTGGCTTCCGGGTCCTGGATCTCTGCAGCTTATCAGGCTGAGGGCGGCAGTAAGAAAGATGACAGACTGGGGGTGACGGCGTACGGAATGGTGGGGCATGCTAGGACTTGTACTTTTTTTTTTTTGCTTTTTTATGGAGATGTAAATAGATCCTGTTGTATATGTATATTTTTCTTGACGATAATAGAAGTTATTCTTTTGCTGTTTCTTTTCATACCTTTTATTTTTGTATCACGTCTCTGCAGAGTGGATGCTTCCTTGTTTATGGAGTTTTTAATGTGCTTCTCGAACGTGCTTGTGTTATTCGATGATAGGAAGCAGTTTTAGTCAATTGCCGTGTTTATTTCTCTGTTACTTATGTGCTTTGAAACGTAATCGAATAGGGTTGGCAATCGATGGTGACGACTGCCTTAACCGTAAAATTTTCGATGGTCTTGGCCATATATGTAACTTCGACTATCATTGAGTTATTTCATTTGTCGTAGTCGAGCTGGGTCGACTTATTGACGACGGTGGCCTTGGCCATTTACACATTGGAGATGGTCGTACCCACTTACGTGACTTCGACTATAGTCAAGTTATTTTGTCCTAGTCGAACTGGGTCAACTTATTGACACCAGTGGCCTTAGCCATTTACACATTGGAGATGGCCATAACCATGTATGTGACTTCGACTGTCGTCGAGTTATTTTGTCGTAGTCGAGCTGGGTCGACTTATTAACATTGGTGGCCTTAGCCATTTATATGTTGGAGATGGCTGTAGCCATGAATGTGACTTCGACTGTCATCGAGTTATTTTGTCGTAGTCGAGCTGGGTCGACTTATTGATGATGGTTGCCTTAGCCCTTTTATGTTTAAGATGGCCTTAGCCTTTCATACATTAGAGATGGCCATATCCTTTCATACATTGGAGATGGTCATAGCCTTTCATACATTGGAGATCATTCTACTCAAGTCACTTTGTCATGCCAGTCAGGAAGACATATGGAGTTGCTGGTGTCACACCTCCTTTTGGCGCGCCCCCTACCCCGGAGGTAGGAGCGCAAGGGAGTTTTTCCAATTTAAGTGACAATATTCGCAACGGGATTATTCTATTTATTTCAGAGTCGCCACTTGGAATAAATTAAGGTGTCCCAAGTCACCGATTTATTTAAATCCCGAATCGAGGAAATTTCGACTTTCCAAATGAAGTCTGCGAACCAGAAATTCTAAGTAAGGAATTCTGTTGACCCGAGGGAAGGTGTTAGGCACCCCCGAATCCCGTGGTTCTAGCACGGTCGCTTTAATTATTATAAATGGCTAAAATATCCTGATTTTTATACATGCTTATAAATTATATGCTCTAATTAAACTTTAAAACCGCTCTATTAATTTGAAAAACCATACCAAAAGAAAGACTAATTATAACATAGATTCGGACTTTACAGATAGGTGAATAAATAAAAAAAAACCGAGGAATTGCTTATTTGAAAATCTGCCAATTTAAAACCATTGTCAAATTAAACCAAAAAAAATCAATTTATTTAAACAGGGTATCTCTTAAAATTATTTCCAATTAAAGAATCGTACCAAATTATTCTTTAGCTTTTGACTTATGGCCGGAGATTGAATGAAAAGATATGAACTAATGGGAAAATTGACCAAAATATACGAAATAGAGTTAATTCGTCTTGGTTAATTATTTAAACGTGAGGTTGCCTACTTTGGATTTCGCTATCCTTAATCCGACATTAATTGATGAAATCGACATTATATGATTAAAGTGACTAACATTGTTATCTAAAGGTATTGTCTAACTTATCTTGCTTGCTTAACTATAAATAGATCTTAAAAGAAGAAGAAAAATCAAAGTAAAAGAAAAATTTGAAATGATTCCAATCATCTTATATTAATGGCTAAGCTTTAAATGAACCAACATTTTTGAACATGCTTAGACTACTTAATTTTAACAAAATTACTTACGTAAAATATCAAAGGGAATCCTAATCCGAATTAGCTAACTTTACTTACACAAATCCAATCGTATACTAAAATATAGAAAAAAAAAAAAAACTAATTGAGCATAAATGAGAAACTGATATCCATTTTTATCAATGGTCCAAAATATTCCGAATTTACAAATACAAGCCTAGCAAGTTTTGTTTCAATCCATACATAATGAAAGTAAGAGCTAAGTAGACATACAAGACTAATACACCTTCAATCTTCTAATGACTAAACTGTACGATATCTATTTTTTGCTAACAGTTCTTATTTTAACAAAAAAAAAGATCATTTATGCAGTGGCTTCAAACAAAGATTCAAAGTGATCTTCCATTTCAATCATGGTACAAGAATAGTCAAACCCGAGAAATGTGTACCTGGAATTCGGAAAAACAAAAGAGGAAATTAGTTGCAGGAACCCAACAGCAACAAGTATGGAATAGCAACACCAGCAGCAAATTTCCAGTAAAAAACCCGGCAGAAACAATAGCAGAACAATAGAGAAATTCCAGGGAATGTTTTAAAATTCCAAACAGAAAAGCCCAGGAATCTTCAAACCAATAGAAAGAACAAAACACATATGAAACAGTGTTCAAAGAACCAACAGGAAGTCTTCTTTCACAACTGAAACGAATCTGAAGCAAATGAAGAGAGAAAAACTCTTGGTGTAATATTACAGAGATTCAAGTAGGTAATACTACGGAGCTTCTGCCTAGTGTGTGTTCTTGTGAGTGTCTAATGTGTTTTTGCCAATATTCTCAATGTTGTATGAATGTATTTCCAGAGAGTATCTGTGTGTGTGTTTGTGAAACAGTGTGTGTATCTATCAGAGAGTGTTCACTATCAGTGGTCTATGTATACTGCCAGTGTCTTTTCCAGAGAGTCTCCTCTTCATTTTATAGCCTTCAAAACTCAAATCATCAACATATTTAATTATTCCAGATCTGTCCAGCACATATTATTCTCTCCTTTTTGCACTTTTCAGTTGTATAAACATGCCTCTACCCTTTAAACAGCCCTAAAGTGCAGAAACTATATGGGATACCTGCTGTCCAGCAGGTTCCACCGCCTAAACATGTGCCTTGCACCCTCAAATTTCTATCCTAAGCTAAACAACTATATCCAATCAGTTTTTATTAACTAACAGCTAGTTAAACTCTATGATTCAAACAGCTATAACCAATTCCAATCCTATAACAAACTAAAAGCTTACAACCAAACACAGTTTACAACCAAACATAGTGTTGAATCAAAAATAGCAAAAAAATCTGAAATTCATTCCAATGTTCTAACAAACAAACTAACGAAACTAATCGACAAACTTCAATCAGTCGAATAACAATACGTGTAATCGATAACATACCAATCGCGAAGAATGCAAATTACAGACTCTCGGCCAGAATAAAAAAAAATGAAAATTTTAGCTATTCGACGAAATATCGAATCGAGTCGAATTCTTATCTTCTAACAACACACTTAGAACAAACAAATCAGAAAACAACAAGTCGACCAAATAAAAGGTCCCAAAAGAAGAAGAATTTGAAGATGTCCGAGGAAAATCAATCAAATAAATGAAACTACGAAAAATAATTAAACCAAATTGACGAATGTAAGTAAATAATAATGGAAAAGAGATACCTTGAAACAAGAAAAATGGGGCTCGGCCGAATTGGATTCAAAACGGGTTCGAGATTGTGCATTTGAAGTTAAACGGATTTTAATTGAAATGTTTTCAAGCGAAAACGTTTCAATTAAAGTCTATTGACTTCAACACTTTAATTCTTGATAAAAATCCTTAAACCCGAAATCTAGGGTTCATGACACATGGATTTAGGGCTCGACGATTTTCGGCTAGATTCGAGCAAGAGGAGTCACGGATTCATGGAGGGGACGGTGAGGTGGTGGTGTGGTGTGAATTTGAAGGGGTTTGGGGTAAATCTCAATTTTCCGGCGAACTTCGAACCCTTATTCGAAGAGTTCGAAAATGAATTGAGAAAAATAGGTTAGGGGTTCGGAATGGGGAGGTCTTGGGGAGTTCGGGGTGTAAAAATTAGGTGGTTTGGACCACAACCGCCGGCGGAGGCGATTTCCGGCCGGCGGCGTGCGGCGGGGGACGGTGGAGCCGGCTGGTTTGTTTGAGAGAGATGAAAGGGGGCTAGGGTTTGAGGGATTTGGGAATGGGAGATGGGTTTGGGGTATTGGGGGGTTTGGTATATTAAAAATTAGGTAATTAATCTGGGCCGTTGGATGAAGGAGTCCAACGGCTCAGATTTAAAAATGCAGTGGGTCGGATCCGGGTATGGGGCTGGAGCGGCTAAGGCAATGTTTTGGGCTCCATTTCAATTTTAAACATGGCCCAAATCAGATTTTTTTCTCTCAATTATTTCCTTTTCTCTTCTTTCTTTTAATTTTAATTCTCAATTTATTAAAACAAAAATTCTAATTATGCTACAAAATCAATTAAATTATAAGAAATACTAATTAAGTTATATTAACAATTAACACAATCAATTAAAACATCAATTAAATATAAGTCACACAATTAGGCATTTAAATGCTAAAATGTAAAAGATGAATTATTTCTTTTTTTTGTGATTTTCGTTTTCGTAAGATAAAATTAATTACTCCTAATTTCAAACTAGATAAGAAATGTAAGCACGACATATTTTGTATTATAATTTTTTTTTTTATTAATTTAAACACATATAATCACGTATATACAAATGCAAACAAATACCAAAAATAACACAAAAATTCACAAAAATACACACCATAAAATAGACAATTTTTGTTTTGATTTTGTGGGAGTAATTCATGTTAGGCAAAAATCACGTGCTCACAACTGCCCCTCTTTGCGCGGGAACCACGAAGAGTTTTCGTGCAAAGATAAATGAGCAAATACGATCGATTTTTGCCCGTTTGAATACTCCGTGGGAAGCATTTTGAAAGAGTTTGACCGAGCCTTTGCTTCGGAGGCCTCCTACATATCCTGGGCTAAACAGGAATCAGGTCAATGTAGTTCGGGAAGTTTTGGTAGCCGGGACTACCGTGGACTGACACTTTGTTGTTACTGTTGCTATTGTTGCTGCATGTTGCTGTTTACTGCTGCTTACTGATCTCCTTATTACACCAAAAGAAATTAAAGTTGAACTAGCTATGCTATCAAACTACGAGTTACAAGATTCCTATCTATGATTCTCTTGAAAACTTGATCTTGAATCTTAGCTGATTTGCTGTAGACCTCGATCTGAATCTTGATGCTCCACAAGCTGTACGTGCTTGTTTATTTCCGTAACATTGAGTGAAACGGAGTCGGCGGAGCTTGTTACTTCAATCATCTTCTGAGCAATCCGCGCCTTTGTTTACTCCAACGTTTGAACTCTTTTCTTTTGGTTCTTTTCTTCTTTTCTTCATTCCGGATTGATGTTCCATTTGTAGGTTATCTCGATCCTTGCGTCCCGAGGTCAAACCTATTTAGACAACAAAACAAACAAACGAACGAAATTTTTCTGCCCCAGTTTTGCTAGGAAAATTTCGTGAGTTAGTTGTGACACAGAAAGCGATTAAAAAGACTCTTTGGTCTTGGGTAAGAAAATCACAATTTCACAAATAAACGTTCCACGGCTTTCTGGCCGGGATTTTGAAGAAGAGTTTCACGGCTTTCTGGCCGTTGTGATACAAAAAGTGATTAAAAGACTTTTTGGTATTGGGTAAAAATCATGGTTTCACAAACGTTCAACGGCTTTCTGGCCGGGATTTTGTAGAAGAGTTTCACGGCTTTCTGGCCGGAATTCAAACAATATCTAACGATTTTTGGCCGTCGGATCCTCGGTTTTTTGGCCGGGGTAAAAATAAATGGCTCCGCAGTTTTCTGACTGGGAGATCCTCGATTTTTTGACCGGGTATAAAAGTTTCACGGCTTTCGGCCGGAATTCAAACAATATCTAACGGTTTTTTTGGCCGTCGGATCCTCGGTTTTTTGGCCGGGGTAAAAGTAAATGGCTCCGCAGTTTTCTGACTGGGAATCCTCGGTTTTTCGACCGGGATAAAAGTTTCACGGCTTTCTGGCCGAATTCAAACAATATCTAACGGTTTTGGCCGTCGGATCCTCGGTTTTTGGCCAGGTAAAAGTAAATGGCTCCACGGTTTCGACTGGGAGATCCTCGGTTTTCGACCGGATAAAAGTTTCACCGCTTTCGGGCCGGAATTCAAACAATATCCGACGGTTTTTGGCCGTCGGATCCTCGATTTTGGTCGGGGTAAAGTAAATGGCTCCGCAGTTTCTGATCGGGGAGATCCTCGGTTTTCGACCGGGATAAAAGTATCGCGGCTTTCGGCCGGAATTCAAACAATATCCGACGGTTTTTGGCCGTCGGATCCTCGGTTTTTGGTCGGGGTAAAGTAAATGGCTCTGCAGCTTTCTGACCGGAGAGATCCTCGGTTTTCGACCGGGATAAAAGTTTCACGGCTTTCGCCGGAATTCAAACAATATCCGACGGTTTTTGGCCGTCGGATCCTCGGTTTTTGGTCGGGTAAAAGTAAATGGCTCCGCATTTTTCTCGATCGGGGAGATCCTCGGTTTTCGACCGGGTAAAAGTAAATGGCTCCGCAGCTTTCGACCGGGATTCAAACAATATCTAACGGTTTTTTTGCCGTCGGATCCTCGGTTTTTTGGCCGGGTAAAAGTAAATGGCTCCGAGTTTTCTGACCGGGAGATCCTCGATTTTCTGACCGGGATAAAAGTTTCGCGGCTTTCTGGTCGGAATTCAAACAATATCTAACGGTTTTTGGCCGTCGGATCCTCGGTTTTTTGGCCGGGTAAAAGTAAATGGCTCCGCAGTTTTCGATTGGGGAGATCCTCGGTTTACTGACCAGGGATAAAAGTTTCACGGCTTTCTGGCCGAATTCAAACAATATCTAACGGTTTTTTGGCCGTCACATCCTCGGTTTTTTGGCCGGGGTAAAAGTAAATGGCTCCGCAGCTTTTTGACTGGGAGATCCTCGGTTTTTTGGCCGGGGTAAAAGTAAATGGCTCCGCAGCTTTTCGACCGGGATTCAAACAATATCCAACGGTTTTTTTTTGGCCGTCGGATCCTCGATTTTTTGGTCGGGGTAAAGTAAATGGCTCTGCAGCTTTTTGACTGGAGAGATCCCCGGTTTTCGACCGGGGATAAAAGTTTCGCGGCTTTCGGGCCGGAATTCAACAATATCTAACGGTTTTTGGCCGTCGGATCCTCGTTTTTTGGTCGGGTAAAAGTAAATGGCTCCGCAGTTTTCTGATTGGGGAGATCCTCGGTTTTTTGACCGGGGACAAAAGTTTCGCGGCTTTCTGGCCGGAATTCAAACAATATCTAACGGTTTTTTGGCCGTCAGATCCTCGGTTTTTTGGCCGGGGTAAAAGTAAATGGCTCCGCAGTTTTCTGACTGGGGAGATCCTCGGTTTTCTGACCGGGAAGAAAAGTTTCACGGCTTTCTGGCCGAAAGACCCTCGGTTTTTCTGACCGGGGTCCAAACAGATATTGGACTGATATGATTTGATTTTCTTTTTTTTCAGAATTTTCATTTTCTTTTATTCTTCTTTTTGGGGCCTTCTTTTAGGCTTTCTTTTTAACCATCAACAAATGCATAAGATAAATCTCTAAAAAGAAACTTACCCTTTTTATGTGTTTTTCTTGTTCCAAAGCCATTTCAAAGCTTGCGTATTTCACTTCTTCGAGTTGTACCTTCTTCTTTCACAGTTAAACAGACCTGCCTTCAACAAAGAACATTTCATCAGTTGAAAAAAGTGGTTGACTTTATGGTCTTGATTATCTTCACTGCTTGATCGTTTCCCCATTTCCGTTGAGAAGTTTGCTACCAATTGTCTTTGGGATGACTTCCTTTCAAACTGACCGGGTTCATTTCCGGAATTCCATGAGGATTTTCCGTGTGGGTTCTATCCTTCTGCCTTATTTTGTCTCTTCTAAGACCTTAGCCTTTGATTTCCGTTTCTTTTCTAAACTCCTTTTTCTTTGGAAACAATCGATCATCACGATCCAATCGTGGATTGTAACAATACACCACTGAGGCTGTTTTTCTTTTCTTCTTTACCAGGCGGAGTCCTGTAAAACCGGTCCTGTCACCTTCCTTTGTAATAGTTTCAGAATTAAAATTAAACCGAAAGGGATTCAAAGAAGAAGAATGAATCAAGAATGGAAAAACGTATCAAAGATAGAGGAGTCCCTTTCGGGGGAGAAAAGAAGGACTTATCTGAGGTATATGCTGACTTTAACCAACATGACATGCTCCTCGGACTAGATGCTCGATCGTCACAAAACTCCCATTTTCTTATGAACCAAAACGGGTCTATATTTCCGAGCTAAGGAGCCGTGCCGGGACCTCTCGTGGTGAAACAAACTTTTCGGTTGATAGCGCCCTTTTGCGGGTTTTCGCCAATCGACCTCTCTCATTTCTCTTCTTACCATCGCCAGATAGCACTCTTTGCGAGTTTTTACCAACATGCTCTCTCATTTTGTATTTCTCTACTTCCATCGTCTTATGGTGCCCGAAGGTTTTCACCAATAAGACTCTCTCATTTTATTTCTTTTCATTCCAGGAACCTCGGATCGCAACAATGATGTTTTCACGACTTCCAATTGATCTTGAAGGACTTGTACTCGGTTTGGGCAACAAGAATTGTAGACAAAATTACAACTTTGGAATCATCTTGACGGATCTTAAACCGAATCAACAATATCATCTGCCCCAGTTTCATTTTTTGGGGAAACCGGGATTTTTGGTTTGGTGTGACTGAACCTCAGGGAGAGGTTGCCTACGTATCCTTTCGGAATCAAGTCAGAACGTAGTTCAGGAACTTTGTTTTTGTTTTGTTTTGTTTTTTCTTTTTTTTTTTTTGGTTTGGATTCCAAAAAGGGTAGCCAAAGAAAAGTAACCGGCTCAAAGGGTTTACAAAATGGTTGGTAGTGTTTGGGTAGCGGGAATAAAAGCCTTCAATCATTTCGACTTGTGAGGACCTCATTGAAGCAAGTTCAGACATAATACCTTTTCACAGCATCTGCATTCACAGCCGTTTCAGGATCTTTTCCTTCCATGTCTCCCAAGTATAATGCTCCTCTTGGCAGTATCTTCCTAATGATGTATGGTCCTTTCCAATTAGGAGCGAATTTTCCTTTCGCTTCCTCATGATGTGGAAGAATGCGTCTTAAAACCAACTGACCTACTTCGAAATTTCTCGGTCGTACTTTCTTGTTGTAAGCACGAGCCATTCTTTGTTGGTACAGTTGTCCATGACAGACCGCAGCCATCCGCTTTTCATCGATCAAAGTTAATTGTTCCAAACGAGTCTTAACCCACTCGCTATCCTCAATCTCTACTTCAACAATTGTACGAAGTGAAGGAATTTCTACCTCTGCCGGTATCACAGCCTCAGTTCCATAGACTAGCAGGTATGGAGTTTCTCCCACCGATGTGCGTACTGTAGTACGGTATCCCAGTAAGGCGAACGGTAATTGTTCATGCCATTGTCTAGAGCTTTGGATCGTCTTTCTCAAAATCTTCTTAATGTTTTTGTTCGCCGCTTCCACGGCACCATTGGCTTTGGGCCGATAAGGGGTGGAGTTCCTATGCGTTATTTTGAATTGCTCGCATATTTCTTCCATCAAATGACTGTTCAAATTCGCAGCATTGTCCGTGATGATAGTTGCGGGTATACCAAAACGACAGATAAGATTTGAGTGTACAAAATCCACCACCGCTTTCTTGGTGACTAATTTGAGAGTGACGGCTTCGACCCATTTTGTGAAGTAATCGATAGCCACCAATATGAATCGGTGTCCATTTGAAGCTTTCGGCTCAATCGGGCCGATGACATCCATTCCCCAAGCGACAAATGGCCACGGTGCTGACATAGGATGCAACTCAGTTGGAGGTGCATGAATCAGATCTCCATGTACCTGGCATTGATGACATTTTCGGACAGAACCGAAACAATCTTTCTCCATGGTCATCCAATAATAACCCGCTCGAATGATTTTCTTGGCCAAGACATACCCATTCATATGAGGTCCGCATACTCCTGCATGTACTTCGTGCATGATCCTTCCTGCTTCTTCGGCATCAACACATCTTAAAAGGTTAAGATCTGGGGTTCTTTTGTACATGACCTCGCCGCTCAAAAAGAAACCACCTGCATGTCTCCTAATGGTCCTCTTTTGATCTCCAGTAGCATGTTCTGGGTATTCTTGCGTTTTCAGAAATCTCCCGATATCGTAATACCATGGCTTGACGCTCGGTCCTTCTTCGATTGCATTGCAATAACCGTGGCTTTCCCCGATTTGAATTTCCAAGGGATTGACATGGGCGTTGCCCGGATAAGGTAGCATTGAAGCTAAAGTGGCAAGTGCGTCAGCTAGTTCATTGTGACATCGTGGGATATACCTGAACTCTATCGATGCAAATCGCTTGCCAAGAATGTTCACGTGCTGTCGATAAGGGAGGAGTTTAACGTCTCGAGTTTCCCATTCACCTTGAGATTGTTTGATAATTAGATCCGAATCTCCCATGATCAACAAATCTTCGACACCTTGATCAATTGCCATGTTCATACCCATGATACAAGCTTCATACTCAGCCGTATTGTTCGTGCAAAAGAAACGGAGCCTAGCCGTGGCTGGGTAATGCTGACCTGCAGGAGAGATCAAGATTGCCCCAATCCCTACACCTTTAGCGTTTACCGCCCCATCGAAAAACATTTTCCAAGCATGACTGTCTTCCGAAACAACTTCTGTCGTATTTACCTCTTCATCAGGAAAGTAGGTATTCAATGGTTGATACTCTTCGTCGATCGGGTTCTCGGCCAAATGGTCTGCGAATGCTTGGGCCTTCATTGCCGTGCGAGTGACATAGACTATGTCAAACTCAGTGAGCAGGATTTGCCACTTTGCCAATCTTCCGGTGGGCATCGGTTTCTGGAATATGTACTTCAAAGGATCCAACCGAGTAATGAGGTGAGTCGTATGGGCTTGGAGGTAGTGTCTCAATTTCCGAGCGACCCAAGTTAAAGCACAACACGTTCTTTCCAGCAAAGTGTACTTGACCTCATAACTAGTGAATTTCTTGCTCAGGTAGTAAATCGCCCGCTCTTTCTTCTCCGTCGCATCACGTTGTCCGAGAACACAACCAAAAGAGTTTTCCAAGACTGTTAAATACAAGAAAAGAGGTCTCCCTGGCTCTGGCGGGACTAAGACCGGAGGGTTTGACAAATATTCTTTGATCTTGTCAAAAGCTTCTTGGCATTCAGTTGTCCATTTGATTGCAGCGTCTTTCTTCAACAACTTGAATATGGGTTCACATGTGGAAGTCAACCGAGCGATGAACCTACTGATGTAGTTCAGTCGGCCTAGAAGACTCATTACATCTTTCTTTGTTCTGGGAGGAGGTAAATCCCGGATGGATTTTATCTTTGTGGGATCTAATTCAATACCTCTTCTACTGACTATGAAACCCAAAAGTTTACCTGACGGGACTCCAAAAGCGCATTTGGCCGGATTCAGTTTCAAATCGTACTTCCGCAACCTCTCAAAGAATTTCCTCAAGTCTCGCACATGATCGCCTTGAGTTCTGGATTTGATGATCACATCGTCCACGTACACCTCTATTTCCCGATGCATCATGTCGTGGAAAATGGCAGTCATAACTCTCATGTATGTTGCTCCTGCGTTTTTCAAACCGAATGGCATGACTCTGTAACAGTAAGTCCCCCAAGGTGTGGTGAAAGCAGTCTTCTCGGCATCCTCTTCATCCATCAACACTTGATGATATCCCGCATAACAATCCACAAACGACTGTATCTCATGTTTGGCATAGTTATCAACAAGGATGTGGATGTTCGGTAAAGGAAAGTTATCTTTAGGACTCGCC
Organism: Nicotiana noctiflora; assembly: GCA_032618575.1. Lineage (NCBI taxonomy): Eukaryota > Viridiplantae > Streptophyta > Magnoliopsida > Solanales > Solanaceae > Nicotiana > Nicotiana noctiflora. The sequence goes on from JASVEL010000267.1 coordinate 107,582, forward strand.
TTATTCAAATCTCGGTAGTCAACACATACTCGAGTTTTTCCGTCTTTCTTTGGCACGGGCACAACATTAGCCAACCACGTGGTGTATTGTACCACTCGGATTACCCCCGTTTTTAACTGCTTAGTGATTTCTTCTTTGATTTTATCACTGATGTCAGTCTTGAACTTTCTTTGCTTCTGTTGCACTGGGCGGCAGTCAGGGTAGATTGGTAATTTGTGCACCACTAGATCAGCTCCTAATCCCGGCATATCATCGTAAGACCAAGCAAACACGTCTTTAAATTCAAACAAGAGTTGGATTATTGCATCTCGTGTTTTCTCATCTGTGTGGATGCTTATCTTGGTCTCTCGGACTTCTTCATCACTTCCCAAATTAACCGGTTCGGTGTCATTCAAGTTTGGCTTAGGTTTATTCTCGAAATGTTCCAATTCTCGATTTATTTCCCTAAAAGCCTCGTCTTCATCGTATTCCGGTTCTTGGTTCATTATTTTTCCAGATTAGGTGGCGTGTTCGGATTTGAGCATGAGTTCCGCAAGCATGTCATGTTATTTAAAGCCGCATTATTAGGACTGAAAAGGAAGAATAAATAACAAAATTAGAAAGAGTGCAAAAGTAAGGAAATATTTATTTTATTTTCTTGGAATTTTCTGAAAACAAGCAAATTACATTGGGGAAACCAAAAATACAAGAAAAACATCCAAGCTACATCCTGAAGTAACTTGTGATGAAGGAAAAACGACAGGACAAATCTACCAGAACTCCCGCCTGATTGGGAAGGGTGTGGCTTTCCAATTTTGCAATTTAGCTTCAGGGCCCACATACAGCACCTCAACGGTGCTTGTTCCTTCTCCCGATTGGACCATATTAACATCATAGAGCATTTGCCTCATGGCCCCACATATGTCTTCAATTTCCTCCGCCGTAAAGACCTCGTCTTCTTCTTCTTCACTGTACCTTGGTCGGACAAAAGTTTGGTACAGATGCGGCAATGGTTGCGGCAGAACCCATCCTTTCTCCTTTCTCTTGTTGGCCCATCTTTCATCTTCAGGGGTTGGTCGAAAGCCCACTCCGAAAAACTTTTCAGCTACAGGTAAAGTTATCGGCTTCGGCACTCCTTGTAAGGACTTTCCCAAACCTTTTCCTGGCTGGAAGCCATGTTTAATCATTTCTTTCGCCACCACGATGGAGGCATTAGACAAAAAAGGTTGGGGGAGAGGGTTCCCTTCTTCGTGTTGATCTGCCAACACAATCTCGAAAGCTTTATAGACAATGTTTTCGCTTCCCGCTTCCGCTTCCAAGCAAGGGATGGATGGATCTCGATAGATTGATTGCTCATCTTCCCCGTGGACCACGATCTCTTGTCCCTTGTGCTCAAATTTCAACATCCTGATGGAGGGTAGAGGGCACAGCTCCGGCCGCATGAATCCATGGTCTCCCTAGAAGAAAATTGTAAGAAGTGTCCATATCCAAAACTTGGAATGTCACTTCGAAGTCCACCGAGCCGATGGTCATAATTACATCAATCTCTCCGACAGTATCTCTTTTCACACCGTCAAAAGCTCGCACACATATAATGTTAGGCCGAATCCTTTCAGCTCCGATTCCTATGCGGCCTAAAGTGGAAAGCGGGCATATGTCTACCCCCGAACCCCCATCAACCATGACCCTCTTCATATAGTAGCCTTCGTTTTTGACAGTCAAATGTAAAGCTTTGTTGTGGGCGGCACCCTCCAAAGGCAAATCAGCTTTACTGAAGGAAATCTGATTGATCGCGAAGAATCTTTCTGTCATTCTTTCAAGTTGTTCGGATGAAGTCTCAATAGGCACGTATGCCTCATTCAAGGCTTTTAGCAAAACCTTTTGATGTTCAGTAGACTTCATTAGAAGGGACAACATCGACACCTGCTCTGGGCATTTACGCAGTTGGTCTATCACCTCATAATCAGGCATTTGCATCTTTTGAAAAAAGACCTCTGCCTCTTCAGCACTTACAGGTTTCTTTGACGGGAAACGCCTTTGTGTGGCGTTATTTACCTCCTGTGTGTTTAAGTACTTCTGTCCTAGGACACTCTCGGATGAATTTCCCACAATCTCTTTCCCTTTGCGCGTAACAAGTGTTCGTTGGTAGCTCCGGGGTACTGCGGATGGATCTGTCATTGGTTTTTGTTGCACGCGTGCAATAACCACAGGTTCATCTGGTTTTCGGGCCACATAAGTTCCCTTTGGTACATACATTGATGTTTCTCTCTTTAAATGGAACTTCTTGGGGGCACCTATGGACAATGGTTTTTCCACTCTACCTCGTGGGAGGTAAAGGACTCCGCCCTTCCGAGACGATGCTTTCAATTCAATCGTCTTTTCGGATTTGGTTTCAAGAGCTTCAACCTTTTTCCCCATTTTCTCTTGTTTCGGGGTAGCCTCAGGACGCTTCTCTATGTTGGCGATGGCGATTATCGCTTTCAAAGCTGGGTCAAATTCTTTGTCGTCACAAATCATCCCAATCACCGGTCCGTTGTTGTGGGGCTGGTAATGGGTTGTTTGTCACATTTGGGATGTCTTCATCTGCGAAGACGATCCTCCCTTGATTGATCAATTCTTGCATTGCCTTCTTTAACGTCCAACAATTGTCAGTACTGTGTCCTTCAACACCTGAATGATATGCACAGTATATCCCCCTCTGGTAGGCAGGAGAGTCTGGATTCTGCCTGTTCTGCGGAACATGCTGCAATAGGTTTTCTTGCCCGAGTTTTGGGAAAAGAGTGGAATACGGCTCCCCAATCGGTGTAAAGCTCGTTTTGGGTTGCTCACGGTGGCGAGCGTTATTTGGCCGTGGATTATACTGGTTTGGGTAAGGAGGTTGGTTTCTCTGGAATGGAGGTGGATTCCTGTTGGCTGGTGGCTGTGGCCGTGCCTGAGGTTGAATGTTCATGACTGCGTAGGGTGGAGGCGGAGGAGCATAAGCCATGCCGTGATGTGGATAATAATGTTGGGGGGCCCTGTCGGAGAATACCTTCCTTGAGGTTCGATATCTCCTGTCTTCTACCGCTGCCATAGCAGATTCTTCTTTCTTCTTGCTTCGGGGCATCCCTCCAGACCCGCCTTGAATGGCTTGGGAAGTTGCCCGAATGGCCGCTTGGCTCAAAATTCGCCCTGTTTTCAAGCCATTTTCTACCATTTCTCCGATCTTGATAGCTTCGGCGAAAGGTTTTCCTATCGCCGACATCATATTTTGAAAGTAATCTGGCTCTTGAGCTTGGAGAAAAGTCGTGACCATTTCAATTTTGTCCATGGGGGGTTTCACCCTAGACGCTTGCTCTCGCCACTTGATGGCATATTCTCTGAAGCTTTCCGAGGGCTTCTTTTTTAAGTTCGATAGAGAATTCCTGTCCGGCGCAATATCGATGTTGTATTGGAATTGTTTTACAAAATCTCTGGCCAGATCATCCCAGATGTGCCATCGAGATATGTCTTGATCCATATACCATTCGGATGCTATTCCGACCAAACTTTCTCCGAAGTACGCCATCAACAATTCTTCCTTGCCGCCGGCACCCCTCAATTGATTGCAATATTTCTTCAAATGAGCAATGGGGTCGCCATGTCCGTCGTACTTTTCGAACTTTGGTGTCTTAAAACCTGATGGCAAATGGACGTGCGGGAACATGCACAGATCGGCGTAAGATACACTCTTCTGTCCACTCGGACCTTGCATGTTCTTAAAGCTTTGTTCCAAACTCCTCATTCTTTTTGCCATCTCATCCTGCTCGGGGGTCTTTGTATTTTGGCTCGGTAGAAACTCATATCGAGGCGGCTGAGAATATGTATTGGCTGCAACCTGGGTATGTTCCCGTGTAAGCGGTGGTGCCGGGAATATAAAGGACGAGGAGTCGAAGAAAGGAGTATGTGCGGTGGGGTGTGTTGTGATTGGAACTGGCAACTCGACCGACGTTCTTGCAGATGTATCATGTGGTGTCACCCGAGGATGAGATGTGGAGGGTGATTCAGAGAGGTTTGTAGCATTGGAATACCCGAATAGAGTAGGCGGGTAATTGATGGGGGTATTTGAAATACCGCTTGACCTGAGAAGAATTTCAGGGAACCCAGGGATCAGACTCGGGGGCCATTTCCCGTTGTTCCAATCGTCCAACATCTCGAGCATGCGGCAACGCAGCATCCTATTCTCTTCCAAAGCTGCCGACTCAGTAGCCGGGATGGTTGCCAATGAGCTTTCCTCTGAAACGGGGATGGTTGCTAAAGGCATTTCTGAAGACATGTCGGCACCCTTTTTTGATCTAGTGAAATAAGAATGAGTACTCTCAGGCTGCCGAACTTTTCCTTTGGACCTTGTGAAGTACGAATGTGGTGCCGGATTACCGCAAAGTCAACCACTTTTACTAAAACCTGGATTTCAGCAAACAAACGGTTAGTCTGAAACAACATAACAGATAAGTAATCTCACGTTGGGTGTGATGCACTTATACAGGTGATAATGTTGCTACATGTATTCGTTTGCGATGCGTCATTCCGGTTTGTATTTTCTTTCGCTTTCATCTTTCATCGATCTTCTTTTTCTCTTAACTTCTTCCCCCCCCCCTTTTTTTTCATTTTTATTTTTATTTATTTATTTTTAGTGATGGTCGAATCTTATGTGGATTGCCTACGTATCATGTCCCCGCATGAATCAGACCGGGCGTAGTTCGGAAACAATAGACATAAGATAAAATGTTCATTTTATTTCAACAAACTTCAAACTTGAAACACTTGCAAAATGACAACAATGGAGAAAAACTTGTAAAAGGACAAACAGACTCTAAAACAAAAGACTCTCCTAAGCATGTTCCAACACCTCGAATCTTTGCGCCCGGGGGGCGTTGTTTGGCCTTGCTGCAGTTCTTGGGGTGAGATCTTTCTGTATACTTCCCAATTCTGCCATGACTTGGTGGACACATTCCATGATTGAAGAAAAGAGGGCAGGCCGAGGTATTCGTTCGCAGTTCAAACACCTCATAGTAATGTAGTGCCCGATCTCATTGATCCTGGTTCTGATTATGTCTTTTTCTCTGAGCAGCTGCCCTATGTGCCCGTTCTTTGCCCCTAATACTTGAGAGTTGCCGGAGACATGGTCCAAGAGCCTATCTATTTGTCTTTCCATCCGTGCCATCAAGTTGTGACAACGGTCTCTATCTGCTTTAGCATCCTGGACTTGCCTGAGAGTTCGCTCTCTAAGAGTGGCATTTGCTTTTCTCAAATCAACGATGATCGCATCATAGTCTTTCTCTACTTGTTGTAGACGGAGTGCTTCTTGGTGGGCCGCTCTCTTCCATATTGTTCGGACTGCAACCAAAGCCGCTTTTGCCTTCTCCAAGTCTTCTTGGTGTTCAAAGGCTTTCCTTTCCAAATCGTTTATCAGCATCTGATCACTCCGACTCCTCCTTGACCTTTTTGCGGCCAATTGCATCTCTTGAATTTGAGTTTGGAGTGCTTCTCTTTCTTGCTCCCAACCGGCCCTTTCCCGATCGAAGTCAGCCCGTTGTATGTCCATGGCCGCTTCCAGGATTCCTTTGTCTTCTTTTAAAGTGTTGATGCAAGATTGGAAATTTTGTGCTGTCTCATGCTCAGCCTCTCTAACTCTGGCTTCTATTTCTCTCTCCCAATCGACAACATACTTCACTGACCTTTCTGACCTTTGCTCTGGTATGGGTTGGTTGTGGAACCATTCAAGATAAGCGAGACTCACTTCTCCCCGTTCCCGATCGGCAACCATCTCGTTGATGTCGGAGAGTCGACTACCGAACCATACCTTCTGTGCATAAGTCTCCCTCGGGGTCTCTTTCGTCACAAATTCCCATACAAATGATCGCATATCCTCAATTGGGGCCCTTTTCTATTCTCTTCCTAACTGCCGCATGACACGTAGCGGGGCATATGGTTGGAAACCCCTGAAACCCATTAGTATGTAGAATGGGCGGTATGTCGACATATGCATGATTTTGGCGGAAGGGAACCAATAATAATTCCAGGTAAGTTGATCTGCTCTCAAAGAGTTGAGAAGTTCTTGCCAAGTCCTCAAGTCTTCCGGAAGGTTACAACGGGCGGCTCTGTTTGTATGACAAGCGAATATAATTCAGCCAATCTGCTTTGAAGTTTATCACAATTGGGTGATGATAGAGATGTTCTATAAACCACATTTGTAATAAGATATTGCAGCCTTCAAAATAATCTTGTCCTTCTTGGCACCGAGTTAAAGCCCGGAAGATGTCTCCTAGTATCATCGGAAGAACAGTGTGTTCCTCGTTACTCTGTAGATATGAGACCACCGCAGCCAAACGGATTCTGATGCGTCCGCCACGTTCGGGAAAAACCATGGTTCCCAAAAAAGCGATCATAAAAGCATAGATCCTTAAATCTCCCCAGGCGTCATAATTCAGCTGGTTAACAAATTCAACGTTTGAGAATTTCTCAAACCCTTCCTTATCACCAAATCTGTCGTAGAGATAATCTAGTGGCACCCAACCGTTCTCCAGACAACCGAGGGGAAACCGCCGGAGACATAGCTTTTTCAAGAAGTTATTCACACCCATCTGCCTAGGAGCTGCAGGTCTCATCTTGTGCAAATCTCTTCCGAGCCCCGTGAGTCCGCCCAATTCTTCCAAAGTGGGTGTCATTTCGCAATCCCGGAATCTGAACACATTGCTTGTTGAGTCCCAAAAACTCACTAAAGCTCTGATCACATTTTTATCCGGTTTTATCATCATGATGTCCGGAAGAAACTTGAGGTGCTTGTGAACTTGATTTCTTTCTCAAGCTGAAAAACTAGTCCACCATTTACGGAGCCGATCTGGGGTTTTGTCCTGGACCATGAACATAGGTGGCATTTCTTCTCTCACCCTTTTCTGGCCGATTCGTTGCGAGGAAGTCATGCTGATCCTAGAAAAGATAAAAAATGGATTTAAGATTTTTTTTTTTATTATATATAAAAAACGAATCTTGTTAATACGGCCTTTCAGCACTTGAAGAAGATTTGAAGGCTGTATAACAGGATACCAGTGTGATGTCTATATTCCGTTTTGCGAAATTAGTCCTCCGGCGCCCCTTTTGAGGCGTTTGGCTATTTTTGCAAAATTTCCTAACTCTCGACTAAGAACAAAAATCCTAATTCTAATATTTTTATTATTGTTTTCCTTAAAAAAAATCAGTATTAGTTGAGCCCGATATGGGTTGCCTACGTATCTCATGTTTGGTGAGAATCAAACTTGCGTAGTTCGAAAATAAAAGAACTAAATCATTTTAAGAAAAGAAAACAAATTATTTTTAAACAGCATTTCTAAAACAAATTATTTTCAAAGGAACTAGGAAAATTTATTTGGAAATTTATTTTCAAAGAAACCAAACTATTTTTGTAAAATTAAGAAAATTTATTTGAAATTTTTTTTTTTTTGCATTTTTCAGAATTTATTTTTAAAGAACTAACTATTTTCGTAAAATTAAGAAAATTTATTTGAAATTTTTTTTTCAGAATTTATTATCAAAGAACTAACTATTTTCATAAAATTAAGAAAATTTAGTTTGGAAATTTTTTTTTTTTTTTTTTTTTTTTACATTTTTTCAGAATTTATTTTCAAAGAACTAACTATTTTCATAAAATTATTTTAACTATATACCCTGACGTTTTTCACTTCTTCCTCTTTTTAGCAAACCGGTCGGCATGTAAGATCGAAACAAATAAATGCACACAAAAAGATGCAACAAGTTGGTCTTTTTGTTTTAGGTACACTTGTCCTAGACAGGCCCAACCCCTGTGTTGAGCCTCCTAAGTCAAATATGCACATGATGCAAATAAACGTTCCTATCGGGGATCCGTCATAAGGTCTTGTTATTCTAAGTCATCATCATGTTGGAAAAGTGTCTAGACTGGCTTTAACTCGAGCGGACAACTCGAGCCGAAGAGTGTCAGTGCACCGGTAGCATGGCTTTCCGGCTTAATTGACAAAACTCTCCGTCTAAACATGTGTGACTACAAAATCCTTCACCGGGTGCCAAGCACCACAGCTATCTTGAGAAAAACGGGCTATGTCCAGCAAATGCCCGGTATTGTATTTCAAAAGACTCAGAAGAAGAAAAAAAAATGGGTATCGGCACAATTTATATACAGTTCACAAAATATCAAAGCGGTAAAGCAATATTTAGCATATAAAATATAAACATGTAATAAAATCAGATAATAAATAAGCCAAATAAAATAATTATTCAAAGCTCGAATTCTTAAACCCCGAACCGGTAGTCCTGAGTTTTATTCCCCAGCAGAGTCGCCAGAGCTGTCACACCTCCTTTTGGCGCGCCCCCTACCCCGGAGGTAGGAGCGCAAGGGAGTTTTTCCAATTTAAGTGACAATATTCGCAACGGGATTATTCTATTTATTTCAGAGTCGCCACTTGGAATAAATTAAGGTGTCCCAAGTCACCGATTTATTTAAATCCCGAATCGAGGAAATTTCGACTTTCCAAATGAAGTCTGCGAACCAGAAATTCTAAGTAAGGAATTCTGTTGACCCGAGGGAAGGTGTTAGGCACCCCCGAATCCCGTGGTTCTAGCACGGTCGCTTCAATTATTATAAATGGCTAAAATATCCTGATTTTTATACATGCTTATAAATTATATGCTCTAATTAAACTTTAAAACCGCTCTATTAATTTGAAAAACCATACCAAAAGAAAGACTAATTATAACATAGATTCGGACTTTACAGATAGGTGAATAAATAAAAAAAAACCGAGGAATTGCTTATTTGAAAATCTGCCAATTTAAAACCATTGTCAAATTAAACCAAAACAAATCAATTTATTTAAACAGGGTATCTCTTAAAATTATTTCCAATTAAAGAATCGTACCAAATTATTCTTTAGCTTTTGACTTATGGCCGGAGATTGAATGAAAAGATATGAACTAATGGGAAAATTGACCAAAATATACGAAATAGAGTTAATTCGTCTTGGTTAATTATTTAAACGTGAGGTTGCCTACTTTGGATTTCGCTATCCTTAATCCGACATTAATTGTTGAAATCGATATTATATGATTAAAGTGACTAACATTGTTATCTAAAGGTATTGTCTAACTTATCTTGCTTGCTTAACTATAAATAGATCTTAAAAGAAGAAGAAAAATCAAAGTAAAAGAAAAATTTGAAATGATTCCAATCATCTTATATTAATGGCTAAGCTTTAAATGAACCAACATTTTTGAACATGCTTAGACTACTTAATTTTAACAAAATTACTTACGTAAAATATCAAAGGGAATCCTAATCCGAATTAGCTAACTTTACTTACACAAATCCAATCGTATACTAAAATATAGAAAAAAAAAAAAAACTAATTGAGCATAAATGAGAAACTGATATCCATTTTTATCAATGGTCCAAAATATTCCGAATTTACAACTACAAGCCTAGCAAGTTTTGTTTCAATCCATACATAATGAAAGTAAGAGCTAAGTAGACATACAAGACTAATGCACCTTCAATCTTCTAATGACTAAACTGTACGATATCTATTTTTTGCTAACAGTTCTTATTTTAACAAAAAAAAGATCATTTATGCAGTGGCTTCAAACAAAGATTCAAAGTGATCTTCCATTTCAATCATGGTACAAGAATAGTCAAACCCGAGAAATGTGTACCTGGAATTCGGAAAAACAAAAGAGGAAATCAGTTGCAGGAACCCAACAGCAACAAGTATGGAATAGCAACACCAGCAGCAAATTTCCAGTAAAAAACCCGGCAGAAACAATAGCAGAACAATAGAGAAATTCCAGGGAATGTTTTAAAATTCCAAACAGAAAAGCCCAGGAATCTTCAAACCAATAGAAAGAACAAAACACATATGAAACAGTGTTCAAAGAACCAACAGGAAGTCTTCTTTCACAACTGAAACGAATCTGAAGCAAATGAAGAGAGAAAAACTCTTGGTGTAATATTATAGAGATTCAAGTAGGTAATACTACGGAGCTTCTGCCTAGTGTGTGTTCTTGTGAGTGTCTAATGTGTTTTTGCCAATATTCTCAATGTTGTATGAATGTATTTCCAGAGAGTATCTGTGTGTGTGTTTGTGAAACAGTATGTGTATCTATCAGAGAGTGTTCACTATCAGTGGTCTATGTATACTGCCAGTGTCTTTTCCAGAGAGTCTCCTCTTCATTTTATAGCCTTCAAAACTCAAATCATCAACATATTTAATTATTCCAGATCTGTCCAGCACATATTATTCTCTCCTTTTTGCACTTTTCAGCTGTATAAACATGCCTCTACCCTTTAAACAGCCCTAAAGTGCAGAAACTATATGGGATACCTGCTGTCCAGCAGGTTCCACCGCCTAAACATGTGCCTTGCACCCTCAAATTTCTATCCTAAGCTAAACAACTATATCCAATCAGTTTTTATTAACTAACAGCTAGTTAAACTCTATGATTCAAACAGCTATAACCAAGTCCAATCCTATAACAAACTAAAAGCTTACAACCAAACACAGTTTACAACCAAACATAGTGTTGAATCAAAAATAGCAAAAAAATCTGAAATTCATTCCAATGTTCTAACAAACAAACTAACGAAACTAATCGACCAACTTCAATCAGTCGAATAACAATACGTGTAATCGATAACAAACCAATCGCGAAGAATGCAAATTACAGACTCTCGGCCAGAATAAAAAAAATGAAAAATTTAGCTATTCGACGAAATATCGAATCGAGTCGAATTCTTATCTTCTAACAACACACTTATAACAAACAGATCAGAAAACAACAAGTCGGCCAAATAAAAGGTCCCAAAAGAAGAAGAATTTGAAGATGTCCGAGGAAAATCAATCAAATAAATGAAACTACGAAAAATAATTAAACCAAATTGACGAATGTAAGTAAATAATAATGGAAAAGAGATACCTTGAAACAAGAAAAATGGGGCTCGGCCGAATTGGATTCAAAACGGGTTCGAGATTGTGCATTTGAAGTTAAACGGATTTTAATTGAAATGTTTTCAAGCGAAAACGTTTCAATTAAAGTCTATTGACTTCAACACTTTAATTCTTGATGAAAATCCTTAAACCCGAAATCTAGGGTTCATGACACATGGATTTAGGGCTCGACGATTTTCGGCTAGATTCGAGCAAGAGGAGTCACGGATTCATGGAGGGGACGGTGAGGTGGTGGTGTGGTGTGAATTTGAAGGGGTTTGGGGTAAATCTCAATTTTCCGGCGAACTTCGAACCCTTATTCGAAGAGTTCAAAAATGAATTGAGAAAAATAGGTTAGGGGTTCGGAATGGGGAGGTCTTGGGGAGTTCGGGGTGTAAAAATTAGGTGGTTTGGACCACAACCGCCGGCGGAGGCGATTTTCGGCCGGCGGCGTGCGGCGGGGGACGGTGGAGCCGGCTGGTTTGTTTGAGAGAGATGAAAGGGGGCTAGGGTTTGAGGGATTTGGGAATGGGAGATGGGTTTGGGGTATTGGGGGGGTTTGGTATATTAAAAATTAGGTAATTAATCTGGGCCGTTGGATGAAGGAGTCCAACGGCTCAGATTAAAAATGCAGTGGGTCGGATCCGGGTATGGGGCTGGGGCGGCTGAGGCAATGTTTTGGGCTCCATTTCAATTTTAAACATGGCCCAAATCAGATTTTTTTGTCTCAATTATTTCCTTTTCTCTTCTTTTTTTTAATTTTAATTCTCAATTTATTAAAACAAAAATTCTAATTATGCTACAAAATCAATTAAATTATAAGAAATACTAATTAAGTTATATTAACAATTAACACAATCAATTAAAACATCAATTAAATATAAGTCACACAATTAGGCATTTAAATGCTAAAATGTAAAAGATGAATTATTTCTTTTTTTTGTGATTTTCGTTTTCGTAAGATAAAATTAATTACTCCTAATTTCAAACTAGATAAGAAATGTAAGCACGACATATTTTGTATTATAATTTTTTTTTATTAATTTAAACAAATATAATCACGTATATACAAATGCAAACAAATACCAAAAATAACACAAAAATTCACAAAAATACACACCATAAAATAGACAATTTTTGTTTTGATTTTGTGGGAGTAATTCATGTTAGGCAAAAATCACGTGCTCACAGCTGGTGTGATAAACTTTTCTCGTGAGTATCTCCAGGCGTCCCATCTTCCGCCTCGTTAAAGACCTCGCCAAGAAAACCCAATTGGGACAAAACTCGGGTAAGGGAAAAAGAGTACGACTCGGGAGGCGCATTTCTGAAATGGAAATACTTGAGGTGGGCGATGTTCCAATTGTATTGGAGCGTCTTTCCTTCCATTGTCTCTAACTGGAATACCTTTTTATCTGGTGTTGCTGTGATTTTGTATGGTCCGCCCAGTTGATGCCCAGTTTTCCTTCGCTTGGGTCTTTTGATGCAACCGTTTTGGCTTTGAGGACGTAGTCAACCACTTTGAGCGGTCGTATTTTGGCCCTCTTATTGTAGTTCCTTTCGACTTGTTGTTTCTGAGCCACCATTCTTATGTGAGCCATTTCTCTTCTTTCCTCGATCTCATCGAGGTCTTGAAGTCTGTTCATGTCATTTTCTGCTCCACTTGTATGCGAATACCTAAGGCTTGGTTCGCCGACTTCGACCGGTATGACAATGTTGGTTCTGTAGACCACTGGGTATAGTGTCTCTCTTGTGGAGGATTTGGGGGTGGTCAGGTGTGCCCATCGTACTTCTGGTAGTAGCTCAAGCCATAGCCCTTTGGCGTCTTTGAGCTTCTTCTTCAGTATGTTTAGTATCATTTTATTAGACGACTCTTCTTGGTCGTTGGTGGAGGGGTGATATGGCGTGGATAGTATTTGCTTAATATGCCATTTGTCAAAGAATTCAGTTGTTTTCTGGCCGATGAACTGTTGTCTGTTGTCGCATGTGATTTCTTTGGGGATGCCGAAGCTGCAGATGATATTCTTCCATATGAAAGAAATGACTTCCTATGCACGTATTTGGGCATACGCACCTGCTTCCACCAACTTGAAAAAATAGTTAGTTAAAATCAATAGAAATCGTACCTTTCCTCATCCTGCTGATAGCGGGCCGAGTATGTCCATTTCCCATTTGATGAAAGGCCATGGGAAAGTGACTGATTGGAGAGGCTCTCTTGGTTGGTGTATCATGGGGGCGTATTTTTGGCTTTGTTCGCATTGGCGGAAATATTCCGCCGCGTCTTTCTTCATAGTGGGCCAATAGTAGCTGGCCCGTATTAAGTAGCGCACGAGGGCGCGATTACCTGTATGGGCAACGCAGTGGCCTTCATGCACTTCTTTGAGTACTAGTGTTGTTTGGTGCGGCCCTAGGCACTTGGCCAGGGGTCCGCCAAAGGTCTTTTTGTACAGCTCGCGGTTTATCAAGCAATACTGGGCGGCCTGTACGCGGAGCTTCTTGGCTTCTTTTTTGTTAAATTTGACTGGTTGTGCCAGTCTCAAGTCAAATTTAAGGAGAGTACCTCAGTATGATCAATGGCTGAATGAAGGAGGGTGACCAAGCTTTCTTTGTCGAAGTTTTTAGTGGCTGCGGACAGTTTTGCTAGGATGTCTGCCTCGGTGTTTCGCACCCTATGAACCTGTCCGAAGAGGCACTCATTAAGCTCGGTCATTAATCTGTGGATTTCTGATTGGTACTTTTGCAATCTCTACTCCTTGATTTGATAAGTCTCAGTGGCCTGGTTCACCACGAGCTGGGAATGGAGGATGAGTTGTCGAGCTCCATACTTGATGGCTAGTTTTATACCTGCAATAACAGCATCGTACTCTGCCTCGTTGTTAGTCATCTCGGGGCATAGTATGGACTAGAAAATTATTTCGCTCGTGGGACCTCGAGAACAACTCCCAGTCACGATCCCGAGGCATTAGCGGTATCGTCAGTGTAAAGAGCCCATAAGTCTGTGTTGGAGGGGCACGATGTGCCTCCTGTTCTACCTCTGGCAGTATCTCCACTTTGAAGTCGGCCACGAAGTCATTGAGTACTTGCGACTTGATGGCGGTTCTCGGGAGATAAAAGATATCATGCTCGCTGAGCTCTATGGCCCACCTGGCGAGCTTGCCTGATAAATCAGGCTTATGTTGGTTGTTTCTCAAGAGGAAGGTCGTCAATACTTTTATTGGGGGGGCGGCATTGAAAATAGGGTCTGAGCTTCCGTGAGGCTACGACGAGCGCCAGAGCTAATTTTTCAAGGTGCGAATACCGTGTTTCGGTGTCCACTAAGGTCTTGCTAATATAGTAAATATGCGATTGCGTACCTTTAGTTTTGCAAACCAATACTGCACTGACGACGACCTCGGATACGGCCAGGTACACCAGCAGGGGCTCGCCTGAATTTGCTTTGGCCAGCAGTGGAGGCGAGGATAGGTACGCCTTCAATTTTCTCAATGCTTCGACACATTCTTTATTCCATTGTAATCCATTGTCCTTTCTCAGTACATTGAAAAACTTGTGGCATCTATCGGAGGATCACGAGAAGAATCTGCATAGGGTGGGTATTTGCCCTGTCAGCTTTTGCACGTGTTTTTTGTTGTTCAACACCTCAGGTATCGCGGCTATCGCCTTGAATTTATTTAGTTTGACCTTGATACCTCGTTGTGATACGAGGAATAATAAGAATTTCCTTTAGGCTACACCGAAGGCACATTTCTTGGGGTTCATCTTCATCCCGTACCTTCTCAATATTCCGAAGGCTTCTTTCAGGTGGTCGATGTGATCCTTTTTTCTTGCCGACTTCACTAGTATATCATCAATAATATAGACTTCCATAGTCTTACCGTGTTGCTCTTTAAACATCTTGGTGACTAGTCTCTAGTATGTAGCCCTCGCATTCTTTAGCCCAAAGGGCATCACTTTATAGCAGTATGTCCCTTGATGGGTGATGAAAGTCGTCTTCTCCTCATCTTCCTCGGCCATCATGATTTGATTGTAGCCGGAGAAAGCATCTAGGAAACTTAACATCTCATTTCGTGCGGTGGGCATCGATCAATTGGTCGATGTGAGGTAGTGGGAATGAATCCTTCGGGCATGCTTTGTTCAGATCGGTAAAATCTACGCACATTATCCACTTCCCGATTTTTTGGCGACCCATTGGGGGTGTAGACGTGTGATTTTTGACCCTCCTCAAGATTTTTTATATTTTTAGCGTAAAATATTTTAGTTTAGGCTTAATATAGCTATTTCAACTATTTTTGACTCCTTAATTTATTTTCATTACAAAAATGAAAAATAAAAAATACAAAAGATATATAAATTTTAGTTTATGTATTTATCATAAAATTGAAAAATACAAAAAATAGCACATTATTCTTAATCTTTATATAATTTCGAAAATTAAAAGAAAATAGTTTTCTTAATAT
Source organism: Nicotiana noctiflora (assembly GCA_032618575.1). Classification (NCBI taxonomy): domain Eukaryota; kingdom Viridiplantae; phylum Streptophyta; class Magnoliopsida; order Solanales; family Solanaceae; genus Nicotiana; species Nicotiana noctiflora. The sequence continues at coordinate 122,982 of JASVEL010000267.1, forward strand.
TTTGTAGTCATTTAAATCTTTTAAAAATACAAAAATAGTTCATTATATTTTTATCTTTATATAAAAACAAAAATTACAAGAAAAAACTAGTTTCATTAATATTTTGAATTTACTTTAATCTTGAAAAAATATAAAAATAGTTTTACTTTAATTGTGAGTTGTTATTTTTATAGTTATTTTTATACGTAGGATTAATTAAATAATATCGTGTTCTTATTCTCGGTTCCGGACAAAGAATAATATTCGAGTTCAAATTACCCGTTTTTTAGGCCAAATTTTCGGACCTAGCCCATAATAATCCGAACTCACCATAGGTGGGGACACACATGGGAGACACTTTTACACAAAAGAGAGAGGAAAATATTAGTGGGGTTAAAAAGGAGGGTTAATATGTTTTGGGAGATTTTATTAAAAAAAAAAAAAAAAAAAAAAAAAAAAAAAAAGATATACAAACAAAAAGGAAGAGAACAAAGAAAAAAAGGAAAATATAGACATAGGCATATACTACAATGATGAACACTTCTTCTTCTTCAGAAAAACCATACAAAAAACCCTACTGGTCCTCATTCACGTCGGGAGCTCCCTCACCAAACGAACCAGCCACGCTAACCAGCCAGTCGAGCACCAACGCACACACAGAGTCAACCAGTCCGCCTCCCTACCCAGTAGCGACGGACAGCAGCCTCGCCAGCGAACTCCGTCCGTCACCACCCTCACAACCAGCTTCTGCGTCATCGTCACCCCTCCAGACGACCACTCTTCCTTCTGCGCAGCCTTAAAAGTCCCACACCACAGCTACAGTCCCGGGAGAAAACCCAAATTACCAGTATTACTCCCACTTGTCCCCGTCGACCGGTGATTCCGGCGCCGTTCGTCGTCAGTGGATGCTCTTTCGTTGTGTCCATTGGCTCCCCCCTTACCAATCTGTTTCCTTCTGTCTTTGAGATTCCGGGTAAAGTCAGAGGTTGAAGTTGAGGTTGTGTTCGATTGGTGTTGTCCGAGCTCCGTTGTTACGTATTTTCTTGGGTTCTCACGCTGTGTAGGTATACGAATTTGCTGGTTGTTGCTGTCACTGTGCATTGAGTCTCCTGCTTCTCCTTTTTTGCCTCTATTTGGCTTTGTCAGTCAGCTTTTGCCGGATATTATGGTACACACAGAATCCTTGTACTCCAATTTTGATTTATATGATTGATTTTTCAAGTTATTTGGACATACTGAATGAATTCGGTGAAGCCTGATGTTGCGTCTTTATATTTTCTGAAACGTTCTTTTAGTGTTCATTTAGTTTGTTCATGAACTAGTTAAAAACTTTACATTCATGAATTATGAAAAGAATCGTTGAAATTCATCAGTTAAAATGACATGTGACTGAACCTACGTACTTTTCTATATGTCAACTTATATATGACAATCTTCAGCAATATTCATACGTAATTTTAGATTCAAATATAGGCCGGGGATCAATTATTGTGACTGTAATTGCATCAACCGATTTGATCCGAAGTTGAGTTGTTAGTGTTTTACATGTTTTAGTTGAGATTGTCAATGTGTAGTGATCCTCATTCATTCGTCCTAATAAAGGATTGCTATTTCAGAAAAGCCATGAAGGGGTTGTTTTGGATTGTTAACTGTCACGACCCGGATTTTTCCCCAATATCGGGATCATGATGGCGCCTACTCGTGGTAGCTAGGCAAGCCACTGTATTCATACTATCCTGTTTTTAATAATATTTCATAATTAATTTATCAACAAAACCATAACTTTAATTAAATAAGTGCGGAAGACTTTATCGAAATAGTATTAAGCAGTTTCAAGGTAAAACCATACTGAAATCCTCTACCCAAGACGTGGAGTCACCAACTCACGAACTACTAATGAATACTACACATAAAAGTCTGAAAGAAATATGACATAATCTGTTTGTCTCGGAACAAAGAGACTACAGCTAATAACATAAGTAAAGAGAGAGACGCCGGGCCTGCGAACGTCTGCAAGCTACCTCGGTCTCAAATATGATCAACTCCCACGCAAAAGATTTACTGCTGATGCTCCTGATCGTAACCTGGACCTGTGCAAAAACGCAAGTGTAGTATCAGCACAACCGACCCCATGTGCTGGTAAGTGCCTGGCCTATCCTGGCGAAGTAGTGACAAGCCTAGGACCAGACACCCACATAAACCTGTGCAGTTCAATATATATGTATACCACAAAATAACGAGAAGTAACCAAGTAATAACACAATAAGGAATATCTCAAAAGAACTCAACAATTAAACAACAGTTAATAAGTTCACAAGGAAAACAAAGTATAATGGAAACACAAGTAATATCAAGTCAAGGAATAACAAGTAGTTGCACGGCATCACCCTTCGTGCTTTTACTCTCATCCTCACCAAATAAGCAAATAAAGTGCACGGCATCACCCTTCGTGCTTTTACTCTCATCCTCACATCCATGGTACGGCATGATCCTTCGTACATGGTTCAATAACAAGGCACGGCATGATCCTTCGTGCATAATCAATAAAACATGGCACGGCATTAACCTTCGTGCATAATCAATAACAAGGCACGGCATTAACCTTCGTGCATAAATAATAAATCAAGGCACGGCATTAACCTTCGTGCATAAATAATAAATCAAGGCACGGCATCACCCTTCGTGCATTATCACTCTTCCTCACCAAAATAACAATCACAGTTAAGGGCAGAAAAAGAAAACAACAAATCATGAACCGTCCCGGCAAGGGACACAATAATCATTTCAACAAAGTCCCTGCAAGGGCAATCAATATCTCACTTCACAACAAGTCCCGACAAGGGAGAACAATAACAATTCTACAACCCGGCAAGGATTCAACAATTTATCTTCAAATATGTCTCACAACATGTATTAACAACGACTCACGGTCATGCTAGACGCCAGTGTATGGATGCTCGTCACCACAGCCCATACACTGCACTAACCACATAGCACATAGCACATAATCCTATTCCCTCAAGCTAGGATAGAACAAACACTTACCTCGAATGTTTATGAACAATTCAATCCGTGGCAATGCCTTTTCTTTTCAAATTTGGCTCCAATCCAATCGTATCTATACACAATTGATTTAATATCATCAATACTACTCAACAAACTAATTCATAAGGCCAATTACAACTTTTACAATATTCTGCCCGGAATAGTGAATTCGACCCCCGGCCCACATGGTCGGAACTCGGGGTTCGGACCAAAATCCGGTTACCCATCCCCCACGAGTTCAAGTATATGATTTGTTTCAAAATCGGACCTCAATTCGAGGTCCAATTTTCCAATTTATGAAAAACCCTATATTCTACCAAAAACAAGAAATTCTACCATGAAAACCTTTGATTTCTATTGAAAAACATGTTTAATGATGTTAGGAATTGAAAGAATTAAGTAAAAAGTGACTTACAATTGTTTCGAAGAAGAGGGAGTCCGTGAAGAATTGCAAATGGGTGTTTTTGGGTTGTGAAATGTGAAAAATGAAGCTGGAAATCGTGATTTACAGGTCTCTGTGTTCGCATTTGCGAACATGGGTTCACAATTGCGAATCCCGACCAATTTCTGGAGTTTGAAAAATAAGCTAAGGCTGGGAAGTTCGCATTTGCGAAACCAAGGCAATTTTGGGGGTTTCGCATTTGCGAAATAATGTTCGCATTTGCGAACAAGCTGGCTTCTGGGTTTTGTCGCAATTGCGACAAATGCTTCGTATTTGCGAAGCCAGGCAACATACTGAAGGCCTCGCATTTGCGAGGTTAAGTTCGCAATTGCGAACTCTGGCCCAGGTCTGCCAGTGTCGCATTTGCGACACTTTGTTCGCATTTGCGAACTTGGTTGGTTTCTGGCAGACATCGCATTTGCGATGATGGGTTCGCATTTGCGAACCCAGCCTTGACCTGCCTTCTTCACATTTGTGAGAAAGTCTTCGCAAATGCGAAGCCAACAGCTGGGTGAAAAACCAGCAGTGCAAAAATTCAGAAATTGATCCTACGGCCTATCAAATCTTTACCCGAGCCCCCGGGCTCCCAACCAAACATGTACACAACTTCAAAAACACATTACGAACTTGTTCGTGCGATCACATCGCCAATATCACATCGTTTTCATCAAATCAAGCCTCAAGTTCATGTTTTTCATACTTTTGGTTTTCAAAACTTTCAAACTTGGAACTCAAGGTTCAAAACATATCAAACGACATCCGAATGTCACCAAACTTTGCAGAAAGCACATATATAATATTTAAGACTTGTACCGAGCGTCGGAACCAAAATACGAGCCCGATACCAAGGTCAATTAATTCATTTTCCTTTAACAATTATATAAAAAATAATTTCATAGAAAAATTCATAACTTGGGCTCTAGGCCTCAGAATTCGACTTCGGACGCATGTCCAAGTCCCATATTTTCCTACGGACCTTTCGGGACCATCCAATCTCGGGTCCGGGTCCGCGTACCAAAAATATTGACCGAAGTTAACCATATCAATATTAATATCATTTTTCTCCAAATTTCTCATAGAATTCATGTTTTCTATCACAAAAACTTTCCGGCCACATGCCCGGATCGTGCACGTAAATCGAGGCAACATAGAATGAGGTTTTCAAGGCCTCAGAAGCTCGAAATGATTAATAAAATAAGTGATGACCCTTTGGGTCGTCACAATCTCCACCTCTACAATAACCGTTCGTCCTCGAATGGACAAAAGAAATAAGTACCTGAGTCAGGAAACAAATGTGGGTAGCGATTCCGCATATCAGACTCGGACTCCCATGTCGATGCCTCAGGAGGCTGACCTCTCCACTGAACACGCACAGAAGGATAACTCTTCCACCTCAACTGTCGAACCTGCCGATCTAGAATGGCCACCGGCTCCTCCTCGTAAGATAGATCATTGTCCAATTGGACAGTACTGAAGTTTAACACATGTGTGGTATCGCCGTTGTATCTCCGAAGCATAGATACATGAAAAACTGGATGCACGGCTGATAAGCTAGGCGGCAAAGCTAGTCCTGTAAGCCACCCCTCCCACTCTGTCTAGAATCTCAAATGGACCAATATACCTAGGGCCGAGCTTGCCCTTCTTCCCAAACCTCATCACGCCCTTCATAGGCGACACTCGGAGCGATACTCGCTCACCAACCATGAAATCTACATCTCGAACCTTACGATCCGCATAAGTCTTCTGTCCGGACTGAGCTGAACGCAATCTTCTCCTGAATAGTCTTGACCTTATCCAAGGCCTCCCGAACTAAATCTGTACCCAACAACCGAGCCTCTCCCGGCTCAAACCATCCGACCGGAGATCGACATCGCCTACCATACAATGCCTCATACGGGGCCATCCGGATGCTCGGACCGGTAGCTATTGTTGTAGGCAAACTACGCTAATGGCGGAAATTGGTCCCACAAGCCTCCGAAATCAATAACACGGAGCTCGAAGCATGTCCTCTAGAATATGAATAGTCCTCTCGGACCGGCCATCCGTCCGAGGATGAAATGCCGTACTCAACCGAACCTCGGGTGCCTAACTCCTCGCTGGACCGCTCTCCGTAACCGCCGAGTAAACTGCGTACCCCGATCGGAGATAATAGATACGGCACCCCATGAAGACGAACAATCTCCCTAATGTAAACCTCCGCTAACCTCTCCGACGAGTAGGAGACAGATATTGGAATAAAGTGTGCTGACTTGGTCAGCCTATCAACAATGACCCAAATAGCATCAAATTTCCTCCGAGTCAAAGGAACTCCAGTAACGAAGTCCATAGTGATCCGCTCCCATTTCCACTCGGGAATCTCAATCCTCCGGAATACACCACCGGGCCTCTGGTGCTTATATTTCACCTGCTGACAATTTAGACACCGAGCGACATATGCAACGATATCTTTCTTTATTCTGCGCCACCAATAGTGCTGTCGTAAGTCCCGGTACATCTTCGCGACACCCGGGTGTATAGAATACCGCGAACTGTGGGCCTCCGCTAATAACAACTCTCGAATCCCTTCGACATTGGGCACACAAACTCGACCCTGCAATCTCAATACCCCATCATCATCTAGATTTATCTGTGTGGCACCTCCCCGCTGTACTGTATCTCTCAAATCACGCAAATAAGGATCATCAAATTGCTTCTCACGGATACGCTCTAATAGAGAAGAACGAGCGACCGTGCAGGCTAACACCCTGCTAGGCTCAGAAATGTCTAATCTCACGAACCGATTGGCTAAGGCCCGGACATCTAGAGCAAATGGTCTCTGACTGACCGGAATGAATGCAAGACTACCCATGCTGGCAGACTTTCTACTCAATGCATCGGCTACTACATTGGCCTTACCTGGGTGATATAATATAGTAACATCATAGTCTTTTAGCAACTCTAACCATCTCCGCTGTCGTAGATTCAACTCCTTCTGTTTGAACAAGTACCGTAGGCTTTTGTGATCGGTGTACACCTCACATGTCACACCATATAGATAATGCCTCCAGATCTTTAAGGCATGAACCACTGCTGCTAACTCAAGATCATGAACTGGATAATTCTTCTCATGGATTTTCAACTGTCTCGAAGCATAAGCAATAACCTTGCCATCCTGCATCAATACCGCTCCAAGCCCCGTACGGGATGCATCACAGTAAACCGTATAAGGCCCTGCACCCGTAGGTAGTATCAACACTGGTGCTGTAGTCAAGGCTGCCTTGAGCTTCTGAAAGCTCGCCTCACACTCAACTGACCACTGGAACTGGACACCCTTCTGGGTCAACCTGGTCATCGGGGCTGCAATAGAAGAAAACCCCTCTACAAAACGACGGTAGTAACCTGCTAATCCCAAGAAACTCCGGATCTCGATCACTGAAGCTGGTCGAGGCCAATTCTGGACTGCCTCAATCTTCTTTGGGTCTACCTGAATACCTTCCACCGATACAATGTGACCCAGAAATGCTACCGAACTCAGCCAGAACTCACATTTAGAAAATTTGGCATATAGCTGATTATCTTTCAGAGTCTGAAGAACCACTCTGAGGTGTTGCTCGTGCTCTTCCTGGCTGCGGGAGTATACCAGGATGTCGTCTATAAAGACTATCACGAACAGATCTAAGTAAGGCCTGAATACTCCGATTCATCAAATCCATGAATGCTGCTGGGGCATTGGTCAACCCGAAGGACATGACCAAGAACTCATAATGCCCATATCTAGTGTGAAAGGTTGTCTTAGGAATGTCAGCCGCCCTGATCTTCAGCTGATGGTAGCCTGACCTCAAGTCTATCTTTGAGAATACCCTCGCTCCCTAGAGCTGGTCAAACAAATCATCAATCCTCGGCAGTGGATACTTATTCTTTATGGTCACTTTGTTCAATTGCCGGTAATCAATACACATCCGCATCGAGCCATCTTTCTTCTTTACAAATAATACAGGTGCTCCCCAGGGGGAAACACTGGGCCTGATAAAGCCTTTCTCAAGAAAGTCTTGCAACCGATCTTTCAACTCTTTTAATTCCGGCGGGGCCATACGATAGGGAGGAATAGAGATGGGCTAAGTGCCCGGTGCCAGATCAATACAGAAATCAATATCCCTGTTGGGTGGCATGCCCGACAGGTCTGAAGGAAAAACCTCAGGAAACTCCCGTACAATAGGGACTGACTCAAAGGAAGGAACCTCTGCGTTGGAATCACGAACATAAGCCAGATAAGCTAGACACCCCTTCTCGACCATGCGTCGAGCCTTAACATAGGAAATAACAGTGCGAACGGAGTGGCTTGAGGTACCTTTCCACTCTAGTCGGGGTGATTCTGGCAAGGCCAAGGTCACGGTCTTAGCATGACAATCTAGAATAGCATGGTATGGGGACAACCAATCCATCCCCAATATGACATCAAAATCCACCATATCCAAAAGCAACAGATCAACACGGGTCTCAAGACCCCCAAATATAACTACGCACGAATGATGCACCCTGTCGACTACAATGGAGTCACCCACCGGTGTAGCCACATAAACTGGAATATCCAGAGCACAGCTGGGCACGGCCAAATACGGTGCAAAGTAGGAAGACACATATGAATATGTAGATCTAGGATCAAATAATACTGAAGCACCTCTGCCATACACAAGAATGGTACCTGTAATCACGGCATCTGATGCCTCTGCCTCTGGCCTGGCTGGTAAAGCATAGAATCGGGGATCTGCACCTCCCCTCTGAGTTGCGTCTCTAGGACGACCATCAACTGGCTGACCTCTACCTCTAGCTGGACGGTCTCCACATCTACAGTCTCGACCTCCACCTCTATAATCTCTACCCTCGCCTCTGGTTGGCTGGGCAGGCTGAGGGTCAGCCGGGGCCCGAATCATAGGACGAGGACCTCGCTGCTGAGAGTTGCCCGTTGCTCGAGGGCGGTACTGATAAAATGACTCGGGTCACCACAACCGTAGCAACTCTTAGACTGATAGGGCTGCTGGCCCTGACGACCTGAATGGCCTCCACGAACACTCTGAAGAGGCTGAGCATTAATAGGAGGAAGATCTGAATACTGCCCACGAAACCCACGATCACTTGGTCCACCATGTGAAGTCTGAAGGGCGGAATGGAAAGGTCTGGAAGACTGGCCCCTGTCAAAAGATTCTCTGCCACCAGAAGAAGAACCACTAAACCTGCCTAAATGACGAGGCCTCTTGTCTGAAGATTAACCACTTCCCCGAGCAATAGCCATCGCAACCTTACGTGCTGTATTAGCTGCCTCCTGAAATGAAATATCACTCCCCACTCCCATCGCCATCTGAAGTCTAATTGGCTGATTAAGCCCATCTATGAACTTGCGGACCCTCTCCCGCTTTGTGGGAAGTATCACCACTGCATGACGAGCCAAATCAACAAATCTCGTCTCATACTGAGTGACCGTAATAGTACCCTGATGGAGGCGCTCAAACTGCCTCCAAAGTGCATCCCGCTGAGTAGCAGGGAGAAACTTCTCTAGAAATAGCTCTGCAAACTGATCCCATGATAGAGCTGGGGACCCCGCTGGTCGAGTCAAGCAATAATCCCTCCACCAAGTCTTGGCGGATCCTGAAAGCCTGAATGTACAGAAGTCAACTCCATTGGACTCCACGATCCCCATAGTCTTGAGAATCTCATGGCAACCGAATAAGAAATCCCGAGGATCCTCCGATGTGGCACCGCTGAAGGTAGTGGTTAACATCTTGGAGAACCGATCAAGTCTCCAAAAAGAATCAGAAGTCATGGCCGCTCCATCACCTGCATGAGCTGTGGTACCTGACTGAGTGGCCACAGCTGGCTGAACCACTGGTGCCTGAGGCTGAGGAGCTACTAGCTCCGGAGTACGAGCAATAGGAGTCCGGGCCCCTCCTCCAGCCTGAGAAGCGGCTGGTGCAACTGATAATAAACCCGCTCTAGCAATGTTGTCCATAAATCCCGCTATTCTGACCAAAGCATCCCGAAGATCCGGGGTAAATAAAGCCTCTCCTGGGACCTGAGCTGGGCCCACTGGAGCTGCTGGGACTGGAACCTCCTCGTCAATCTCAATATGAGGCTCCACTTCTGGAGTAGCTGCCGGGGGCTGAGCTCTACCCCTACCACGACCTCTGATACGGCCTCGGCCCCTACCCCTCATGGGAGCTGCTTGGGGCTCGGGCTGCTGGTCAGCGGACGAAGAAGCGCGTGTCCTCACCATCTGCGAAAGAACATAATAGAAGTTCAATCGGTATTTGAGGAACAATTCTCACGACAAGAGAGAACAAATGAGAGACTCTTTCCTAACTCAATAGACTCTGGAGGACAAGTACAGACGTCTCCGTACCTACCTCTCAAACTCTACTAAGCTTGTTCGTGATTGGTGAGACCTATGTAAACTAGGGCTCTGATACCAACTTGTCACGACCCGGATTTTTCCCCAACATCGGGATCGTGATGGCGCCTACTCGTGGTAGCTAGGCAAGCCACTGTATTCATACTATCCTGTTTGTAATAATATTTCATAATTAATTTATCAACAAAACCATAACTTTAATTAAATAAGTGCGGAAGACTTTATCGAAATAGTATTAAGCAGTTTCAAGGTAAAACCATACTGAAATCCTCTACCCAAGACGTGGAGTCACCAACTCACGAACTACTAATGAATACTACACATAAAAGTCTGAAAGAAATATGACATAATCTGTTTGTCTCGGAACAAAGAGACTACAGCTAATAACATAAGTAAGGAGAGAGACGCCGGGCCTGCGAACGTCCGCAAGCTACCTCGGTCTCAAATATGATCAACTCCCACGCAAAAGATTTACTGCTGCTGCTGCTGATCATAACCTGGACCTGTGCAAAAACGCATAGAAGTGTAGTATCAGCACAACCGACCCCATGTGCTGGTAAGTGCCTGGCCTATCCCGGTGAAGTAGTGACAAGCCTAGGACCAGACACCCACATAAACCTGTGCAGTTCAATATATGTATACCACAAAATAACGAGAAGTAACCAAGTAATAACACAATAAGGAATATCTCAAAAGAACTCAACAATTAAACAACAGTTAATAAGTTCACAAGGAAAACAAAGTATAATGGAAACACAAGTAATATCAAGTCAAGGAATAGCAAGTAGTTGCATGGCATCACCCTTCGTGCTTTTACTCTCATCCTCACCAAATAAGCAAATAAAGTGCACGGCATCACCCTTCGTGCTTTTACTCTCATCCTCACATCCATGGTACGGCATGATCCTTCGTACATGGTTCAATAACAAGGCACGGCATGATCCTTCGTGCATAATCAATAAAACATGGCACGGCATTAACCTTCGTGCATTATCAATAACAAGGCACGGCATTAACCTTCGTGCATAAATAATAAATCAAGGCACGGCATTAACCTTCGTGCATAAATAATAAATCAAGGCACGACATCACCCTTCGTGCATTATCACTCTTCCTCACCCAAATAATAATCACCAGTTAAGGGCAGAGAAAGAAAACAACAAATCATGAACCGTCCCGACAAGGGACACAATAATCATTTCAACAAAGTCCCTGCAAGGGCAATCAATATCTCACTTCACAACAAGTCCCGACAAGGGAGAACAATAACAATTCTACAACCCGGCAAGGATTCAACAATTTATCTTCAAATATGTCTCACAACAAGTATTAACAACGACTCACGGTCATGCTAGACGCCAGTGTATGGATGCTCGTCACCACAGCCCATACACCGCACTAATCACATAGCACATAGCACATAATCCTATTCCCTCAAGCTAGGATAGAACAAACACTTACCTCGAATGTTTATGAACAATTCAATCCATGGCAATGCCTTTTCCTTTCAAATTTGGCTCCAATCCAATCGTATCTATACACAATTGATTTAATATCATCAATACTACTCAACAAACTAATTCATAAGGCCAATTATAACTTTTACAATATTCTGCCCGGAATAGTGAATTTCGACCCCGGGCCCACATGGTTGGAACTCGGGGTTCGGACCAAAATCCGGTTACCCATCCCCCACGAGTTCAAGTATATGATTTGTTTCAAAATCGGACCTCAATTCGAGGTCCAATTTCCCAACTTATGAAAAACCCTATATTCTACCAAAAACAAGAAATTCTACCATGAAAACCTTTGATTTCTATTGAAAAACATGTTTAATGATGTTAGGAATTGAAAGAATTAAGTAAAAAGTGACTTACAATTGTTTTGAAGAAGAGGGAGTCCGTGAAGAATCGCAAATGGGTGTTTTTGGGTTGTGAAATGTGAAAAATGAAGTTGGAAATCGTGATTTACAGGTCTCTGTGTTCGCATTTGCGAACATGGGTTCACAATTGCGAATCCCGACCAATTTCTGGAGTTTGAAAAATAAGCTAAGGTTGGGAAGTTCGCATTTGCGAACTTTTGTTCGCATTTGCGAAGCCAAGGCAATTTTGGGGGTTTCGCATTTTCGAAATAATGTTCGCATTTGCGAACAAGCTGGCTTCTGGGTTTTGTCGCAATTGCGACAAATGCTTCATATTTGCGAAGCCAGGCAACATACTGAAGGCCTCGCATTTGCGAGGTTAAGTTCGCAATTGCGAACTCTGGCCCAGGTCAGCCAGTATCGCATTTGCGACACTTTGTTCGCATTTGCAAACTTGGCTGGTTTCTGGCAGACATTGCATTTGCGATAATGGGTTCGCATTTGCGAACCCAGCCTTGACCTGCCTTCTTCACATTTGCGAGAAATTCTTCGCAAATGCGAAGCCAACAGCTGGGTGAAAAACCAGCAGTGCAAAAATTCAGAAATTGATCCTACGGCCTATCAAATCTTTACCCGAGCCCCCGGGCTCCCAACCAAACATGTACACAACTTCAAAAACACATTACGAACTTGTTCGTGCGATCACATTGCCAATATCACATCGTTTTCATCAAATCAAGCCTCAAGTTCATGTTTTTCATACTTTTGGTTTTCAAAACTTTCAAACTTGGAACTCAAGGTCCAAAACATATCAAACGACATCCGAATGTCACCAAACTTTGCAGAAAGCACATATATAATATTTAAGACTTGTACCGAGCGTCGGAACCAAAATACGAGCCCGATACCAAGGTCAATTAATTCATTTTCCTTTAACAATTATATCAAAAACAATTTTACAGAAAAATTCATAACTTGGGCTCTAGGCCTCAGAATTCGACTCCGGACGCATGTCCAAGTCCCATATTTTCCTACGGACCTTTCGGGACCATCCAATCTCGGGTCCGGGTCCGTTTACCAAAAATGTTGACCGAAGTCAACCATATCAATTTTCTCCAAATTTCTCATAGAATTCATGTTTTCTATCACAAAAACTTTCCGGCCACATGCCCGGATCATGCACGTAAATTGAGGCAACATAGAATGAGGTTTTCAAGCCCTCAGATGCTCGAAATGATTAATAAAATAAGTGATGACCCTTTGGGTCGTCACATTAACTCAATCATATCCTCATTTGGAGGCTTTCAATGTGATATCTAATTAATTTTAACTCCCCAGCACCATTATCCAATAAGTAATCCATGGCTAGTCATTAACCACATAGGGAAGTATTTGGTGAATTGTAGTTTGAGCAATATTACATATTTTTAATATTAAATTATTATGATGATATACGTTTGCTTAACATGACTATGATCCTAAATTAATTTGGAATATGCGTTCGTCTTCAATCTTTCTTTTCTTAATAATAAAGTGGGTTTTGGTCCTTCCTAGTTAAGTAGCATACTTGAATTAAGAGGTTTCCTCTTGTTCCAGTGTGGACTTGAACTTGAGGCCAAATTCCTTGATTATTTAAATAATAACATTGATAAAATTAATTAATTACTTAGAACTCCTCAGTTACAAATTCAAGACAATTGTAGTTTGCTCTAGGATGACCTTTACATACGAATATAAAATGAGTCTCGCCAAACAAAATACATAAATTGCGGGACCCTCATAAATGTATATTAAAAATACTTAGACTTCGGGATGGGCCGTTTAGCGAATTTCGCGGCTTTCTCCAAAATAACAATGCGCTAGTCACTTTAGGCGCGTACTTTAAATAACCTTACCTTCTTAAACTCGGGTGCACATTTATGTGACCCAAATCCAAATCTCAATAAAGTCGACATGTATCGATAATCACGGGTACATTGATCGTGACGTGGTTCGAGATGCATTTCCATGATGTTGTAATTCTTTTAAAAAATAATGAATGAGACGAGCCTCGACAAATAAAAATACCTAAGGCGCGGGGCCCTCTATATGTGTTTGTAAAATTACTTAGATTTCGGGATGGGCCGTTTAGCAAAATTTCACGGCCTTACCCAAAATAACGATACGCTAGTTGCTTAGGCGCCTCTTTAATAATGTACTTTCTTAAACTTGGGTGCACATTTATGTGACTCAAATTCAAATCTCTACGGAGTCAAAAATGTGTCGATAACCACGGGTACATTGATGTGACGTGGATCGAGATACATTTTTACAACGTTGTAATTCTTTGTTAAAATAATAATAATAATAATAATAATAATAATAATAATAATAATAATAATAATAATAATAATATTAAAGCGATTAAAGGTTAAAATTTGCACATAAGTTAAAACATGTTATAAATCAGATAAATAAGCCAGATATGATAGTTGAGCAACCGTGCTAGAACCATGGAACTCGAAAATGCCTAACACCTTCTTCCGGATTAACAAAATTCCTTATCTGGATTTCTTGTTAGCAGACCGTTAAATAGAGTCAAACATTTCCCCGATTCAGGATTCAATCGGTGACTTGGGACACCATAAATCTCCCAAGTGGCGACTCTGAATCTCTTAATAAACAAATCTCGTTTTGATTGTCCTTTAATTGGAAAAACTCCCTTTACCACACCCTTGCGCCCTCTCGGGTGCCGGACAAAGGAGGTGTGACAGGGGGTACTTTGATTACCTAATGGAGCCGTTGGCAAGTAGTTTTTCCACTTTCTCACTGACCACTTGATTGATTGCGGCATTGAATTTCCTTCTCATTTGCCGCACGGGCGGATGCATTAGATCGACGTTCAGCTTATAGGTGGTGATGTCTCGCAGAATCCTTGGCATATCTGAATGGGAGAAAGCAAATAGATTTGCATATTAATTAGAAATTCATGATACTTACTTGGGTTGGCGAGGCCGTGGCCGATGTATACTTTCTTCGCTGGGTCGGTGTCGTCAAATTGGACTGGGTCGAGATCTTCGACCGTTCCTTTACAGGCTTCCATGACGTCGGAATCTTTGTTGGCGTCCAATGTTATGTCGACTTTAGTCCCCGACACGGCTAATTGCTATGCCTCCGCACTCGCCCCTTTTACTTGTTGGGTGTGGGCGCAATCTTGAGTTATTTTGTAGCACTCCTGTGCGGTGCATGGCTCTCTGCTAATGCTGAATACTCCCAATGGGGTAGGGAATTTGATTACCTTGTAAAGGCTTGAAGGAATTGCTCGCATGGCATGTATCCACGGGCATCCTATAATGACGTTGTATGCCGTTTCTTGGTTCATCACATGGAAAGTTGTTTCCAGCCTGACTACTCCCGCTAAGACGGGCAGGGTTATTTCTGCAGATGTCCGTTCCACTGCATTGTTGAAACTAGTTAGTGTTATGCAGCGCGGTATTACCCTATCCTCGTGTCCCATTTGTGCAAGGACCCTTGGGTGGATAATACAGGTGCCACTTCCGTTATCGATTATGGCTCTTTTGACATCCTTATTAGCGATACATAAAGTACTAATTAAAGCATCATAGTGAGGAAAAGACAAACCATCGGCATCGGACTTATTCAAGGCGATACTATCTTGGAAGTAGTCATACCGTTCGTGGGAGATGGTCTGCTTCTGTCTGTGTGTATTGGCGAATTTGACGTGGTTGATCGTTGAGTCGTTGCCGCCTCCAACGATCATGTTTATCATTCGTGTTGGGGAAGGTGGCTTTGGCAACCCACAGGGTTATTCTCGTCCGTACGCAAAGTTGATTTTCCCTTTGTCGTGGAGTAACTCCTTCAGATATCCCTGGTTCAGCATCCTGACTACTTCTTGTTGTAGGCCTATGAAGTCTTCGGTTTTGTGTCCCCGTTCCTAATGGAACTCACACAGGACGTTTGATTTCCTTGTTGCAGGGTCTGACTTCATCTTCTGCAGCCATTGCACCTTGGTGCCTAGCTTCTCCAGTGCGTACACTATTTCTAAAGGAGAGACACAAAAGTTATGTGCGGATAATAAGGGGTCGTACCTCTTTCGCTTTGGAATAGGATGACATGCCACTTTAATGCATCCACATGTCTGGGCGATGGATAGGAGGATCTGGTGTATGGCTGATGTCAGTCTCTGTTGGAGCGTGGGAGTTGTTCTAATCGCCCCTCATTGTGTCGATCTTTCCTTGTTTCTGAGTGTATCATCATTAGCCGTTTAGTCAGCCCATTGAGAATCCTCGTCCACTCGTACCTCGGCGCTATAGGCACTTGGATTTCCTCCCATGTAGTGGGGGATATTTTATGAGGTGGCTTAGCAGCTTCTTGGTCGCCCACGAGCCGCCCCTTCTTAGCCCGTTCTGCAAAGCTTCGATTGCCATACCTTCTCATACAGTCGGCAGATTCATCATCACCCTATTAAACCTGGCTAGGGAGTCTCTGAGCCCTTCTCCTACTGTTTGCCTGACGGTGAAGATGTCGTTGACCCTTGCTTCCGCTTTCTTCTCACCTGCATGGATGGTGACGAACTTATCCGCTATTCCTCGAACGTTGATATTGCCTTGGATGGCAACTGAGAATACCATGTCAAGGCCCCTCCTATCAACGTCTCGTCAAACTTCTTCAGCAGTACCGACGGTGCCTGTTCTTTTGATAGGTCGTTTCCTTTCACCGTAGTGACGTAGTGGATCAGATGATTTTCGGGATCTGTGGTTCCGTTGTACACCTTAAAGTAGGGAGGCATCTTGAAGGTCTTTAAGATAGAGTAAGGGGCGGCTTCTTCAGTGTATAGTTTCTCTGTGAACCTATCCACATCGCGTTTTGGTAGCAACTTGGGAGCTTCGGGGATTTTGTCGACCCTCTCCTGGTGTTCCTTCATCTGGTCGTGGAGTGCTTTATTTTCGTTTTATATTTCTTCCATCTTCCTTAGGATGGCAGTTAGCGTATCGTCACTGGTCTGTGCCTCAATGGGTTGGTTATTTACTTTGTGTATCCTCATGTTTGCCCATGGCAGCGGTGATGCTTATCGTTGGCACATACCTCATGTTGCCTTGGGGTGATTTCTCAACCAAGCCACTTACAGTGCTTGTCAGCCACTCTTCCAGTAGCTTTTTGACCACCGAGGGTGCTTCCTTAACAACAGACGTGGAAGCTCCTTTTTCGTGCAAGATCATTAAATCTTCGGATGGGGAAGATGAGATCTTACACCTGGTGTGATGCTGGGGGTTGCGTTAGTGATGACATTGTCACTGGCCTCATTGAGAGGGCTAAGAAGATTGGCTATGACACCCACTATAGCTTTCGATCGAGTGTTATTTTCAGCCATCTTTTGTTTTCGTGTGGTGTAGAGAAAGGTAGTTGGTTGATCTCTAGGTCGATACTATGATTTTGATTCTCGAAATTCCGGCAGACGGCGCCAAATTGTTTGGCTCAAAATTTAAAAGTGTACTTTGTAAGCTAGAAAACAATCGAAAATATAGGGAGGGTAAATCGTAATCAAATATAATAGACCTAGAGATGTAAGAATGATAACAATGTTATAGATCTAACAATATAAAGTGTTATTATGAACTCAAAAAAAGTTGCTCATTAGAGGTAAGAGATAGAGAGAGAATAAGAGAAAATGAGAGAGTTGTATTAATCAATAATAACACTGATGCCTTTTACAATGGGAATGTTCTCTTTATATAAGAAGAGTCCTTCCTTAAAATAATAATTAAAATACCAAATGTAGTCGACATCCTCCTAGTGAGGATGTCTGATTTTAAACGGCGTCGCCTTCGCCCTTACGGCCGGGCTGGGCCCTTAATGTAGCAGATACACGTTTACTGGGCGAACCTTTCGGTGTAGAGGCGTAGAGGGCCAAATTTGACCCCATACATTAATATTTATAATACAAACAAGCACAAGAATATGACTGGTCTATCTTAAGATAAATACAAAGATATACATTAAATAAATAAATAATGAAGACAAATATCACTGCAACAACGACTATGAGTAAAATTATGTAACACTTCATCTTATAGCTATACATATGCTTATACTTTATTGAAATCAATAAGAATTTTTATTCCCTTCTGAAATCCTAGTGCAATAGGAATTTTTTGAAATAAAATAATGAAGTTGTTATCATGCAAGAGTACCTTATTACTGAGGCGGATCCATCATCTAAATTTTATGGGGTCAACTTTTAAATTTTTTAGTTTGGAACACATTATATTTTTAAATATATGCATTTATATCTACTATATTTGTAATTTTAATAAACTTTTACACTTATTCCACATAAAAAGTTATGGGTTCAATTGAACTCATACTATGCTACATTGCCACTGCTTATAAGTCTTTTTTGTGCAGACCTAATTTGTTACGGAGTACATAGGGTCTAGTTAATATGGAAAGAAAGTCTTTCAAGAATCAAAATTTAGGAAATTGTTATGAATAGAATTCTATTTAGAGTGAATATCTATCTTGTGGAGAGTTTTACTTTGTGACTAAATCATATTTCTCCTATAAATAGAGGGGTCTTACCCCATTGTAATTCATCCCAAAATTCAATAAGAATTCCCTCTTTCTCTTTCTCTGCAATATTGTTCTTCTTCTTTTATTATTTCATAACACGTTATCAGCACGAGACTCTAACCAATTGAGTAGAAACTTTGGGATTGAGCATAATTATTGTCAATTGTTTCATGAACTTCCTTCATGATTAAAATTATGGATTTAAGGTAAGTATTTTACTTTTCTATTTCAAATTCTTGAAATTCTATAATTTGATTTTATATACAGGCAAAGACAACAAAGTTTGATTATAACTCTAATAGAGTTTTTAAGAAACTACACCCACATGAAGTGGTAAAATTTTTATGTCTTTCCATGATTAAATTCATGTATAATTGTGGGCAAAGAATTGAAAACTCGTCTCATTGAATTTGCTCCATTCCCATTCCCTTTTAGAGAATGTGATAGCAGTATGTGATAAGTCTGAAAGAAGATAAAATTATTACAGTGAAGGTATCAATGGATGTGGACGTGGCAATAGAAGAAATTATAATCGTCACCATTGTGATAATGAGAATAATAAGAATTCTCAAACTAATCCTTCAATCTGTGAAGGTAATATTTGTCATCGGTTTGACGTGTGATTTTTATAGCACATATAGATGATTATGGTCCATTCATGATGTGAATGTGACAACATTTGATTTATGAAGACATATTCATTCTTGAAAGAATATGAACATACTATTGGTATTGAATATACAACACTCACCTCTAGAAGGAGGTTTGAGATGATATAAGAAAATAATATCATTATTATGGCATGAATGGTCATTGGTCACGTACCTATTGTACGCCAAAATATTTTGGCAAAGTGATTATTAAAGGACAACAATAATGCAAGAAACATATCTTGCATATAATTTTGGCCATGACCATAATGGTATAAGTTTCTCTTTGAAAGAGATATTCACCATATATGTGTTAATGATTATGTGATACTATCAATTAATTGAGAGCTCTGAAATAGCTAATTACCACTATTTTGGAGAAACACAATTAATTACCAATAAAGTATTGTGTTGTAGTACGTCTCAAAGAAACTTATTCAGTTTCCAAAGTATACGCGAAAGCGGTTGATTATATTGAGACTATAAATAAAGGAAAGATTTAATATCTTCTATTACTACTACATATAATGGGGTAATATATATGTGAAAAGTTACCCACTTTATTCTCCAGTACTACATAAACAAAGAATACCACAATGAAGTGGATATTGATATAAAAACCCATATCATAATAAACTTGGAGTTTATTCATAATTAGACATATCATGGTATAAATGTGAAATTTATCAATATTGATAATTTATTCAGTTGGCATAATTGATTTACCCATATCAATTTAAGTATGATGTGCAAAAATAAAGAGAATTCACATGGGTAAATATTAAAGAACTAGAAAGTTCTTTACGAATTCTTTTATGTGCCTGTTCTCATTAATTAATATACCAACTAAAAGTGGGATTGAATCCCATGAATGCTGGAAATATAAAAGGTGAATATGGGCCCATTCACCCGCCACGTATACCACATAAGATGCATCTATGAGATGGTTACATGTGCGATTATTATTAACCCGCAACCTGGCCGGTGTGTGCGAGGTAACTTGCTCAATAATTTAATTTAGAGCATATTCCAGATTTTCTATTCAAGAAGTTTATCTTGATAAGTTGGTCTACACTTAGCAAAATAATTTATTGAGTGCCTCCACTTAATAGCTTAATTATTGCTGAACAAAGTTATCTATATCAAGTTGATATAGGTTATATACGAAAGTATATTATTTTCTCCCCTCACAAGTGGTTCAGGGTCAGGAACCAAATAATTCCATCTTATTATTATTGATGTCCGGTGTATATTTTGATTAACACCATAACACACAAAGATGAGTTCTCAAAGTTGAGGAAACAAGTTAGTTTTTCTAACATGAGGGGGAGACAAGATACAACAGTTGAGAAAAGTTACATGGAATAAATTATCATTTATACATCGAGATGCTCGAATAAAATAATACGAACTTGAAGTTCATAAAAGTATAATTCATGTGTAATTTATTGCAAAGCATGCCAAACGTATTTGCTGACCCAAATAAAGTGACTATATTCTCATTGAAAATGCTCATATTAAGTCCTAGAAGGACAAAGTCTATGGTTATCTTAAAGCGTATAGACAATCGGTTTCAAATATAAACTTCTTGATAAAAAAGGTGAGCAAATGATCAAAATGATCATAATAATGGAGGCATGTGATCTAGAAGATCACATGACATAACACTCTATAATATCTCATGAGAGATTCAGGTACCTGAATATATGAATGAAGAGATCTCTATGTTATGTCATTATGAAAATACATTGAAACTGATATAAAATCTTTGTCGACGTCAATCTTCAAGAAGCTAGTGAACAAGATTGAGATGTGAAGGCTTAAGGATGTGAATTGATGCTCTCATCAGGGGGAGAATTAATGCACGTTGCACTCTTTTTCCCTTACAAGGTTTTGTCCCATTGGGTTTTCCTTGCGAGGTTTTTAACGAGGCAACCAAAAGGCGTATTGTTAGATATGTGTACTCTTTTTCCTTTTCTAGAATTTTTTTCCGACTGTGTTTTCTTTTAGTTATGGTTTTAACAAGGCACATTATCATTGAATAGACATTCAAGGGGGAGTGTTATGAATAGAATTCTATTTAGAGTGAATGTCTATCTTGTGGAGAGTTTTACTTTGTGACTAAATCATATTTCTCCTATAAATAGAGGGGTCTTACCTCATTGTAATTCATCCCAAAATTCAATAAGAATTCCCTCTTTCTCTTTCTCTGCAATATTGTTTTTCTTTTGTTATTTCATAACAGAAATATGTATTTCCAAGAAATTGAAGTTTAACATTCCTTTTGAGCAAAGTTTAACATTACATAAGTTATTGCAAAAGTAATATTCCAGTCTAATATGTTGTCTATAAGGTTGAGCAATGTGAGGAAATATTAGATCTGAGTCAAACGTTGTCTGCAAGAATAATTTCTCAAAGTCTATATTTTTTTCTAAAATAAGGACAAAATCTTAATAGTGAACTAAAAATGGACATTTGCATAAATTAACCTATTTGCCATATTGGTTTGAGTTTAATCTTGTTTTAGTATGGATTTGTCTCTTACTTTGTGTCTTGTTGCAATCCTTTTTTGGTCTTTATTTATCAAGAGAAAAGAGAAAAGTAATGAGATCTTTATATAAATAGTAGATCGGATTCATTATCTAGATTTTTTGCCAATATATATATATATATATATATATATATCTGACGGCTATTTATAGTGTATGCAGTTGAGTGAGTGGCTATTTAGGTTAAGCGTTATAGACAAGGAGAAGAAAGGAAGGGACAAGTGTATAGATGATAGTCAGTCTCAGGGGCTATTTAGAGATGGCGTAATAGCTTCTTGGCCACTTAAATTTGTAAAGCTTTTGAAAGTCGATACACTAACTTTGGACTTTCTCATTTGAATACTCAAACTCGTGAAACCCTTAACTAATGAACACATTTGACCCTTAACTCTACGCGCGTGTATTACACATTTAGAGACGTGTCCATCCAGTCAGTAAATGATCAATGGGATTGTTACATGTCAAGGGCGTGAAAACAAACTCCATAGCTGTGATGGAATAAATTTATTAATTTTTATTTTTTCTTCTTTTCCCTTATTTTCTTCTTCACCATAGCTGTACAACTTTTACCTAACTCAAGGTACAAAAATGACCCAGCAAACCAAATTAACTACGAAGAGGGCTACAAATTGAACACAAAGGAACAACAATGGATACTTAGAACTGTTCAAGTGAATTAGAGAAAACGAGTAAAAACATGGATAATATATGATCAATAGAAATGTGAAAAGTGTACCACGAACCAAAAGAAATAACTAGCCGGCGATCTCGAACGATTCTCAACACTCAAATTGAACAACCACAAAAATATCTGTCCCTTTATTTTTTCATTCAATTTCCCATCTCCTTTTCTCTCATTCTCACCCTTCGAGATCTGTTTCTCTGTCCCTTGCGTGTATGTGTGTTTATCTTGCAGTTGTTTCTGGTGGTAGGAGACTAGATTTTAGATTGAGAACAAGAAAAGCTCAAAATTCTAAGGGGGGTGGGGGAGGCGCTGTTAGGCGTAGATAGGGAGGATAGACTAGTTGGGTTCGTTAGGTTATTGCTGTGGGTTATGGGTGAACCCTTGTTTCTGGTTGTTGGGGATGGTGTGAAGATATAGGGGTGGTGTATAGAAGACGAGACCGGGGGGGGGGGGGATATATTATGGAAAACGACGGATGGGATTTCTTCTTCTTTTTTGGTTTCCTTATATTTTCTATTTATTTTATGATTTTACAATCTTTTTAATGAATAGTAACAGATGCATGCGCCATTTGAATGTGACTTGTATGCACTATGTCCACGTAAGATAAGTTACTGTCACATAAGCATAGTCAATGGTCAAAGGTGTTTATTAGATATAGGTTTCATGAATTTGAGTGCTTAAGTGAGAAAGACTAAAGTTTGTGTATCGGCTTTCAAAAGCCCTAGAAGTTTAAGTAGCCAGTAAGCCATTTCGCCTTTAGAGCTCAGCCAGTGCTTATTTTGTCCTAAAATTTTGAACTAAAAACCTTAACTTCCGGATAACTCAGGACATGTTTCTCCAAAAAAATTAAACTGAAAAATTAAAATTCAGAATGTGCTGGCTAATTCCTAAATGCAAACTCTTTAGAGTGGTTACTTGTTGTCATTTCTATTAGAAAAATAAAAAGAATTTGGGTGCTACATCCTCGTCAATCGTTGGGCTCCTTCAGCCCAAGTTAGATGCTACATCAGCAGTCATGACGGCCATTAAGCCCATTTATGAGCTTAAATAGGGAAAAATTCAAAATTAACCAGATTTACATGTGGATATTTAAAAATAGCAACAGTTCTGAAGTAATTGAAACTTAGCTATTTTTCATGTAAAAATAAATCTTAATAAAAATACTGTTCAAAATCCAAGAAAATACTGCAGTAATAATATACTGAAATTCTAGTATAATATATAGTTCCAGCATAATATACTGGAGTGGAGCACCGGTGCTCCAGTCTCCAGTACACTATACTGGAACTTCCGCGTGTTGGAATTCTAGCATAATCTGCTGGACGTTCATACACAGGTGCACCGATCATCAGTATACTATACTGGAACTTTTCGTGTTGCAGCAAAATAGTGGCTACTTTTCAATGACTTTACAAACGTTGGCTATTTTGTATGACCAATCCGAAAACTGGATAGCCCGTGCTATTTTTACGCTTAAATATTATTTCGACTTGGTATGTTCGTTATTGACAAAACATATTTTTCTGGATGAGTTTTCATTTTTAGTATTTGGTTACCTTATAATTATTTTTAAAGAGAATGTTCTCCATTAAAAGGGAAAGAAGGACTTTCATAACTTATTTTATGAATATATTTGACAGAATTAGAAACCATATAGAGTGCACCAGATTATTAGATAACTCTATTGTTATTAATTATGTCTAAAATTTACTCACAATTAAGAACAGTATAGAATGCACCAGGTTATTAGGTAAAAAAATCAAAATAGTCAAAAAAAGAAACAAAACAAAGATTATTAGGTCAGGTGGTTAAAGTTAAAAAGGTAATGGTTAGAAGAAAGAATGTAATTCTAAGTTAATATTTTCTAAAAAGAAAAAAGTATCTCATTATACAAAAATATTTTATAAGACGAGGAAGTTACCAAAAACAAAATGACGTAGATAAAATAGATATTTCTTACTCCCCGCATTTCATTTTAATGGTTGCTTTAGCTCAAAAAAATTGTCCCAAAATAACTATCATATTAGAATTTCAAGATTAATTTTGTTAGTTGTTTCCATCTGTACACTTAATATTGAAGGGGTAATATTTTTTTGTGATACAGCTTAATTCTCAAAAAGTATTTAATAAAAGTAACTTAGTAAATTATAACTTGTACTTTTCTTAATAAACGTGAAAATAGTTAAGGTGACAGGTAAATAGGAGGGGAAGAATGTTTATAGTTAGGGTGTTCATTATTCGGTTTGGATCTAATTTTTCCTAAAAAGAAATCAAATTAAGTAAGTCGGTTCTTCCAATATTGGAACCAAATTAAGTCATTTTTTTATCGATTCGGTTTTTGTCAGTTTTCAGTTATTTATAGATTATTTTTTTTAAATATGAGACATACACTACCAAACATGTAAATACCCACTAGTCATTTTGCTTTCTAGGATCTCGTTCTCCTAATAAGACTTTCTGTACTTGCTTTAACTAATTAATGACTTGCGAAGATGGTTGGTTCAGGATTTGGAAGAGTGTGACGACCGGTCCGTCGTCACGTGAGTTACCGCCCCGTTTTCCTTATCTTGTATTTCTCTATGCTTCATTATCGGTATTTGAGGTGATCGAGTTGAATCAGATTGGTTTTAGATGGAAATGAGACACTTAGTCTCTTTAAGGAAAGCTTGTTTTGGAAAAGTCAACCTAAAGTAGACTATTGAGCTAGAGGGCTCGGATGTAACTTTCGATGATTCGGTTAGCTTTGGGGGATGAATTGTGACTTAGAAGTGCGATTGGGAGTGATTTTAGAGGTCCGGTGTAGAATTAGGTCTGAATAGGCGAAGCTAGTATTTTGGCGAATTCTTGTTGGTAGGTGGGATTTTGATCCGGGGGTCGGAATGGAATTCCGACAGTTGCATTAGCTTCGTTAAACGATGTTGGATGTGTGTGCAAAATTTTAGATCATTCGGAGGTGTTTTTTTTTTTTTTTTTTTATCTAATGCGAGTTTTGAAAGATTTGGATGAACTTAGGCTTGAATTTGATGTAATTTGATAGTTTAGGTGTTATTTGGGGTGTTGTGATAATTCGAGCAAGTTTGAGTAAGGTGTTGAATCATGTTTAAGCTTTTGGTTGAGGTCCCGGGTGGCCTCGGGGTGATTTTGGATGGCTAAATGGGATGATTTGAACTTAGAATTGAAGCAGAAACATGCAGCAGTTGTGCATGCCACATTTTGCCTTCGCGTTCGCGGGTGGTCCATCGCGTTCACGGAAGGCTATTTTCTAGACCATCGCGTTCGCGAGTATGGCTTCGTGTTCGCGTAGAAGGGGCCTGGTGTCCGTCCAAGTTTATTCATCGCGTTCGCGACAATAGGGTCCGTGTTTGCGTAGTTAGAGATCCTGAAGCATCGCAGTCGCGAGCTGGGAGACGCGTTCGCGTAGAGTTTATTCCCGGTCAATGATTTCTGTTCATCGCAAACGTGGGGTGTTGACCGCATTCGCCTGGGGTAAATGGCACCTGGATAGAAGGATTTTTATATCATTTCATCCGCGAAGCTTGGTCCATTTTCCTCCATTATTGAGCACCTTGAGAGATTTTTGGTAGAAATTGAAGAGGGTTTGGACGGGAATTGATTGCAGGTGAGTCCTATTGCCTAGAAACATCATTTTACTTAAGAATCAACTTGTAAATCCATGGAAATTTCAGTAAAATTGGAATAATTAGGACTTGACTTTTGAAATGAAAATTTAGGATTTGAGGGGCCATTTGAGCTCCGATTTTGGTAAATTTGATATGTATGAACTCGTGGGGAGATGAGGAATCCGATGACAAAAGGTGGATTCGGGGCTCGAATTTTGCCAACTTTGTGGTTTTTGATATTTTTCGAGTCTTTTCGATTGGGTTATGTTTCCTTAGCCTATTGTCACGTATTCCTTGTGGTTTTAATCAGATTCGACAGAAGAGGAGGTCGATTCGAGAGGAAAAGGCAATCGAGCTAGACTTATGGCCGGCTAGAGGTGAGTAATGACTTTAAATGATGTCCTTGAGGGTTTGAGACCCCATATTTGCACAACTTGGTGCTATGTTGAGATGAGACAACCATTCAATGACGAGCGCGGAGTCATTTACTATTGGGTATTGTGACTTGGTTCAGTCCGGATGATATTTTACCGCGTATGTAGCCATGACTTGTTGTTTTCCACTATGACTTGGGCTTACTGCCATATTTGGGGTATATTGCCGACTGTTTGAACTCCTTATGAGTTATCATCACTATATTCCTTACTATTTGAAATATTATTTGAACTCATTCCATGTGAATTACACTGTTTCATAAACTCAGCTATATTTTTACTCAAACTTGGAGTTTTAACTGATATTTGAACTATTGTTTAAGCTGAGTACTACTGTTTTACTGATGTCCGGGGGGCTTTTGATTATTTTTGGACTGATTGTGGCCGAGAGGACATGTATGGGGATATGATGAGTGATATGAGGAGGCTTTCAGGCTTCGAGAGATATGTGAGGAGGCTTTCAGGCCTTGAGTGTTATGTGAGGAGGCTTTCAGGCCTCGAGTGTTATGTGAGGAGGCTTTCAGGCCTCGAGCGATATGTGTGGAGGCTTTCAGGTTCAGAGCGATATGTGAGGAGACTTTCAGGCCTCGAGTGTATTGTGAGCAATCTTTCAGGCCTCATATTGATATGTTCAAGCTTTCAGGCCTTATTGATAGCGCTTCGGCTGTAGGAGATCCTCCGAAGTCTGCACATCCATAGTAAGCGTGGGTACCCATGTGATTGAGAGTGAGCCCGATGGGCTGATGTTGTACTGTGTGATTGATATTGAGCCCACGGGGCTGATACTGTGCTGAGAGTCTGATATTGCGCCCGAGGGGCAGGTTTCTGAGCATTGTTTACTAGTTGAGAATATATTTTTTAACTTTTTATAAAAAGAATTGTTGCTATATTTCGCTGGTTTTACTATTTAATTGATTTTACTGCTTGAGATAGTATTATTTGTGCCTTCCTGGGATTTTATGTTCTCACTCGTTATTTATTTTATTACTCACAAGGTCGGAGTACTCACATTACTCCCTACACGATTTGTGTAGTTACAGGCATAGTAGAGTTCGTTCCTAAGCGCTGGTTTCCTTCCAGACCAGGCGGACAGGGAGTGAAGAGGTAGTTGTTGACGTCCACAGACCCGATTTCTCCTTTATCTCTATATATACATTATATTCGAACTTTGTTCCTAGTTCCATACTTGTAGTACTTTAGTAAGCTTTGTAGTAGCTCATGACTTGTGACACCCTGATTGGTGGCTGGTTCGGGATGGTTTCCCTGTGTATCACATTTTATTCTTCATTTACGGTTGCATTATCCATGTTTTAGACTTATTCATGCTAATAACTGTTAAAATGAGGTGTTAATGTTCTGTTGGCTGGCCATGTCTTCACGAGAGGCGCCATCACAATCGGGTGGGAATAGCATCGTGACAAATTGGTATCAGAACCTAGGTTGCTAGGTCTCACGAGTCATGAGCAGGTTTAGTAGAGTCTCGCGGATCGGTACGGAGACGTCTGTATTTATCCTAGAGAAGCTGCAGAACCCTTAGGAAAAACTTCACATTCTTGAAATTCTTCTCGTGCGACTTTGTTGATCCAAGAACTAAACTTATGTGTTCTATTTTCTCGTAGATGGCGACGACCCGCGCTACATGATAAGATGAACGACCACCAGTACCACCTACTGAGGGCACTAGAGGCCACAGACGCAGTCGTGGTAGAGGCAGAGCCGCGAGGGAAGCCCCTGTTGCTCCACAAGTTCCCCGGATCAGGATCAGGCCCCAACTGCAGACATTCTAGCAGCACCTGTTCAGGCACCGACGATGCCCATTGTGATTCCAGGTCTCCAGGAGACCTTGGCTCAGATACTTTCAGTTTGCACTGGCCTAGACCAGGTAGTTTCAACCACTACTATAGCAGCTACTTCTCAGGCAAGGGGATGTAGTCTGACCTCCGTTGCTCGCACACCTGAGTAGGTAGTGCAGGGTTTGCAGACACCGAGAGCTGCTCCAGCTTAGCCGGTTGCACCTGTTCAGGACTTTGTGGTTCCAGCTATGCTAGACGATGAGCAGTGTTGTCTTGAGAGGTTCAGTAGGCTCCAACCTCCAGTTTTTAGTTTTTCTCAAGGCGAGGATGCCTAGGGATTTCTTGACAAGTGTCAGCATATGCATCGGACAGATGGGATTTTGGAGTCCAGCGGACTAGCATTCACCGCATTTTAGTTCACTGGGGTTGCCTTCATATGGTACGAGGCATTTGAGCAGCGCAGGCTAGCAGGTGCAGCGCCTTTATCATGGATGGAATTATCCACTATCTTTCTAGAGAAGTGAGCACCACAGTCGTAGAGAGAGGAGCTGTGTAGGCAGTTCGAGTGGCTTCGATAGGGGGACATGACTGTGACCCCGTATAAGGCTAGATTTTCTAAGTTGGCTCGTCATGCCTTCTGGATAGTTCCTACTGATAGAGAGAGGATTAAGAGATTTGTATATGGACTTAACTTTAGCCTTCGTGTTCTGATGACTCGAGAGAGGGTTCTGGGTATTTCCTTTGAGGATGCGGTTGATATTGCTCGTGATATTGAGACAGCTCACCATCAGGACAGAGAGGAGTGGGGGGCCAAGAGGCCTCAAGGTTCTGGTAGCTTCAATGGTGCTCCGTTTAGGGGTCAGTTCTAGCAGGGCAGAGGTCGTTCATCCAGGCCTCCCTAGTTAGTCCGCTTTAAGTATCATGGGTCATCTTCCGGCCAGGGTCATCAAGGTTATGAGCACAGTCAGCCATCTCTTAGTGCTCTTTCGGCATATATTTCATCACGAGCTCCATCTATTCAGCATTCCTCCAAGGTAAGTGCGTCAACTAGTCACTCTAGCATATGGGTTCCTTTCAATCCCATTCTTCAGCATCCGAGAGCTGTTACAAGTGCGGAGAGTTTAGGCATATGTGGAGGCAATGTCCTCGGCTTTGTTGTAGTCAGTCTCAGTAGAGGGGTTAAAATTCATCTTCTGGCCCAGCTTCTTCAGCACCCACCCCGCTAGCTAGGGGTGAGGGTCAGACAGCTAGGGGCTGCCCAAAAGGGGAAGGCCGATTGGGTGGTGGTCATGCTCGCTTCTATGCACTTTTGGGCCGGTCAGATGCTATTTCTTCGGAAGTTGTTATCACATGTAGTATTCAGTCTGCCACAGGTAGGCCTCCATTTTATTTGATCTCGGTTCTACCTATTCCTATGTGTCTTCTTATTTTTCTCATCATTTGGGTACGATCGGGGGATGTCTTGGTTTCCCTGTTCACGTATCCACCCCGGTGGGTGATACTATTGTGGTAGACCATTATACCGGTTGTGTTTAGTGACTATTGGGGGGTCTAGAGACCCGATTTGACTTGTTTTTATTGAGCATGGTATATTTTAATGTTATTTCGGGCATGGATTGGCTATCTCCATGCCATCCTATTCTAGACTGTCATGCTGAGACAGTTACATTGGCCATATCGGTGTTCCGAGGATTGAGTTGCATGGTATGACTGACTATGTTCCCAGCAGGGTAATTTCCTTCTTAAAGCCCAGCGGATGGTTGGGAAAGGTTGTCTATCATCTTTTGTGAGAAATATTGAAGCTGAGACTCCTAGTCTTGATTATTTTCCCGTTGTGAGGGATTTCCCTGATGTGTTTCCATCAGACCTGACGGGCACGCCATCGGACCGGGACATAGACTTTGGTATTGATCTAGTGCCGAGCACCCAGCCCATTTCTATTCCTCCGTATCGCATGGCACCAATAAATTTGAAAGAACTAAAGGATCAGCTTGAGGAACTCTTAGATAAGGGGTTCATTCGTCTGAGTATGTCACCATGGAGTGCACCGGTCCTATTTGTGAAGAAGAAAGGTGGCACAATGAGAATGTGCGTTGACTACAGGCAATTGAACAAAGTGACGGTGAAGAACAAGTATCCTCTACCCCGCATTAATGATTTGTTTGACCAGCTTCAGGGAGCGAGGGTGTTCTCCAAGATTGATCTACGCTCAAGGTATCACCAGCTGAAGATCAAGGATTCAGATATTATGAAGACGGCTTTCAGGACAAATGGGCATTATGATTTTCTTATTATGTCCTTTGGGTTGACTAATTCCCCAGCCGCATTCATGCACTTGATGAACAGTGTATTTCGGCCATAACTAGATTTGTTTCTGATTGTTTTTATTGATGATATATTGGTATACTCGTTTAGCCAGGAGGAGCACACTCAACATTTGCGATTGGTATTATAGAGATTGAGGTAGGAGAAGATTTATGCAAAGTTCTCCAGGTGTGAGTTTTGGCTTGGGTTAGTGGCTTTCTTGGGGCACATGGTGTCCAACAAGGGTATTCGGGTCGACCCAAAGAGATAGAGGCGGTGCAAAGTTGGCCTAGACCGACCTCACCCACGGAGATTCGTAGTTTCCTTGGGCTGGTAGGGTATTATCGGATGTTGGTTCCAGAATGTTCTTCTATCGCATTGCCCTTGACCAAGTTAACTCAAAAGGGTGCTCCATTTCTGTGGTCGGATGAGTGCGAGGAGAGCTTTCAGAAGCTCAAGACGGCTTTGACCACGGCTCTAGTGTTGGTATTGCCATTAGCTTTAGGTTTTTATACTGTGTATTGTGATGCTTTGAGAGTTGGGATCGGATGTGTGTTGATGCAAGAGGGTAGAGTTATTGAATATACGTCTCATCAGTTGAAGCCCCACGAGAAGAACTACACTATACATGATTTGGAGTTGGCTGCTATAGTTCATGGTTTGAAGATATGGAGGCACTATTTGTATGGAGTATCCTGTGAGGTATTCACCAATCATCGCTGTCTTCAGTACATGTTCAAGCAAAAGAATCTTAATTTGAGGCAGCGAGGGTGGTTAGAGTTGCTCAAGGATTATGATATTACCATTTTGTATCACTCGGGGAAGGCCAATATAGTGGCTGATGCTTTGAGCCGGAAGGCGATTAGTATGTGTAGCTTGGCATACATTCAAGTTGGGGAGAGGCCCTTTGCTGTTCATGTCCAGGCTTTGGCATATCGGATGGTGAGGTTAGGCATTTCGGAGCCTAGTCGGGTGTTGGCTTGTGTAGTTTCTCGGTCTTTCTTATATGACCGCATCAGAGAGTGGTAGTATGATAATACCCATTTGTTTGTCCTTAAGGACAGGGTTCAGCATGATGATACCAGAGATGTGACTATTGATAGTGATGGCGTGTTGAGGATGCATGGCCGGATTTGCATGTCTAATATAGATTGGCTCCGGGATTTGATGTTGGAGGAGGCCCACAACTCACGGTATTCTATCCATCTAGGTGCCGCAAAGATGTATCAGGATTTGTGACCGCACTATTGGTGGAGGAGGATGAAGAAGGATATTATGGGTTTTGTAGCTCAATGTCTCAACTGTCAGCAGGTCAAGTACGAGCACCAGAGACCGGGCGATGTACTTTAGCAGATGATTATTTCAGAGTGGAAGTGGGAGAGGATTACTTTGGACTTTGTGAGTGATCTCCCTTGGATTTTGAGGAAGCTTGATTCAGTTTGGGTGATTGTAGATCGGCTGACCAAGTCCGCACACTTCATTCCAGTATGTACTACCTATTATTGGAGCGACTCGCAGGGATCTTTATCCGGGAGATTGTCCAATTGCATGGGGTTCCAGTTTCTATTATCTCATATACGGGTACTCAGTTCATTTCTCAGTTCTAGAGAGTATTTCTGCAGAAGTTGGGTACGCAGAAGAGTTGAGCATAACATTCCATTTTTAGACGGACGGGCAGTTCGAGCGCACTATTCTGATATTGGAGGATATGTTGCGTGCCTGTGTTGTTGATTTTGGGGGTTCATGGGATGACTTTGTTCCGCTTGCAGAGTTTGCCTTCAACAACATCTATCAGTCGAGCATTCAGATAGCTCCATATGAGGCATTGTATTGGAGGTGGTGTATGTCTCCTGTTGGATGGTTCGAGCCTGGTGAGGCTAGGTTATTAGAGACATAGATAGCTCACGATGCCTTAGAGAAGGTGAAGCTGATTCAGGAGAGGCTTCGTACAGCACAGTCGTGTCAGAAGAGTTGTGCAAACCGGAAGGTTCGGGATGTGTCCTATATGATCGGGGAGAAGGTCTTGCTGAAGGTTTCACCCATGAAGGGTGTTATACGGTTTGGGAAGAAATGTAATCTGAGTCTGCGGTTCATTGGGCCTATTGAGGTACTTAGGAGGATTTGGAAGGTGGCTTATGAGCTTGCTTTGCTACCCAGCTTGTCTAGCGTGCATCCGGTTTTTCATGTATCTATGCTTCGGAGGTATGTTGTGGACCCGTCTCATGTATTAGACTTCAGCACGGTTTGGTTGGATGATGATTTGACATATATTGTGGAGCCAGTGGCTATTTTGGGTCATCAGGGTGCTGATGAGAGGTCGACCTGTGGAGGAGGCTACTTGGGAGACCGAGAGGGAGATGGCAAGTAGATATCCTCACTTGTTTGAGGCTACACGTATATTTCTTGACCCGCTCAAGGATGAGCATTTGTTTTAGTTGGGGAGGATGTGATGACTCGGCCCGCCATCACATGAGTTACCGCCCCGTTTACCTCATCTTATATTTCTTAATGCTTTATTATTGGTATTTGAGCTGATCGAGTCGAATCGTATTGGTTTTAGATGGAAATGAGACACTTAGTCTCTTTAAGGAAAGCTTATTTTGGAAAAGTCAACTAGAAGTTGACTATTGGGTTAGACGGCTCGGATGTTATTTTTGATGATTCTGTTAGCTTCGGGGAATGATTTGTAACTTAGGAGTGCGCTCGGAAGTAATTTTGGATGTTCGGTGTAGAATTAGGCTTGAATTGGCGAAGTTAGTATTTTGGCGAATTCTGATTGGTAGGTGAGATTTTGATCCGGTGGTCGGAAATAGAATTCTGACAGTTGCAGTGGTTTCATTAGGTGGTTTTTGATGTGTGTGCAAAGTTTTAGGTCATTCGGACGTGTTTTACTTGGGTTTTTGATCGAATGAAAGTTTCAGAAGATTTGAATGAACTTAGGCTTGAATTTGATGTAATTTGATAGTTTAGGTGTTATTTGGGGTGTTGTGATGATACGAACAAGTTTGAATAAGGTGTTGGATCATGTTTGAGCTTTTGGTTGAGGTACGGGGGCCTCGGGGTGATTTTGGATGGCTAAACGGGAAGATTTGAACTTAGAATTACAGCAGAAATATGCAGCAGCTGTGCATGCCAAGTTTTGCCTTCGTGTTTGCAGGTGGTCCATCGTGTTTGCGGAAGGCTATTTCTGGACAATATCATTCGCAAGTATGGCTTTGCGTTCGCATAGAAGGGGCCTGGGTCCTTCCAAGTTTATTCTTCGTGTTCGCGGTAAAAGGGTCCGCGTTCGCGTAGTTGGAGATCCTGAAGCATCGTGTTTGCAAGCAGGGAGACGCATTCGGGTAGAGTTAATTCCCGGTCAATGATTTATGTTCATCGCAAACGCGGGGGTGTTGACCGCGTACACGTAAGGTAAATGGCACCTGGACAGAAGGGTTGTTATATCATTTTATCCCCGAAGCTTGGTCCATTTTCCTCCATTGTTGAGCACCTTGAAAGCTTTTTGGTAGAATTTGAAGAGGGTTTCTACGGGAATTGATTGCAGGTGAGTCCTATAGCCTAGAAACATCATTTTATTTAAGAATCAACCTATAAATTCATGGAAATTAAGGTAAAATTGGAAGAACTAGGGTTTGACTTTTAAAATGAAAATTTGGGATTTGAGGGGGCATTTGAGCTCTAATTTTGGTAAATTTGATATGTATGAACTCGTACCGAGATGAGGAATTCGGTGATGTAAATTTTATAATTTTTTGATAAGTGGGTCCGGGGCTCGGGATTTGACAACTTTGTGGTTTCTGATATTTTTCTAGTCTTTTCGATTGTGTTATGTTTTGTTAGCCTATTGTGACGTATACCTTGTTGTTTTGATCAGATTCGATGCACGAGGAGGTCCATTCGAGAGGAAAAGTCATATCGATCTAGACTTTTAGCCGGTTAGAGGTGAGTAATGACTTTAAATGATGTCCTGAGGGTTGGATACCCCGAATTTGCACAACTTGATGCTGCGTTGAGATAAGACACGCGTTCAATGACGAGCGCGAGGTCATTTACTATTGGAGATTGTGACTTAGTCCAGTGCGGATGATATTTTACCATGTCTTTAGCCATGACTTGTTGTTTTCCACTATGACTTGGGTTTACTGCAATATTTGGGGCTTATTGCTGACACTTTGAACTCCTTATGCATTATCATCACTGTTTTCCTCACTATTTGAAATATTATCTGAACTCAGTCCATATGAATTACATTGTTTCATTAACTTAGCTATATTTTTACTCAAACTTGGAGTTTTAACTCATATTTGAACTATTGTTTGAGTTGAGTACTATTCTTTTACTGATTGAGGCTGAAGGGCCATGTATGAGGATATGATGAATGATGTAAGGAGGCTTTCAAACCTCTAGAGATATGTGAGGAGGCTTTCATGCCTCGAGTGTTATGTGAGGAGGCTTTCAGGCCTCGAGTGTCATGTGAGGAGACTTTCAGGTCTCGAACGATATGTGAAGAGGCTTTTAGGTCTCAAGTGTTATGTGAGGAGGTTTTCAGGCCTCGAGTGGTATATAAGGAGCGATATGTGCAGATACAGGCATAGCAGAGTTCGTTCCCTAAGCACTGATTTCCTTCCAGACCAGGCAAACCAGGAGTGATGAGGTAGCTGTCGATGTCCACAACCTTATTTTCTCCCTTATCTCTGTATTTACATTATCTTTGGACTTTTTTCTTAGTTCCAGACTTGTTGTACTTTAGTAAGCTCTGTAGTTGCTCATGACTTGTGACACCCCGATTGCGGGCTGGTTCGGGGTGGTATTCCTGTGTATTACGTTTTATTCCGCATTTATGGTTACATTATCCATGTTTTAGATTTATTCATGCTAATAACTGTTAAAATGAGGTGTTAATGTTATATTGGATGGCCTTGTCTTCACGAGAGGCGCCATCACGACCTGGTGGGAATCGGGTCATGACAAAGAGTGTAAGTTGAAATCAGAACACTTGGTTCCTTAAGATTGGCTTAAAAGGCCAAGTTCGTCTTTGGTCAATATGTTTAGTAAATGGACCCGGACTTGTATTTTAACGATCCCGAACGGTCTGCAGTAAAATATGAGACTTGGGTATATGCCCGAAAATCAAATTTTGAAGTTCCTTGCCAGAGTAATGAATTATTTTTGAAAATTGTTAAAATGAAAATCGAAGGATTTAAAGAAATATGAGGCCTGTATGTTGGTTCCAGAGCCCGGTACAAGTCCAATATAACATTTAAGTCATGTCTATGAATTTTAGTAAGAAACAAGACTGATTTGACGTGGACGTTCGGTTGAAAATAAGAATTTCAAATGTTCTTAAGGATTTCATGCGTTTTTGTGCTAAATATATAGTTTTAGATGTTATTTTGGAAATTTGATCGCACGAGCAAGTTGGTATGATTTTGTTAGACTTGTGAGAGTATTTGGTGTGAAGCCCCAAGGGCTCATTTGAATTTCGGACGCGGGGGAGGAATTGAAAATACACCAGATTTTTTGTGTTCTTGATTGCTGCAGCAGATCTCGCAAATGCGAGAGATGGTTCGCGTTTGCGACGAGGGCACCGCAATCGCGAAGGAGCCTGGCCCAGAGAGAGTTCACATTTGCGATAACTCTGCCACATTTGTGATCCCATCAGAAGTCGCATTTACGACCACAACAGGAGAGGCCCAGGCTTCGCATTTGCTAGGCTTTTGTTGCATTTGGAACCTGGTTCACAAATGCGACATCAAAGGGCTGTGTTCAACTTCTAAAAACAAATTAAGCCATTTATTTCATTTTACTTCTATACTTGGACAATCTGGGAACTTTGAAAGATGAGATTTCAACCTAGCATTGTGAGGTAAGTTATTTCTACTTAATGTGAGTTTAATAGTTGGGTTTTGGATGGATTAACACACAAACAATTAGTAAAAATCATGGGATTAGAGCAAAAACCTAGGGTTTTGATAGAAATAAAATTTTACCACGAAATTTGTTATGGAATGGAGTAAAAATGATATTCTCGATCCTTAAGTTATGGGTGACAACTTCTTCAAAGAAAATTCGGAATCCAGGCATGTGGGCCTGCGGAGGAATTATAGAAATCTTATAATTTGGATTGGGGAATCACTCAAGTTGTTGGGATATGAAATTTTAAGCCTATATTTATTAGTTTCTATGTTATTTGAATAGTTTTGGAGTGTTTGTGTAATGACCCAACTCGTCATTACGGGAGTTGCCGCCCCGTTTTTCCTGTTTTATGCTTCTATAGGTTTCATTATATGTGTTTGGAAAATTTGAAGTAATTCGAATAGAGTTCGGGTAGAAATGAGAGAATAAGTATCTTTATGAGAAGGTTAGTTTGGAGAAGTCAACCGAATGTTGACTTATGAATTAGACGGCTCGAAATGGATTTTAGATGATTCGAATAGTTTTGGGGGATGATTTGTGACTTAGGAGCGAAATCAGAGTTAAATTTGGAGGTCCGGTGTAGAATTAGGCTTGAATTGGCTAAGGATGGATTTTGGCAAATTCCTGTTGATGGATGAAATTTTGATCCGAGGATCGGAATGGAATTTCAAGAGTTTCTGTAACTTCAATATGTGAATGCGTGTTTCAGAAGTTTTAGAAGAACTTAGGCTTGAATCCGATGTAAATTTGGTGTTTTGATGTTAGTTTTGGTGTTTTAAGAGTGCAACTAAGTTTTCATGATCATATGTGACATGTTAGTATGTTCGTATGCGGTCCCGAGGAGCTTGGGTGAGTTTTGGATAGGTTTTGGTTGCTTTGTGCTCGTTTTTCTTATGCTTCGACATCGTTTCTTCAAGCATAAATGATATCATATTGAACAGAAAAGCTCCGATTACTATTTTGAATGAAGCATTAGATCCGTAACGTAATTATGGACCCGTAGCAAAAAGAATCATCAAATTTGGACATTGTATGAGGATTTTATGGCCATTTTACTAAGGTTGCCCAGATTTTCAAGTTAATTTCAAAACTGCTCCTGGCGGCGTATTAAAAACCTGCACTATTTGCAAATCTTAAAACCTACATATCTCCTTCACTATAAGGTCAAATAGAGTGATTCAAAAGCCTAAATTCATTAGAACGTCACAAGGAATCCATTGGGAACAGTAAAACGCGTGAAAAGTATACCTATAATGAGCAAGTCGAGTTTTCTTCCAATTTTGAAACAGGAAGAAGCTTCTGAGGCGATTTTTAAGAGAGAAATCAATGGGTAATCACTGGAGGTAAGTTTCTTGACTCAAACATATAATTTTATGCTAGAATCAAAACCAAAATTCCTGAAATTGGGTAGAATTTCTGAAGAACTAGGACCTAAACCATGAAAATGAATTTTTGGGTTTTGAAAGGCCATTCGAATTCCGATTTCGATAAATTTTATATGCACGGACTCGTGGAGAGATGAGGAATCCGTTGGTATAATTTTTGAAATTTTTCGAGAGGCGGGCATGGGGCCCAAATTTTACCAACTTGGTGCATTATTTCGTATTTCAAGTAAATTATATTGAGTTATGTTTCTTTTACCCATATTGATATAATTGCCATGAGTTTGACTAGATTCGATGCACGAGGCAGCAAATTCAAATGGGAAAGGCATCGCGAACGAGTCCATGGCTGGCTAGAGGGGAGTAGTTAGTGTATATGGTAGCCTAAGGGTTCGAAACCCCGTCTTAGCACATTGTGACGCTAGTAGGGCTGGCACGCACCTCGTGGCAGGTGCGGGATTGATTATGACTGGAGATTGAGACTTGGTCCATCCCGGATATGAATAACATGTTATATGTGGTTGAGACACACACTGTGTTAGATATATTTGTGGGCTATAAGCCATGTTTGGGGCCTTGTGCCGACCTGTAGTATTCCTAGGGGATAGATATATATGTGATCGCTTGATTTGCTTGATCACTAATCTCAGTCCTGGTTTGAAATCACCATGTTGAAATGCTAAGTTACCTGTTCTTGGAAATTAAATAAAAATTAAAGTATTTTCATTATTAATGAACTAGAACCTGGAGATAAATAATTTGAATTGTTGTGTGACTCATATGCATGTTGTGCACTGAGGATGGATCGGGTTGCACGCCGCAGCAGATGATGTAAGGATCGGGCTGCACGCCGCAGCAGATGATATGATATTGCGCTTGGGCTGAAGGAGCCCCGCCGGAGTCTGTACACACCCCCAGTGAGCGCCGTTGACGTTATATGGATTAGGCTACATGCCGTAGCGGTCATGTGCATTACATTGCATCTTTACTTGTTGAATTATCTATATTATTTGTAATGTACTGATGTTGCTAGTTCGTAGGAGGAAACAGACTGTAGTTTAGCTTTACTCTGTGGTATTCTGTGGATTTCTTGCTTTCAGCTATTAATATATACTTATTTCTCACTGAGTACTTAGTACTCACCCCTACTCCCTACACCTTTGTGTGAAGATTCAGGTACACATAAGGGATAGACGAGCACTCCACCTTCTACAGAGTTATTTCGAGTTGATGAGGTAGCTGCCGACGTTCGCAGAACCTAGCTTCTCATTCCATTCAGTTATCATTATATGTCTCATACTTGAGTACTTCATTCAGTATTTTCTATTACTATTTCATTTTGATTAGAGGCTCTAGAATCGTGACCCCAGATCTTTGGAAGTGTTATTTCGTTTTTGCACTTCTCAGTATATTATTCATATTATCATTATTGGAGTATCTGTTGACGCATATATTCTTCTTGGGTTGTCCATTTGGGACTAATACTTGATTGTGAAAACAGTCTGTTGGTCTGGCTGGCCTAGCTTTAGTGTTGGGCGCTATCACAATTGGAATTGGGTTGTGACAAGTTGGTATCAGAGCCTAGGTTACTAGGACTCGCGAGTCATGAGCCGGTTTAGTAGGCTTTCGCGGATTGGTACGTAGACATCCGTATCTATCCTCAGGAGACTACAGAACTTTTAGGAAACACTTCATTTTCTTGGAATTCTTATCGTGCGTATTTGATTCAGCTTGAGATATAACTCTTGAAATTCCTTCCACACATCGATACGCACACGCGAGCTTTTAGTAATATAATTGCCTTAATGGCTTGTGATTCCCCAATCGAAGGGCGTGATGTAATCTCCGTGAGTTCATGTTGGGCCAGTCTGGAGGACTTGAGGCCGAATCTTCGCGTATGGCTTGAGCATCGATGTGCTGATTATGCGAGCAAGTTCTTTGAACTTATGTGTTCGGTAATGACCTTATTAGCCGGGATGGTTGTCGGATATCCACGTGATGAGTAAGTTAGTGTTGTGAGGTGTATCTATGTGATCTTAGTAGTGACGAAAACGTTTGTGGGATAATAGATGAACTGTTAAACGATTCATTTCCTATTGCGATCTGTTGTGTAGCCCAAGTTATGGGTGCGTGAAGAATATTATTGCATCTCATAGTTAGAAAGTTAAGTGCAATACATGAGGCGGTATGAGTTTAGACTCATAAAGACTAAATTGGTGGTATTTTATATGTGTTATGATTTAAATAAGTGCAACGCATGTCCCTGTACCAATTTTGATAATGTAAAACATGTAGTATTGAGATTAATGTTGTTGATATACATTTTGATGTTTTGTTAAGTTGTAGCCGTGATGTTAGGATGGTTTTGGTGATTCTCTGACAGGTGGATAGGCCTAATTACAAAGGAAACTCTGCCGTAATTTTTGAAAAATTTGGGACTTAGTAAAAGTTTGGACACCTAGAAAATAGGCTTAACTTGTTATATGGGTGAATGCAAGAAAAAATGCAGAAGAGTTAAAATTCCAGATGATTTGTGTTTCCACAAGCTTATGAAAGAGCAAGTTTAATCTCATTATGGTATTACGACAGCAATGAAGCATACGCGTTATGAGTATAGTGAGTTGTGATATATGGCTTCGAGCTAAGTTGGGGAGACTGTGTTGAGTAGCTAATTGCACGATTATGTGCTATGTTGGTTCTATCTTAAAGTATACTGGCGAACCAGTTCTGACTGCAGAAATTGAGCCGAGAATGGCACGAGTGAAGGAAAAGTTTTGAGAAGATGGCAAGAGATCGAACAAGCAGGAAGGAAGTTTCGATGGTTAAGATAAATTAATATCTTCTTCAGCATCACCTGAGAGCGGTGTTGTGTCCTGGTTAATGATTTTTGATCGCTCTTCAGCATTAGTGCGACCAGTGGTTTGGAGGTACGCCCCAGATAATGTTGTGGTAGGTTATAGGAGTGTGTTCCACTAGAAGATTATATAAGTGTGGCAGGCAGTCACTTGACTAGTTAAAGATGAACCAAGTATGAAGGTTATGATAGTGTCGTTAAATTGAGGAATTCATACCTGGAGGGCACGTCACATATTGGGTTGTGAACTGGGGAGGATTACTCCGATTATGGTGGTTGTTCTTGTGTTCTATGAAGGAAATGGAAGTTATCATGGACCTTTGAAAGGTTATTAGGCCAGTTTAGTGTGATGAGGATCGGCTTGAAGTCGGTGGATAGATTTAATGTGAATAATGCCCCTATACCAGGCCAGATGTGTACATTTTTGTAACGCAGTCCTCGTGGAGGAGTAGTTAGTTGATGTTTCTTTGTCGGATGTTTCGCGTAGTGATGCATTGCGCTGGGTGAGTGTGAAACAGCTTGCGAAATTGCAATATGTTAAGAATCCATGTAGGAATGACGTTATACGAGCATCTTGGCTTTTGAAATTCCAATTGTACATCGCACCTCAGTTGTGCTTGAGTTTTGTAGTTTATAACGTAAAATATCCCTCAGGGATGATATCATGCACTTAGCATGCGTACGACC
This sequence comes from Nicotiana noctiflora, assembly GCA_032618575.1. Classification (NCBI taxonomy): domain Eukaryota; kingdom Viridiplantae; phylum Streptophyta; class Magnoliopsida; order Solanales; family Solanaceae; genus Nicotiana; species Nicotiana noctiflora. The sequence continues at coordinate 164,138 of JASVEL010000267.1, forward strand.
GATACTCGGTATTATGTTGTAATGAGAAAAATTTGGCTCGATAAGCATGTTCTTATGTGTGGATCGGGTGGCACGCCGCCATGGGTATGCTATCTGGAGCATGCTGCATGCCGCAACAGTGTGGTATCGAGTATAGTTCTCTATATGCCACCGTGGTATGTCTTGCTTCCTTTTTTCCAATTTCCTTTCAAAGCCCGTTTTCTTTAGTACCGCATTCGAATCGGTAACCCATTGGCACATTGGGGCATCATATGAGACATTTACTTATGTCTGGAGTGGCTTATTGCCCGAGCAGTTCGTAACTGAGTGAAACGAGATCACTGAATTCGAGATCAGTGCAATCTGAGTATATGAAGTAAGGTAAAGAGCTAAGACCATTTTTTGGTTCAGAATAAGGTGATAGTCCTTGCCAAGAGTATAAAACTAATGAATTGTTGTCTCGACGGTGGCTAAGAATGTATACGGATCTCATCCGTCATGTCAACATTGTAAGAATTTGCACAAGGCATGTGTATGACATGCAGAGCATAACATGTGTAGGGATTCCTTCAAAGCGATCGGATAAGAGATTTTCAGATGAGTAGAGAAATTTTTTAATATCTTTCTTTAAATGAATGGATACTTGATGGGTTCATGTATTCGTACGGTAGAACTGGGATCAGGTATGATGATTTGTGTGTTATATGGAGTTTTGATGTACATGCTATGTGGTAATGGTGGATCTTTACACGTGGTATGTTATATTTTCGATATGATGTTGGAATTCAGACTGGTTGTCTTAGTGTTGGGGTGAATTTGAACTATTTCATTAGGGGGTACAGCAGGAATGCCACAGGCTAAGTGGTGAAGTGCGTTAGAATATATTTTAGTAGAGTGATTTATATTTCAAAGAACCAACAGACAGTTGGGAATGAGTACTTTATTAATTAGGCATTTATGATGGATGTCAGCACAGAGGTTGCTATCATTAATCTCGTTCCATTATTGAAGGACTTTTCGGATGCGTTTTGTGTGACTCGGTATGTAACCGGGTGAGATTGTGGATTTCGGTATTTATTTGGTGCTTTCGGCAGGAGTTAGATAAGTGGAATGAACATCTTCAGGCTTCTTGGTACTGAGTTCGTTGGTAGGCCGATATGGCTACGCATTTAGCTTGAGTTAGCTTGGTTGACCCCGAATTCTACTATTGAGAAATAAGGTGAGTCTATCGTTATTGAGCTTGTTAGCGATCTGAGGAAAGCTATGAGTTTTTGATGTTGTGAAACATTGTTATTTGTCAGTTATGGGCACATATGGTGTGGTTCCATTGAGAATTCCTAGAGAAAGTCGAGCGGGAGGAGTAATTGAGTGTTGATCAGTTTATGGAGCATTGGTTATGGTCTATCGGGTTGTGTGTTGTGTGTTCTCTGTTTCACTGTGGGTGTAATGAATTGCATTAGTTTTAGACATCAAATGTGCGTGGTTGTTGATTGGAGCATAGCAGCTTGAGGTGCTTCAGGTGTAACGGTATTGGGATAGGATAACGCATTGTAGCGAGGCTATGGGAGTTATGACCCTTCACGTAGATTCAGGCATTCTATTCCTATGATGTGAGATGGGGTCTCAACCTTGTATTGTAATGGTATTGATAAACTTGAGGTACAGCTCTTTCATTTGAGTCATTGTCCTGATTTGAGTGTGTTCAGATTGTTTCTTACTGGTGCGTGTATTATGCAAGATGTGGTTTAGACTTGTATCGAGGTATCATATCACCAGAGTGGTGTTGGATTCGTGGTGATCATTGGGTTCATTAATGAATACTGACAGATTTGATCTCAGCTTGTTAGGAAGATAATATCGAGGTTTGACCCGTAAATCTGTTGTGATATCAGTTAAGGGAAGTGGTTTCATGAATGGTTGATCTGAGAGATGATTACGATTTATAGCGTGTTTCATTCATCGTTAGTAGTATAGGAAAGTGTGGAAATAAGGCTTTAGCTAATAAGAGGTTCACTGCCGGTAATTAGTTGCTGGGGACAACTGTTGTGAATATAAGTTATGATTCCAAGTGTTTGGTTTAGACGGTATATCATATGTTTTCACCTGAGGGTGCAAGTATGGGTAATACAGCTGGTTCGGGCTTACTCTGAGTTCAAATGTGAATTTCTAATCTGGTGTATGCTTTTCGGAAAGTACGGCGTGGTTCTATGGTTAGGTTATATATTAAATGGATTGTGAAAGTTCGGCTGTAATGTGTTATCGGGTCTCTGAGAGATAAGATGACGAGGGATCACCCCGGGTATATGATTGGTAAGATCATATAGCTATTGGATGGCTTCTATAACAACTCTCGATACGCTCGCGGACGAGCGTTTGTTTAAGTTGGGGAGAATGTAACGACCCAACTCGTCGTTACAGGAGATACCGCCCCGTTTTCTCCGTTTTATGCTTCTATAGGTTTCATTATATGTGTTTGGAAAATTTGAAGTAATTAGGATAGAGTTCGGGTAGAAATGAGAGAATACGTATCTTTATGAGAAGGTTAGTTTGGAGAAGTCAACCGAATGTTGACTTCTGAGTTAGAAGGTTCGAAATGGATTTTCGATTATTCGAATAGTTTTGGGGGATGATTTGTGACCTAGGAGCGCAATCAGAGTTAAATTTGGAGGTCCGGTATAGAATTAGGCTTGAATTGGCTAAGGTTGGATTTTGGCAAATTCCGGTTGATGGATGAGATTTTGATCCGAGGATCGGAATGGAATTTCGAGAGTTTCTGTAACTTCAATATGTGATTTGTGATGTGTGTGCAAAATTTCAGATTATTCGGAGGTGATTTGGTTGGGTTTTGATCAAATGCATGTTTTAGAAGTTTTAGAAGAACTTAGGCTTGAATCCGATGTAAATTTGGTGTTTTGATGTTAGTTTTGGTGTTTTGAGAATGCAACTAAGTTTTCATGATCATATGTGACATGTTAGTATGTTCGTATGCGGCCCCGGGGAGCTTGAGTGAGTTTCGGATAGGTTTGGATTGCGTTGTGCTCGTTTTTCTTATGCTTCGACATCGTTTCTTCAAGCATAAATGATATCATATTGAACAAATAAGCTCCGATTACTGTTTTGAATGCAGCATTCGATTCGTATCGTAATTACGGACCCGTAGCAAAAAGAATCATCAAATTTGGACATCGTATGCGGATTTTATGGCCATTTTACTAAGGTTGCCCAGATTTTCAAGTTAATGACGAAACTGCCCCTGACGGCGTATTAAAAACCTGCACTATTTGCAAATCTTAAAACCTAAATATCTCCTTCAATATAAAGTCAAATTGAGTGATTCAAAAGCCTAAATTCATTAGAACTTCACAAGGAATCCATTGGGAGCAGTAAAACGCGTGAAAAGTATACCTATAGTGAGCAGGTCAAGTTTTCTTCCAATTTTGGAACGGAAAGAAGCTTCTGAGGCGATTTTTAAGAGAGAAACCATTTGAATCGCTGGAGGTAAGTTTCTTGACTCAAAAATACAATTTTATGCTAGAATAACCACCAAAATTTCTGAAATTGGGTAGAATTTCTGAAGAACTAGGGCCTAAACCATGAAAATGAATTTTTGGGTTTTGAAAGGCCATTCGAATTCCGATTTCGATAAATTTTATATGCACGGACTCATGGCGAGACGAGGAATCCGTTGGTATAATTTTTGGAATTTTTTGAGAAGCGGGCCCGGGGCCCGAATTTTACCAACTTGGTGCATTATTGCGTATTTCAAGTAAATTAGATTGGGTTATATTTCTTTGACCCATATTGATATAATTGCCGTGGTTTTGACTAGATTCGATGCACGAGGCGGAAAATTCAAAGGGGAAAGGCATCGCAGACGAGTCCATGGCCGGCTAGAGGTGAGTAGTTAGTGTCTATGGTAGCCTGAGGGTTCGAAACCCTGGCTTAGCACTTTGTGACGCTAGTAGAGCTGGCTCGCACTCCGTGGCAGGTGTGGGATTGATTATGACTGGGGATTGAGACTTGGTCCATCCCGGATATGAATAACATGTTATATGTGGTTGAGACACACACTGTGTTAGATATATTTGTGGGCTGTAAGCCATGTTTGGGGCCTTGTGCCAACCTGTAGTATCCCTAGGGGATAGATATATATGTGATAGCTTGATTTGCTTGATCAATAATCTCAGTCCTGGTTTGAAATCACCATGTTGAAAAGCTAAGTCACCTGTTCTTGGAAATTAAATAAAAATTAAAGTATTTTCATTATTAATGAACTGTCTATTTAATAGACAAGAGGGGTTGCTCTGATGGTAAGCAACCCCCACTTCCAACCAAGAGGTTGTGAGTTCGAGTCTCCCCAAGAGCAAGGTGGGTAGTTCTTGGAGGGAAGGATGCCGGGGGTCTATTTGGAAACAGCCTCTCTACCTTAGGGTAGGGGTAAGGTCTGCGTACACACTACCCTCCCCAGACCCCACTAAGTGGGATTATACTGGGTTAGTATAATTTAAATTGTTGTGTGACTCATATGCATGTTGTGGGCTGAGGATGGATCGGGCTGCACGCCGCAGCAGATGATGTAAGGATCGGGCTGCACACCGCAGCAGATGATATGATATTGCGCTTGGGCCGAAGGAGCCCCTCCGGAGTCTGTACACACCCCCAGTGAGCATCGTCGACGTTAAATGGTTCGGGCTACATGCCGTAGCGATCTTGTGCGTTGCATTGCATCTTTATCTATTGAATTATCTGTGTTATTTTTAATGTACTGATGTTGCTAGTTCGTAGGAGGAATCGGACTATAGCTTAGCTTTACTCTGTGGTATTCTTTGGATTTCTTGCTTTCAGCTATTAATATATACTTATTACTCACTGAGTACTTAGTACTCACCCCTACTCCCTGCACCTTTGTGTGCAGATTCAGGTACACAGGAGGGATAGACGAGCACTCCAGCTGCTACAGAGTTATTTTGAGTTGCTGAGGTAGCTGCCGACGTTCGCAGAACCTAGCTTCTCATTCCATTCAGTTATCATTATATGTCTCAGACTTGAGTACTTCATTCAGTATTTTCTATTACTATTTGGTTTTTATTAGAGGCTCTAGACTCGTGACCCCAGATCTTTGGGAGTGTTATTTCGTTTTCGCACTTCTTAGTATATTATTCGTATTATTAATATTGGAGTATCTGTTGACTCATATATACTTCTTGAGTTGTCCATTTGGGACTAATACTTGATTGTGAAAATAGTCTGTTGGTCTGGCTCGCCTAGCTTTAGTGTTGGGCACCATCACGACTGTCACGACCCAAATCTGGTCATGATGGCGCCCAACAATCAAGCTAGGCCAGCCAGACCAACAATTACTTAACACAACGACTATCAATCCCAAATGGATATTTCAAGAAGAATATACGAGTCAAAGGACTCCAATACAATAATAACGAACAAAATACTGACACTCCCAAAGATCTGGAGTCACAAGTCTAGAGCCTCTAACAAAACCTAACAGGAATAAAGAGTACTGTATAGAAATACTCAAGTTTGAATACAAAGTAAAGTGTAACAACTGGAAAGGAGAGGAGAAGCTAGGTTCTTCTAACATCGGCAGCTACCTCAGCAACTCGAAGTGACACTGCAAACGCTGGAAAATGCCCGTCTACTGATCCCTGAGTACCTGAGTCTGCACACAAAAGGTGCAGGGAGTAGGGGTGAGTACTAAGTACTCAGTGAGTAATAAATATATACAAGTAGCTGAGAGTAAGAAATCCACAAAATACCACAATATGAAGCTACACTACAGTCCGAATCTCCTACGAACTAGCATCAACAGTACAATTCAGCTACCACAGAGTAATTCAACAAATAAAGATGCAATGCAATGCACATAACCGCTACGGCATGTAGCCCGATCCAATTTAACGTCGACGGCGCTCACTGGGGGTGTGTACAGACTCCGGAGGGGCTCCTACAGCCCAAGCGCAATACTGCTGCGGCGTGTAGGCCGATCCTCATATCAACCACTGCGGTGTGCAGCCCGATCCATCCTCAGTCCACATAAATCAGATAAGTCACAAAAACAGTTCATTTATCTTAATTCCAGTTTTCAATTCATAATTTATGAAAAATACTTTAACTTTATTAAATTTGCAAAAGCCGGTGATTTAGCATATCAATAATGTGATTTCAATTTCCAGGACTGAGATCAGTGATTTAAGCAAATATAGCTATCACATAAATATTGTCCTCTAAGGACACTACAGGTCGGCACAAGACCCCAAACAAGGCTTACAGCCCACAAATATATCAAATACAGTGTATTTCCAATACTAATAACATATTATTCATTTTCGAGATGGACCAAGTCTCAATCCCCAATCACAATCAGTCCCGCACCTGCCACGGTGTGCAAGCCATGCCCTACCAGCGTCACAGTGTGCTAAGCCGGGGTTCGAAACCCTCAGGCTACCATATACACAAACTACTCACCTCTAGCCGGCCGTAGACTCGTCTGCAATGCCTTTTCCTTTGAAATTCGCTGCGTTGTGTGTAGAATCTAGTCAAATCACAATAATTATATCAAATACGGGTCAAAGAATCATAACCCATTTCAATTTACATGAAATTCGCATAATTACACTAAGTTGGTAAAACCCGACCCCGGGCCCACTGCTCGGAAAATTCCGAAATTTGTACCAACGCGACCCTCATCTCGCCACGAGTCCGTGCATATAAAATTTATCGAAATCGGAGTTCAAATGGCCTCCCAAAACTCAAAATCCCGTTTTCAATATCTAGGCCACATTTCTTCAAGATTTCTACCCAATTTCATGAAGATTGATGTTAATTCTACAATAAAATGATGTTTTTGAGTTAAGAATCTTACCTCCGACGAATACCCGATGACTTCTCAGTGATTTCCTCGAGTTTTCTTCTCTCTAGGGCTCAAAATGGTATTTTGGGTTATGAACCCGTAACCCCTCTGTTCTGTGATTTATTTCACTGCCAGAGCAGTTTGCTCTACGCGATCGCGACTCGCTTCACGCGGTCGCGTTGTTCAAACATCCGGCCTCACGCGATCGCGTCTCTCTTCCTTTGATCGTGTATCACAAAAATCCCAGACTATATTTTCCTTCTATGCGATCGCGACTCGCCTCACGCGATCGCGATGTTCAAAAGCCGGCCTCAGGCGATCGCGTCTCCCTTCATGCGATCGCGTAGCACAATTTCCCTGGACCACAATTCTCTCTTACGCGATCGCGACGGCTACCTGGTTAACTCTACGCGATCGCGACTGGTGCTCCTGCGATCGCGTTGGTCTAGTCCCTAACCCTACGCGATCGCGTAGAGCAAAAACCTGTTGCATTTATGACAGCAACCAGCCTTCTCATTTTTCCCAAAAATGGTCCGTTTGGACCCCCGGATTCATCCCAAGACCCCCGGGACCCCAACGAAAACCACCAACATACTCCAAAATATGATACGAACTTGTTCCAATCATAAAAACACCATACTAAACATCAAAATCACCATTTACACACGGATTCAAGCCTAAATTTTCTTTAAAACTTCCAAAACTAACATTCAATCTAAAACCCGATCAAACGATGTCCGAATGACCTGAAAATTTGTAAAGATATCCAAAATCACATAACGAAGCTACAGAAATTGTCAGAATTCCATTCCGACCCCCGGATCAAAATATTACCTACCATCTGGTTTTCGCCAAAATTCATCCTTCGCCAATTCAAGCCTAAAACTACACCGGACCTCCGAATTCAATTCCGATTGTTCTCCTAAGTCATAAATGATCCCCCAAAACTAGTCGAATTATCGGAATCCGGTTCTGAGCATTCTAACTCAATAGTCAACTCTAGGTTGACTTCCCATATTCAAGTTTTCTTCAAACATACTATTTGCTTCATTTTCAACCCGAATCACTCCTAACTCACCCGATATACTCTAATACTGATATAAAAGCATAAGATATGAAAATGCAAGGTAACGGGGTGGTAATTCCCTTAACGACGGGCCGGGTCGTTACATTCTCCCCAACTTAAACAAACGCTCGTCCGCGAGCGGGTTAAGAAATATACCTGGAGCATCAAACAAGTGTGGATATCTGCTCCGCATTTCCTGCTCGGTCTCCTAAGTCGCTTCCTCCACGAGATGACCTCTCCACTGTACTTTCACTGAAGCTATGTCCTTGGATCTCAGCTTACGCACCTGACGACCCAAAATGGCTACTGGCTCCACATGATAAGTCAAATCCTCATCTAGCTGTATCGTGCTGAAATCTAACACATGGGACGGGTCTCCGACATACTTCCGGAGCATAGATACATGTAACACCGGGTGAACTCCCGACAAACTAGGTGGCAAAGCAAGCATATAGGCCACCTCCCCAACTTTCCTAAGCACCTCAAAAGGTCGAATAAACCTTGGGCTCAACTTCCCTTTCTTTCCAAACCTCATAACACCCTTCATAGGCGAAACCTTCAGCAATACCTTCTCACCTACTGAATAAGACACATTTCGGACCTTCCGATCTGCATAACTCTTCTGACGCGACTGAGCTGTGCGTAGTCTCTCCTGAATCACCTTCACCTTGTCTAAGGCATTTTGGACTAACTCTGTCTCTAACAACCTAGCCTCGCCGGGCTCGAACCAACCGGCTGGAGACCTACACCGCATCCCATATAAAGCTTCATACGGTGCCATCTGAATGCTGGACCGATAGCTATTATTATAAGCAAACTCCGCAAGAGGCAAATAATCAGCCCATGAACCACCAAAATCAATGACACAAGAACGCAACATGTCCTCCAATATCTGAATAGTACGCTCAGACTGTCCATCCGTCTGTGGATGAAATGCTGTGCTCAGCTCTACCCGTGAACCCAACTCTCGCTGAAATGTCCTCCAGAACTGAGAAGTGAACTGGGTACCTCTATCCGATATAATAGAAATGGGAACTCCATGCAATCTCACTATCTCTCGGATAAATATCTTTGCTAACCGTTCTGAGGAATAAGTAGTACACACTGGGATGAAGTGAGCTGACTTGGTCAACCTATCTACCACCACCCAAACTGAATCAAACTTCCTCGCTGTCCGAGGGAGTCCACTGACAAAGTCCATAGTAATCCTTTCCCACTTCCACTTAGGAATATCAATACGCTGGAATACCCCACCAGGTCTCTGATGCTCATACTTGACCTGCTGACAGTTTAAACACCGAGCCACATGGCTTACAATATCTTTCTTCATCTTTCGCCACCAGTAATGCTGCTTCAAATCCTGGTACATCTTCGCGGCTCCTGGATGAATAGAATACCGCGAACTGTGGGCCTCCTCCAATATCAACTCACGAAGGCCATCAACATTGGGCACGCATATCCGGCCCTACATCCGCAATACACCATCACTATCAATAGTGACATCTCTGGCATCATCATGCTGAACTCTGTCCTTAAGGACAAGTAAGTGTGGATCATCATACTGGCGCTCTCGAATACGATCATATAAAGAAGAACGAGCTACTACACAAGCCATCACCCGACTGGGCTCAGAAATATCCAGCCTCACCATCCGATTAGCTAACGCCTGAACATCAACTGCTAGGGGTCTCTCCCCAACTGGAATATACGCCAAACTGCCCATACTAATAGCCTTCCGGCTCAAAGCATCAGCCACTACATTGGCTTTCCCGGGATGGTACAAGATAGTAATATCATAGTCTTTAAGCAATTCAAGCCATCTCCGCTTCCTCAAATTTAGATCTTTCTGCTTAAACAAATGCTGAAGGCTGCGGTGGTCCGTATATACATCACAAGATACACCATATAGGTAATGCCTCCAAATCTTCAAGGCATGAACAATAGCAGCTAACTCCAAATCATGAGCAGGGTAGTTCTTCTCGTGGGGCTTTAGCTGACGAGAAGCATACGCAATAACTCTACCTTCCTGCATCAACACACAACCGAGTCCAACTCTAGAAGCATCACAATACACCGTATATGACCCTGAGGCTGATGGCAGCACACGTACTGGAGCTGTGGTCAAAGCCTCCTTGAGCTTCTGGAAGCTCTCCTCACATTCATCAGACCACACAAATGGAGCATTCTTCTGTGTCAACTTAGTCAACGGTGAAGCAATAGACGAGAAACCCTGAACAAACCGTCGATAATAGCCTGCCAAGCCGAGAAAACTCCGAATCTCTGTAGCGGAGGAAGGTCTGGGCCAATTCTGCACTGCCTCGACCTTCTGTGGATCAACCCGAATACCATCACTGGACACTACATGTCCCGGAAAACCCACAGTATCAAGCCAGAACTCACACTTAGTGAATTTTGCATAAAGCTTCTCTTCTCTCAACCTTTGCAATACCACCCTCAAATGCTGTGCATGCTCCTCCTGGCTGCGTGAATACACCAGAATATCATCAATATACACAATCACAAAAGAATCAAGGTACGGCCGAAATACACTATTCATCAAGTGCATGAATGCAGCTGGGGCATTTGTCAGCCCGAAAGACATTACCAGGAACTCGTAGTGCCTATATCGCGTCCTGAACGCTGTCTTCATAATATCTGAGTCCCTGATCTTCAACTGATGATAACCCAATCACAGATCAATCTTAGAAAATACACTAGCTCCCTGGAGCTGATCAAATAGGTCCTCAATACGAGGCAATAGGTACTTATTCTTCACTGTTACCTTGTTCAACCGCCTGTAATCAATGCACATTCTCATTGTGCCATCTTTCTTCTTCACGAATAATACCGGTGCACCCCAAGGTGTCACACTCGGACAAATGAAACCCTTATCTAAGAGTTCCTGAAGCTGTTCCTTCAATTCTTTTAACTCTGCTGGTGCCATGCAATAGGGAGGAATAGAAATGGGCTGAGTGCCTGGCACCAAGTCAATATCTCTATCAGGCAGCATGCCTGGTAGGTCTGCTGGAAATACATCCGGAAACTCCCTCACAATGAGAACCGAATCAAGACTGGGTGTCTCAGCCTCAACATTTCTAATGAAGGCCAAATAAGATAAACAACCCTTGCCAATCATTCGTTGGGCCTTTATATAAGAAATCACCCCGTCGGACACATAATCAGTCAAGCCACGCCACTCGATCCTCGGATTACCTGGAATAGCTAGTGTGACTGTCTTGGCATGACAGTCCAGAATTGCATGGTAAGGAGATAGCCAATCCATGCCTAGAATTACATCGAAATCTACCATGCCCAGTAGTAATAGATCAACTCGGGTCTCCGGACCCCCAATAGTAATAATACAGGATCGATATACCTGATCCACAACAACAGTATCCCCCACTAGGGTAGACACATGTACGGGCAAATCAAGAATACCACGGGTCATACCCAAATGATGTGCAAAATAAGTAGAGACATAAGAATAGGTGGATCCAGGGTCAAATAAGACAGAAGCATCCCCTGTGGCAGACTGAGATAATACCCGAAATGACCGCATCCGAAGCACTAGCATCCTTCCTATCCGGAAGAGCATAGAAACGAGCCCGACCTCCACCCAGTATGATCCTCGCCCCTAGGACGACCTCCGGATACCCGGCCACCGGTCCTAGCCGACCGTGCCGGCGCTGCTGAAGAAACGAGAGTAGAAGACGAGGGCTGATCCCTCTCCCCGAGATCGCTTACGAAGCCACTAAGGACACTCTCTCCCGATATGGCCTAAGTCACCGCACTCAAAATAACGGCCCGAAGATGGAAGAATGGGCTGCCGAGGACCCCTCACTACGGATGAACCCCGTGCTGAGGAAACAGGAGTAGAGCTCCGAGCTTGGAAGAGCACTCGGTGCAGGCCGACTCTGCCGAAGGCTCTATCGACCCCGATAACCCCGATGGCCCCGACGACCACGATCCGATGAAACCCCACCGGACTCTGCTCGTCCAGACTGATGAGACCCGAAAGAACGACCCCTGCTATGCTGAGGTTGGCCCCTAGACGGAGCACCACTGTAACTGCCGGTACCACGAGGCCTCTTAGCCTCTCTCTCCTCCGCTCTGTGCGGCGATCTATCTCAATGTGACGAGCAACATCAACCACCTCCTCAAAGGTAACTGCCGAAACTCTCTCCCCGGTCATCAATATGCGGATGGGATAAATAAGGCCATCAATAAATCTCCGAATCCTCTCTCTCGTCCGTAGGAACCATCCACATGGCATGACGGGCCAGTTGTGTGAATCTCATCTCGTACTGAGTAACCATCATATCTCCCTGCTTCAGCCACTCAAACTGACGTCGCAGCTCCTCTCTCTGAGACTGGGGCACGTACTTCTACAAAAATACCGTGGAGAACTGCTGCCAAGTGAGGGGCACTGCCCCAGCGGGCCTACGCCTCTCGAAATCCTCCCACCACTGGAATGCTGCACCTGTAAACTGAAAAGTGGTGAATGAAACACCGCTGGACTCTAGAATACCCGCGGTACGAAGCATGCGCTGACATCTGTCAAGAAAACCCTGGGCGTCCTCGCCCTCAGCACCACTGAATGTCGGAGGCCGTAGCCTCTCAAATCTCTCCAAACGACACTGCTCATCGTCGGGCAAAGCTGGAACCATATAAGCAGGAGCTCGTGCAATGGGCGCAACTGGCTGGACTGGCTCGGGTGTGTGAGCCACGGGGGTCTGATTTCCTCCCCCTGCCTGCGAAGAAGATACTGCAGCAGTAGCTGCAACTACCTGTGCCAAGCCTGTGCACACTGATAAGATCTGAGCCAAGGTCTCCTGAAGACCCGGTATCACAATGGGCACTGCCGGTGCCTGAACCTGAGTTGCCGGAGCATCTGCCGCTGGAATCTGGTCCTGAGCCTGGGCCACTGGTGCAGGAATCTGACCCTGAGTCTGGTCAGTTGGTGGGTCGGCAGGTGCTGGTACTGCTGCCCTACCTCTACCATGACCACGACCTCTGGGTGCCAATGGTGGTCGTCCGCCACGTCCGTTAGCTCCTGTTCTCGCCATCTGCGAGAGAGTAGAATATGGAAAAAATTTAATTTCATGATAACACAAATTGCACGATATGAATCCAAGAAAATGAGGTTTTTCTTAAAGTTTCTGTAGCCCTCCGAAGATAGATACGGACGTCTACGTACCGATCTGCGAAAGCCTACTAAACCGGCTCATGACTCGCGAGTCCTAGTAACCTAGGCTCTGATACCAACTTGTCACGACCCAAATCCGGTCGTGATGGCGCCCAACAATTAAGCTAGGCAAACCAGACCAACAATTACTTAACACAATGACTATCAGTCCCAAATGGAAATTTCAAGAAGAATATACGAGTCAAAGGACTCCAATACAATAATAACGAACAAAATACTGACACTCCCAAAGATCTGGAGTCACAAGTCTCGAGCCTCTAACAAAACCCAACAGGAATAAAGAGTACTGTATAGAAATACTCAAGTCTGAATACAAAGTACAAAGTAACAACTGGAAAGGAGAGGAGAAGCTAGGTTCTGCGAACGTCGGCAGCTACCTCAGCAACTCGAAGTGACACTGCAAACGCTGGAAAATGCCCGTCTACTGATCCTGAGTACCTGAGTCTGCACACAAAAGGTGCAGGGAGTAGAGGTGAGTACTAAGTACTCAGTGAGTAATAAATATATATAAGTAGCTGACAGTAAGAAATCCACAAAATACCACAATATGAAGCTACACTACAGTCCGAATCTCCTACGAACTAGCATCAACAGTACAATTCAGCTACCACAGAGTAATTCAACAAATAAAGATGCAATGCAATGCACATAACCGCTACGGCGTGTAGCCCGATCCAATTTAACGTCGAGGGCGCTCACTGGTGGTGTGTACAGACTCTGGAGGGGCTCCTACAGCCCAAGCGCAATACTGCTGCGGCATGCAGCCCGATCCTCATATCAACCACTGCGGCATGCTGCCCGATCCATCCTCAGTCCACATAAATCAGATAAGTCACAAAAACAGTTCATTTATCTTAATTCCAGTTTTTAATTCATAATTTATGAAAAATACTTTAACTTTATTAAATTTGCAAAAGCCGGTGATTTAGCATATCAATAATGTGATTTCAATTTCCAGGATTGAGATCAGTGATTTAAGCAAATATAGCTATCACATAAATATTATCCTCTAAGGACACTATAGGTCGGCACAAGGCCCCAAACAAGGCTTACAGCCCACAAATATATCAAATACAGTGTATTTCCAACACTAATAACATATTATTCATTTCCGGGATGGACCAAGTCTCAATCCCCAATCACAATCAGTCCCGCACCTGCCACGGTGTGCGAGCCACGCCCTACCAGCGTCACAGTGTGCTAAGCCGGGGTTTCGAACCCTCAGGCTACCATATACACAAACTACTCACCTCTAGCCGGCCGTAGACTCGTCCGCAACGCCTTTTCCTTTGAAATTCACTGCCTCGTGTGTAGAATCTAGTCAAATCACAATAATTATATCAAATACGGGTCAAAGAATCATAACCCATTTCAATTTACATGAAATTCGCATAATTACACTAAGTTGGTAAAACCCGACCCCGGGCCCACTGCTCGGAAAATTCCGAAATTAGTACCAACGCGACCCTCATCTCGCCACGAGTCCGTGCATATAAAATTTATCGAAATCGGAGTTCAAATGGCATCCCAAAACTCAAAATCCCGTTTTCAATATCTAGGCCACATTTCTTCAAGATTTCTACCCAATTTCATGAAGATTGATGTTAATTCTACAATAAAATGATGTTTTTGAGTTAAGAATCTTATCTCCGACGAATACCCGATGACTTCTCAGTGATTTCCTCGAGTTTTCTTCTCTCTAGGGCTCAAAATTGTATTTTGGGTTAATGAACCCGTAACCCCTCTGTTCTGTGATTTATTTCACTGCCAGAGCAGTTTGCTCTACGCGATCGCGACTCGCTTCACGCGATCGCGTTGTTCAAAAATCCGGCCTCACGCGATCGCGTCTCTCTTCCTGCGATCGCGTATCACAAAAATCCCAGACTGTATTTTCCTTCTACGCGATCGCGACTCGCCTCACGCGATCGCGATGTTCAAAAGCCGGCCTCACGCGATCGCGTCTCCCTTCCTGCGATCGCATAGCACAATTTCCCTGGACCCCAATTCTCTCTTACGCGATCGCGACTGGTACCCATGCGATCGCGGCGGCTACCTGGTTAACTCTACACGATCGCAACTGGTGCTCCTGCGATCGCGTTGGTCTAGTCCCTAACCCTACGCGATCGCGTCCCCCGCCCCGCAATCGCGGAGAGCAAAAACCTGCTGCATTTATGACAGCAACCAGCCTTCTCATTTTTCCCAAAAATGGTCCGTTTGGACCCCCGGATTCATCCCGAGACCCCCGGGACCCCAACGAAAACCACCAACATACTCCAAAACATGATACGAACTTGTTCCAATCATAAAAACACCATACTAAACATCAAAATCACTATTTACACACGGATTCAAGCCTAAATTTTCTTTAAAACTTCCAAAACTAACATTCAATCCAAAACCCGATCAAACGATGTCCGAATGACCTGAAAATTTGCAGACATATCCAAAATCACATAACGAAGCTACAGAAATTGTCGGAATTCCATTCTGACCCGTGGATCAAAATATCACCTACCATCCGGTTTTCGCGAAAATTCATCCTTCGCCAATTCAAGCCTTAAACTACACCGGACCTCCGAATTCAATTCGGATTTTTCTCCTAAGTCATAAATGATCCCCCGAAACTAGTCAAATCATCGGAATCCGGTTCCGAGCATTCTAACTCAATAGTCAACTTTAGGTTGACTTCCCATATTCAAGTTTTCTTCAAACATATTATTTGCTTCATTTTTAACCTGAATCACTCCTAACTCACCCGATATACTCTAATACTGATATAAAAGCATAAGATATGAAAATGCAAGGTAACGGGGTGGTAATTCCCGTAACAACGGGCCGGGTCGTTACAACGACCGGAATTGGGTTGTGACAGTTTGGCACCAAATTGAGGATTTGAGCTAAGCTTGGACTGGAAGGTAGACCGTGAAGCGAGATAAGTCTCTTTTCTAACCTTGTAAGAGGGAAACATCCCCATAGATAATCTTAATTAATACATGATTTGATTGGGGGAGGTGGGACACGTATGTAGACATGTAATTTTTGACCTACCCCGAAATTTAACCTAGTTTAGCTTAAATACTTAATTTAGGCTTAATGTAGTTATTTAAACTAATTTAGAATCTTTTACATCATCTTTATCACAAAATTTAAAATTACAAAAATATTTTCTTTTATTTAGGTTATTGATATTTTACTTTTGCTACTTTTAGTTTATCTACCTTATATGAAATTCAAAATACAAAAATAGTTAGACTTTATTTTCAAGGATATTAGTGTTTTGGGTAGTAATGTTATTTAATTTTACAATAATTTTAATCTAATTTTATGTTTATCTTTTAGTATGAAAATTGTAAAATATCAAAATAGTTTAACAATATAGTATTTTTTTTATTTTGATAAATTAGGATTAACTTTATATTTTATATGGAGTAAATATTGGGCTTGTTAAGCTTTTCTTATCCAAATTAGGCCCATTTTTAAAATTTCCCTTAGCCCACTAACCCAAAAGCCCAATTACCTCTCTTATCTTCAAGACAAAAACCCTTAGCCCTTCTTCTCTTTGGGGGATAACAACAACACATTAAAAAAACCCTAACAGTAGAAGAGCAGCCGCCACACACCCCTAATCCACAGCCGCCGCATCTCTTCTTCTTCATGACAACAGCTGCCGGCGAACACCATCAATGGATCAGCGACTCAATCGTCCACCTCTGTTTGTCGTCGGCGAACAACACTCCATTTTATCCATAGAAATACCTTCTCCTGCTGTGAGAATGGAAGTCATTTGAGGGGTAAGTAATCGTCCAAAACTTGAAGGCGTCGTCGAGTTCGTTGTTGAGAAACTTCTTGCGGTTGAGGTTGCCGGAGCTCAGGTCGTGGTCCCTTATTTTCGACCGAAATATTGTTGTCGATTTCTAAGATATGATCCAATTCTATACTAATTTTGACAGAAGTTTTGTTCCATGAATAATGAATGAAAGTTTTCCTTACTGCAAAAGAAAAACGGACCTCCCCTGCTTCAGAAACTAGCAGTAGCCATTACCAACTCAGTCGACTCCACCCTTCTGCCTCTCCAAATCTACCGATGACTACACATATGAACACTGTCAAAAAGAAAAAGAAATAGCGCGGATTAATAAATACAAAATAGAACAGGGTCCTGGCAGAGCCATATGTTTCTATTTTCTGTTGGCTCGTTAGTTTACATCGAGGCTCAGTTTGAAACGGGTCATCGTGGAGTTGATTTCGAGGTATCCGTTTGATTTTCCGGTCTAGCCCAGTTCCACAATTTTGTTCAAGTATTTTAAATCTCAGGTTCATTTTGAGATCCCATCTTAAACTCTACTTCCATTCTCTTGTCTCATATATGAATGTTCTGCATTTGATTATTGTCGCATTTTAGTTCATATTAAGTGTGAAATTGCTTGTTATTGATTCTGTGGAGTTTCATGCTATATTAAAGCGTGAAAATGCTTATGTTCGTTTGTTTTTGTCTTAATATAAGATATATAATGTTAAGTTACAGCAAGTCATTTGAATTTAAGTGTTAGATGCCATTCTAAAGTAAACAATAGTATTAGTTTAGATTACATTGAAAGTTGAATGACAGTAAAGCCTTGATGTGAAATCTTAAAGAGTATCAAGGTATGGCATGGGATTCGGGAGTCAAAAGTAAAAAAAAATCTTTATTAATTAAATCGTTAAGAGCATGTTTAGGCCGGTTACACTTGGGTAGGCAATCTCTAAGGTTTTGTTGATTTTAAGGTGAGAGGTTGTCCCTTAGCTATATTTATCTAGGGAATGCCCCGAAGAGTTTGTATATATTATTATCCGGGGTTTGCCCCGACGAACTATGTAAATATTTTGGAGGCCTTGGCGAATGTGGTGGAGCGGCCGTAGTATAGGTTAGCTTAGGATTTTTTTTTCTTTTTTATTTTCATTTTCTTTCATTTAGGTTGGGACGACCTCGAGCCTCATGTGTGTTTATTTGCTTTTTGTTTTGTGATTTTACCTCAACCCGAATTTTTTAATAGCCAACTTGATTGAGTACGCAACCGTGACTTTCACGGGACTTGGGGAATGCGTAACACCTTCTCCCCGAGTCAAATGACCCCCCTTACCCAAATATTGGTGCAGACTTAGTTTTCGAGTCTTAAGTGTTTTGAAAGGAAAATCATTTTAAAAAAATGGTGACCTGGCACAACGAAATCAATGTCAGACTCTGAATAATTTTCTTTTGAACACCATTTTTGTCACTTTCAAAATTGAAAAACCCTTTTCAAGTTTTTACTAAATTCTTTTATTTATTTAAGAGGGTTTAGTGGAAAGGTTTGGTAAAAAAAGGGGTGTGACATCTCTGGCGACTTTGCTAGGAACTTTGCGGGTTCGAACTAGTACTTGATTTTGTTGGCTTTTAGAATATTTGGTTTAGGTCTTTATGCTTTTTCATTAGCTTTATTTGATTTTTATTATATTTTACATTTTGTTATTTGCTAGTTGCTTATTTGTTTATAGTTTTTCCTTAATGTGTTTACTGCTTCATTATTGTCATCATGTGCATAACCCCGAGTCTTCTTTCTGCAACAAGTCTTCCGGAATACGTTTGAGCGTACACGGCCTTTTTGTGAGTCTCCCGTGTCTTTAGGGGGTGGCGTGGGAGCGTGGAGTGGGCGGATAGCTAGAGCAGTCGCCATCGACCACGTACCGCCCCGAATCGCCTTGTTAGTGAACCCAAACTTAGGTCAGCCCTTAGGCCATTTTTGCATCATGTCATTTAGACTTACCAGGGCTCGGTCCAAGGTACCGTGTCTCTTTGTAGGAAACTTGTCCAAATTTGGTCAAAATGGGCCCGTTGCCCAAAATGACATGTAATCATCCTATGTGCTAAATGTCGCATCTTTGAGGGTAAAAGGTCATTTAGCGGACCGGTGTTTAGAAAAGAAAGGTAAAAAATGAAGAAAATAGGGCCCAGTTGCATTTTTCTTGCACAACTGTTTCAAGAAAAATCCAAAAATAAAGAAGAAAAAGAAAATCCAAAAAGATTTTACACTTTTCCATTATTTTTCAATAATTCATAAAAAAATTAAAAATGAAAAATCCAAAAAAGATTTTACACTTTTCCATTTTTTTCCAAAAATTCAAAAGAATCGAAAATGAAAAATCCAAAAAGATTTTACATTTTTCCATCTCTTTTCAAAAAGATAAAATATAGCTTTTTACAAATTAATTGCATCTTCCCGAACAACGCGAACCTGATTCTCGTCTCTCGGGGCGAGATATGTAGGCAACCCACATAGGGTCCGGTCTTCCTAGTAAGTCCTAGGTTCTTGGCTTTGCGGGTCCTTAGCCAAAATCTTGCATGTTTAGCTACTTTTGACCACATCAGTCATTCTTGCAAAATGGGGCCATTTTTGCGGAAGTGTTTCAATAAACCCATGTCTTAGGATATTGAGTCCACAATTAGGTATCATATTAATTTAAGGTCTTTCCTTTTCGAGTTTGCATGTTTAGCCACTTTTGGCCACATCGGCCATTCTTGCAAAATGGAGTTATTTTCGCAAAAAGTAGTTTAATTACTCATATATTAGGATTTTGAGTCCATAACTAGGTGTCATATTACTTTAAGGTCTATCCTTTTTGAGTTTGCATCTTTAGCCACTTTTGGCCATAATCGACCACTTTTGCAAAATGAGTTATTTCTTCAAATTAATTTTTGGGCCATGATCATTGAGAGTTAAATCCATATAAGCATTAGTTTGGTAGTTTCATATAAGAGTAGTCACCTTTGTTGAGTTTGCACTAATAGCCATCATTAGCCATATGGTTAATTTTCAAAAATAGCCCATTCATTTCTTGCATGTGTCTTGAATCACTAACTCAATTTAATCTTATTTTTCCCATTCAGGTATGGAGCAATTATATAGAGTTTGAGCATGATAAATACCTCATGATTCTAGTCAAGACTATTAAATGCAAGACCTGCTTGAGAATTTTTATTTATTTTAGTCTATCTTATTTTGTTTTTACAATTTTAGTCTTGTACAGTAGTATCAAGTCTGTCAGTCTAGTTAAGATTGTCTAGTCTTTTATTATAGTACTTGTTGTTTTGTATTTGAAAAACCAAAAAAATTATTATAAATGAAAATCCAAAATGATTTTATTCTTATTTTATTTACCCATTACTTTTCAAGAACTACGCTTGATCTGATTCATGAGGGGCATAATACGTAGGCAACCTACATAGGGTTCGATTGAGTCATTTTTTTTTGAAAACTAAAAAAAGGAAAGAAAAAGAAAAACAATAAAAGAGAATGAATTGTGGATGTGAGAAATGAGAGGAAAGAAAAGAGTGACAAATTAAAAAGAAAAGGAAGGGAAGGAAAACGGGAAAGCCAAGAAGTGCTAGAAATAAAAAAAAAAGAAGGTTGAAATGAACAAAGTGGGGATGATGCCAAATGACCTTCGTACCCTCGAAGCCATTCTAGAACCGTTAACTGTGACAAGGGGGCATTGCACACAATATGATATTTATGTCTAATAAATGCTCTAACGCTAACATGTTGGCTTTGTTTTGCTCCTCTTTGTTACTTTCATTGTTATCATAACAGAGGGTGGTTAGTTTGTAGTACTTTGGTAATTCATCCATACAACACAATGTCAAAAAGAAAGGAAACCATGGCTGGCAAAGACTTGGACACAAGAGTTGTTGACCCGTCGAGGGAGTTTGTGGAGTCGGAGTCTGAATTGAAAGATGAGGTCCAAAGGTTGAAACAACAGATTGCAGAAATGTATCATTCCTGGATTAAGGAACATCCTCCACCTTCATTCCCTACCAACTATACAGAAAATCATGCCTCCATTCCACCACTATCAAAAGTCCAGGTTCCTACTACCATTGATCTTTCCCCACAACACGCACCAGGCTTCACCCCTTACCACAATTACCCTGGCGCTTCCTCCCAAACTTTCCATGCTCCACCAGTCAAAACAACCGTATTCCCAGCTCCAGACACCCAAGACATTTCACAGAATCCTTTACCTGCACATGATGATGCAAACTTTGTGGGAAAGATGCATGGTGACATGGAGTATGAGAATCCTCTTGGGAAGTTGCTGGCTGAAGTTCATGATGTTGAAATTGGTGATGGTCCCGGTAATTTTGATATGCAATCTAGTGTTTAATATGTTGAGCTTGGTAATTGGAAAGACACTCCTTTCTTGGTTGGCCGGGAGGAGTTTTGGTGGTTTATTTTACTGTCATTTCTGCTTGTCTGGGTTATTTCAGGGTTGTAATCTAGATATTATCTTGTGGCTCAAACTCTTCTTCTCATTTTGTCTAGTTTGTTTAGTTGTAGTAACTCATCTAGTGTTCTTTAGGATTGTTCCAGGGTTGCAACCCATGTCTCTTTTTCTTGTTCTGTTCAAACCCTTTTCACCATCTGTCTAATGCAATCTCATGTTTTCTATTAGTTTTGGTCAATTTTTGTTTAGGTTTCTTTTTCTCTTATAGTTCTCTTCATCCCAACTCAAGTGATATGACATGCACGCATAATTCTCAACCTGATCTTGAAAGCTAGTCTGATCATGAAGCAATGACACGGTTTTGAACATGACAAAAGAGGCATTTGAGGAAATAAGTAAAGATTCACGCATTTTGAGATAAACTAAAGCTTGAATTGAGTGAAACTGAGGCAGTAAGTCTGGAAATCAAGAGGTTGATAAGAGCATACAACAAGGAAATATTTCTCAAGCAGTTTGAGGTAAATGTGTCAGTGCTGAAATGCATTCTTCCACATCAAGGTAAGGATGAATCAAGTTTGCTCCGAATTGGCAAAGATCATTCATTGGGACAAAGGTATTGCCTGTCCGCACTTTCTGTTTGTGATGATTCCATCAAAATATATTGTGCATGATTTCTTTGCTTATCTTCAATTGCGCGCTTGTACTTGGCATTCTCAAAGTTTGGTATGACGTAGGCTTTTTATTCTGCTACCCAAACACTTTTATCCTTTGCTACCCATTTTGAGCCCTAATTGTTTTTTTCATGCCCCTCTTTTGGAATCAGAAATAGAGTCAGGACCTAGAAAATAAAAAATAAAAAAGAGAAAAATAAGAAAAAAGGGAAATGAGAAAAAGAAAAAAAAGACAATAAAGAAAAAAAAAAGAGAAAAAGAAATAGTAACAAAAAGTAGTCTTTTGAACTACGTTCGACCTGATTCTTGTCACCGCAAGATACGTAGGCAGCCTTACCGTTCGGTCACACAAAATAAAATATTTCATAATCCCCCGAAATCAATACTGGGGCAAATTTTCTAAGAAATCCTATCAAAGAAAAAATCCAAAAATAAAATTCCCCAAACTTCATGAAACTAGGGCTGAAGTTTTAATTTTGCCAAAAGACCCGATTCCAAAAGTTGTAATTTTGAACCCTTTCATCTTGAATTATTTTGAGCCTTCATGCTACCCTTTTCTTTCTAATCCTGTCCAAAAGCCTACATTACGGTCCAAAGAAAGACCTTCCGACCAATCATTGAGAATGCCATATCAAGTGTTGGTGAATGTATGATCTCCCTGCATCATAGGTAATACCTTTGTTCTCGGAACAATGAGAGAAAATGATAAAATGAGAGAGTCTTATCGGTGAAAACCCTCAGGGGCACCATAAGGCGACAGTAAGTTGATAAAAAGAGTAAAATGAGATAGGCTTGATGGTGAAAATCCTCCAGTGCATTACAAATCGACTGAGGATTGCGGATCAAATGGAACAAGTGAAGCGCTGAAGCCCAGTTTCATGGCGAAGAGGTACAACAAGAGTTGAATATTAGACTTGCTTGAGAGATTAGGCCACTTAGTCCAAAGGTGCATGTCATGGTCATTAGAGTTGGTATCCACATCTGATAAGTTCTACTTCGTAATTTTCTTGTTAAGTATCATCTCTTTCCCTTATCCTTTATTTTGTTCCTCTCATTTTGTTCGAGTCTCTTCTTGAGTCTGTTTGGTCAGAAAAAGTGAGAAATGACATTAAAAGTTGCCACCAGCTTTCCAATTACACAAAGCGGAGTTCGGCCATGCACATCACAATTGACATGATTTAGAGTAAGAAGTATGGTGATAACTGAGGTTCAGATAGTTGAGTAGATTTTTAATTTTGAGAAAATACAAAGATTCAGCAACTCTCAGAATAAAAAAACAATGCAACAAGTGATGTGAGAGATTCAAGTCAGAGGTTTCGTGGTCTAATTCCAATCAAATGATCAAACAACTCCTTGTTAGCCTGAAGTAGCTAATCAAGATGAAGCATGGCAGTGGCGGAAGCAGACACTCAGCAATGATGCCACAAACTAACCACCACATTTTCAAACTAACCAGATTTTATATGTCTAAAGCAGGGGCATGAAATTTTTAAGTCCACAGAGACACCCCATGGAAAAGCAAGGTTTCGGTGAGCGAAATTCTATTCAGAATCCTCCAATATTGGAGCGTGGCTCGGGTAAGTTCATTCTCAGTTTTCAGGACCCTCATGGATAATGGGATTTAATTTTTAAAAAAGTTCTCAAGACCCTCCTGGATAATGGGATTTAATTTTAGAATTTTCAGGACCTTCCTGGATAATGGGATTTATTTAAAGTTCTCAGGACCCTCCTGGATAATGGGATTTAATTTTAGATTTCTCAGGACCCTCCTGGATAATGGGATTTAATTTTAGAATTTTCAGGACCCTCCTAGATAATGGGATTTAGTTTAGAGATTTCAGGACCCTCCTGGATAATGGGATTCAATTTTAAAAGTTCTCAAGACCCTCCTGGATAATGGGATTTAGTTTAAAGTTCTCAGGACCCTCTTGGATAATGGGATTTAGTTTAGAGTTTTCAGGACCCTCCTGGATAATGAGATTTAATTTAAAGTTCTCAGGACCCTCCTGGATAATGGAATTTAATTTTAGAGTTCTCAAGACCCTCCTAGATAATGGGATTTATATTTAGAATTTTCAGGACCATCCTGGATAATGGGATTTAGTTTAGAGTTCTCAGGACCCTCATGGATAATTGGATTTAATTTTAGAATTTTCAGGACCCTCCTGGATAATGGGATTTAATTTTAGAATTCTTAGGACCCTCCTTGGGATTTAATTTTTGAGTTCTCAAGACCCTCCTGAATAATGAGATTTAATTTTAGAGTTCTCATGGCCCGCCTGGATAATGGGATTTAATTTTTAAGAATTCTCAGGACCCTCCTGGATAATGTGATTTTCTTTTAAAATTTCTCAGGACCCTTCTGGATAATGGGATCTAGTTTAAAGTTTTCAGGACCCTCCTGGATAATAGGATTTATTTTAAAAGTTCTCAGGACCCTCCTGGATAATGAGATTTAGTTTTAGAATTTTCGGGACCCTCCTGGATAATGGGATTTAGTTTTAGAATTCTCGGGACCCTCCTGGATAATGGGATTTAGTTTTTGAGTTTTCAGGACCCTCCTGGATAATGGGATTTAATTTTAAGTTCTCAGGACCCTCCTGGATAATGGGATTTAATTTTAGATTTCTCAGGACCCTCCTGGATAATGGGATTTAATTTTAGAATTTTCAGGATCCTCCTGGATAATAGGATTTAATTTAAAGTTCTCAGGACCCTCCTGGATAACGGGATTTAATTTTAGAGTTCTCAGGACCCTCCTGGATAATGGGATTTAATTTTAGAATTTTCAGGACCCTCCTGGATAATGGGATTAATTTTAAAAGTTTTCAGGAACCTCCTGGATAATGAGATTTATTTTAAAAGTTCTCAGGACCCTCCTGGATAATGGGATTTAATTTTAGAGTTCTCAGGACCCTCCTGGATAATGGGATTTAATTTTAGAGATTTCAGGACCTTCCTGGATAATGGGATTTATTTTTAGAGTTCTCAGGACCCTCCTAGATAATGGGATTTAATTTTAGAGATTTCAGGACCTTCCTGGATAATGGGATTTATTTTTAAAGTTCTCAGGACCCTCCTGGATAATGGGATTTAATTTTAGAATTCTCAGGATCCTCCTGGATAATGGGATTCATTTTAAAAATTCTCAGGACCCTCCTGGATAAAGGGATTTAATTTAGAATTTTCAGGACCCTCCTGAATAATGGGATTTAATTTGAAAAGTTTTCAGGACCCTCCTGGATAATGGGATTTATTTTAAGAGTTTTCAAGACCCTCCTGGATAATGGGCCTTAATTTAAATTTTTCAGAACCCTCCTGGATAATGGGATTTAATTTTAGAATTTTCAGGACCCTCCTGGATAATGGGATTTAGTTTAAAGTTCTCAGGACCCTCCTGGATAATGGGATTTTGTTTGGAGTTTTTAGAACCCTCCTGGATAATAGGATTTAATTTAAAGTTCTCGGGACCCTCCTGGATAACGAGATTTAATTTAAAGTTCTCAGGACCTTCCTGGATAATGGAATTTAATTTTTAAGAATTCTCAGGACCCTCCTGGATAATGAGATTTTATTTTAGAAGTTCTCAGGATAATGGGATCTAGTTTAGAGTTGTCATGACTCTCCTGGATAATGGGATTTAGTTTAAAGTTCTCAGGACCCTCCTGGATAATGGGATTTAATTTTAAAAGTTCTCAAGACCCTCCTGGATAATGGGATTTAATTTTAGAATTCTCAGGACCCTCATGGGTAATGAGATTTAGATTTAGAGGTTCTTAGGTCCCGCCTGGATAATGGGATTTAATTTTAGAGTTGTCAGTACCCGCCTGGATAATGGGATTTAATTTTAAGTTCTCAGAACCCTCCTGAATAATGGGATTTAATTTTAGAGTTCTCAGGACCCTCCTGGATAATGGAATTTAATTTTAAAATTCTCAGGACCCTCCTGGATAATGGGATTTAATTTGAAACGTTTTCAGGACCCTTTTGGATAATGGAATTTATTTTAAGAGTTCTTAGGACCCTCCTAGATAATGCGATTTAATTTTTGAATTCTCATGACCCTCATGGATAATGGCATTTAATTTGAAAAGTTTTCATGACCCTCTTGGATAATAGGATTTATTTTAAATGTTCTGAGGATCCTCCTGGATAATGGGATTTAATTTTAGAATTCTTAGGACCCTCCTGGATAATGGGATTTAATTTAAAGTTCTCAGGACCCTCCTGGATAATGGGATTTAATTTAGAATTCTCAGGACCCTCCTGGATAATGGAATTTAATTTAAAGTTCTCAAGACCCTCATGGATAATGGGATGCATTTTGAAAGTTCTGAGGACCCTCCTGGATAATGGGATTTAATTTTAGAGTTCTCAGGGCCCTCCTGGATAATGTGATTTAATTTTAGAATTCTCAGGACCTTCTTGGATAATGAGATTTAATTTTGGAATTTTCAGGAACCTCCTGGATAATGGGATCTAACATTCTTATTCTTAGAGCTATGTAGGTAGCATGATCCAATTAACATTCACATATATGCCCGAATCCCGAACTGGGGCAGAAAAAATTCTTTTGTCTTGTTTGTTTTGTTGTAATGTCAGGCGCCCACATGGATAACAAGAGAATACATTTCAAGTCTCTGCAATCAGGCGCCCACCTGGATAATAATAGAATACATTTCAAGTTTCTACAATCAGCCTCCCACTTGGATAACAAGGGAATACATTTCAAGTTTTGGTAATCAGGCGCCCACCTGGATAACGAGAGAATTCATTTCAGAGTTAGTTTCAATTCACAAATTCAAGAAGCGTCAAGAGCACGCCGGAAGAATAGGATCCACTTTAAGTCTCATGTTGAAGATCAAGTAGAGATTCAAGGCAGATTCAAGACAAAAGTAGATAGGATCTTGTATTTTTCTTTTATTTTCGTTGTAAATTCTCCTTTTATTTTGGATGTAATGGAAGGACCGTGGACCGGAACATCGACGGCACCTCGACAGGCTTTCCATCTCGGTACACTCTATCATCTCATTCACTTCTGAACTATATGTGGACTGATTCCTCTATAGCCGAGGATATGCAGGCAGCTCAAATACCAGAGCTCGGCCACATTCTCTTTTCTTCTAGTTGGCCTTTAAATAGGGGTCTGGTCAAAAAACTTGTCTAGTCGTTCTTTGCCTGAAAATACTTTGTATTTTCAGTCAAAGAGGGGCAGCTGTAGACATGTAATTTTTTACCTTACCCGAAATTTAACCTAGTTTAGCGCAAAATACTTAATTTAGGCTTAATGTAGATATTTAAACTAATTTAGAATCTATCACAAAATTGAAAATTACAAAATTATTTTCTTTTATTTAGGTTATTGATATTTTACTTTTGCTACTTTTAGTTTATCTACCTTATATGAAATTCAAAATACAATAATAGTTAGAGTTTATTTTCAAGGATATTAGTGTTTTGGGTAGTAATGTTATTTAATTTTACAATAATTTTAATCTAATTCTATGTTTATCTTTTAGTATGAAAATTGAAAAATACCAAAATAGTTTAAGAATATAGTATTTTTTTATTTTGATAAATTAGGATTAACTTTATTTTATATGGAATAAATATTGGGCTTGTTAAGCTTTTCTTATCCAAATTAGGTCCGTTTTTAAAATTTTCCTTAGCCGCTACACTAACCCAAAAGCCCAATTACCTCTCTTATCTTCAAGACAAAAACCCTTAACCTTTTTTCTCTTTGGGGGATAACAACAACACATTAAAAAAACCCAAATAGTAGAGGAGCAACCGCCACACACCCCTAATCCACAGCCGCCGCCGCTCTTCTTCTTCACGACAACAGCTGTCGGCGAACACCATCAACGGATCAGCGACTCCATCGTCCACCTCTGTTTTTCGTCGGCGAACAACACTCCATTTCAGGCATAGAAATACCTTCTCCTACTTTGAGAATGGAAGTCATTTGAGGGGTCAGTAGTCGTCCAAAACTCGAAGGCGCCATCGAGTTCGTTGTTGAGAAACTCCTTGCGGTTGAGGTTGCCAGAGCTCAAGTCGTGGTCCCTTATTTTCGGCCTAAAGTTTGTTGTCGATTTCAAAGATATGATCCAATTCTGTACTAATTTTGACTGAAGTTTTGTTCCATGAATATTGAACGAAAGTTTTCCTTACTGCAAAAGAAAAACAGACCTCCCTTGCTTCGGAAACTAGCAGTAGCCATCACCAACTCAGTCGACTCCACCCTTCTGCCTCTCCAAATCTACCGGTGACTACACATATACACACTGTCAAAAAGAAAACAAAAAAAGCGCGGATTAATAAGTACAAAACAGAATGGGGTCCTGGCAGAGCCATATGTTTCTATTTTCTGTAGGCTCGTTAGTTTACATCGAGGCTCAGTTTGAAATGGGTCATCGTGGAGGCTCATTTCGAGTTATCCGTTCGATTTTCCGGTCCAGCCCCGTTCCACGGGTTTTTTCAAGTATTTGTAAATCTCAGGTTCATTTTGAGATCCCATCTTAAACTCTACTTCCATTCTCACGTCTCATATATGAATGTTCTGCATTTGTTTATTGTCGCATTTTAGTTCATATTAAGTGTGAAATTGCTTGTTATTGATTCTATGGAGTTTCATGCTATATTAAAGTGTAAAAATGCTTATGCTTGTTTGTTTTTGTCTTAATATAAGATAAGTAATGTTAAGTTACAACAAGTCATTTGAATTTAAGTGTTAGATGCTATTCTAAAGTAAACAATAGTATTAGTTTAAATTACATTGAAAAGTTGAATGACAGTAAAGCCTTGATGTGAAATCTTAAAGAGTATCAAGGTATGGCATGGGATTCAGGAGTCAAAGGTAAAAAGAATCTTTTTTAATTAAATCGTTAAGAGCATTATTATGCCGGTCACACTTGGGTAGGCAATCTCTAAGGTTTTGTTGATTTTAAGGTGAGAGGTTGTCCCTTAGCTACATTTATTCGGGGAATGCCCCAAAGAGTTTGTATATAGTATTATCCGGGGTATGCCCCGACGAACTATGTAAATATTTTAGAGGCCTTAGCAAATGTGGTGGAGCGGCCATAGTATAGGTTAGCTTATGATTTTTCTTTTCTTTTTATTTTCATTTTCTTTCATTTAGGTTAGGGCTACCTCGAGCCTCATGTGTGTTTATTTACTTTTTGTTTTGTGATTTTACCTCAACCCGAATTTTTTAATTGCCAACTTGATCGAGTACGCAACCGTGATTTTTACGGGACTTGGGGAGTGCTTAATACCTTCTCCCCGAGTCAAATGAACCCCCTTACCCAAATCTCTGATGCAGACTTAGTTTTCGAGTCTTAAGTGTTTTGAAAGGAAAATCATTTTAAAAAAAACGGTGACCTGACACACCGAAATCAATATCAGACTCTGAATAATTTTCTTTTGAACACAGTTTTTGTCACTTTCAAAATTGAAAAATCCTTTTCAAGCTTTTTACTAAATTCTTTTATTTATTTAAGAGGGTTTAGTGGAAAGGTTTGGTAAAAAAAGGGGTGTGACAACGTACACATGAAGTGACGAGAGTCCGTACGTGGCTACTATTCCGGTTATGTCCGGGTAGTCCTAGGCTTTCCCCATGCTTTGTGGGTATTGCTATATGACTATAAATTGTTAAATTGCATTGATCGTAACCACGTTGAGATGGTTATGATTTCAAGTATTTCAAGTAAATAATTATTTTGAAAGGAATTAAAGAAGCATTTAAGTTGTATTTATATGTAACCGCGTCGCAAGTATATTCCGCGAGTAGGTGATTATTTTGCACTACTCTCCTGGCAGCGGGTCGTTTGCCTCGGCAGATTGGTAATTGTATATAGATATGGTTCGGCCGTTCGACCCTCAACAATGCACAATTTACTTTGATGTTGGATCGGCCCAAATGTCATCGGCGAAAATTGTGTGATAATGGAACTGGGACCTCTTATAATCAGTATGATTTATTGTTTGAAAGGTCACTTATTTTAAAAGATGAAATGCCTAGATTAATTAATTGATGAGAAGGTTTTCGGTATTATTTCTTATTTGAACTTGTTTCTATCTATGTACATTGTGAATTGAAATATTGAACCTCATATTATCATATTATCGACCCTAGTAAGTGTCAAGTCGATACCTCGTCACTACTTTTTCGAAGTTAGTCTAGATACTTACTGGGTACGTATTGTTTATGTATTTATACTATGTTTCTCTATTTAATTGTACAGGATCTAAGGCAGGTGCATCTGGCTACCCATCTGGTGCACATTCTTCGTAGTTGGCCGAGATTCCACAGTGAGCTGCTCCCTTCCTATGTCGTTCAGCGGCGTGATGGAGTCTCTATGTTGTTTTGATTGCCTATTCTGTTTCAGACAGTAGGATAGATGTATTCTTTTGTATATTCTACTAGATGTCCATATACTTGTGACACCAGGTCTTGGCACACACATTAGTATACTATTCTTTTGGGAAAATGTAATCTTAATTATGACATCATTTGGTCACTTCACCTTTAGATTTGCATAAACTATTTATTATCATTGAATATTTTAAATTTAATCTAAGTAAATGTCGAAAACTTTTTGGTAACATAAATGGAACACAGTAGTTGGTTTCTTTTAGCTTGCCTAACCACGGTGTTGGGCGCCATCGCGACTTAGATTGAAAATTGGGTCATGACAAAACACATATTTGGGTGACTACATTTTCAACGTAACACTCGAACCAATTGCTCTTTGAAAAACCTACCATTTACCAAGATATATTGATGATAATTGAATCAAATAGTGATGAATAATTTAAATATTTAATTTTAAATTGATTAATTTTAATGTGAAATTAATTCAATGAATTTTTGTACACAACAAAAGAAAACTACCAATCAAACTAGAATGTCAAGACAAATAATTAGATTATTATAATAACAAAGAACTAGACTTAAAATACAAACGACTCACATGTACCATAAAAATTTAGATACTTTATAAATGAAAGTATGAATTAATTATAATAAATTAAAATAGCTACTTCTATAGTCAGTTTTATTTTTTGGTTTTTTTATTAAACCAAAATTAAACCAAATTTGATCGATTTTTAAAATTCAAAATTAAAACCAAAGCAAACCTAAAACGTATCAAATTTCTTTGGTTGGGGTTTGAATCAATTTTTTGGATTTTTTATGAACACTCCTCTTTATAGTCTTAGGTTAGAAGAAGAATTTGATCTTTTACCAAAAAGTTGGAGAGATTAAGATTTTCACCAATCATTATTACACCGAAATATATTAACTTGGATCTCTTTCTTTGTTTTTCCCCTCTTTTGTGGTTGCTTTTGCCCACTTTTGAGCCCGTATGTCTTAGATTTCAGAAAGCAATTAGCCAGCAATTAGCTAAATGTCTTATCTATTCATCTCTATAGACCTTAGCTACCGTTACATCTGCTAGCATTTGCTTACCCAAAAAAATATTATAAGTGTGTATGGTTGATATTAATATATACTATATATAATTGACATTATGGTTAAGCGAAATGGTAAGTTAATAAATATCAATAGTATATGATAACTTTATTCTATATATTTGGTTATTTTAGTTAAATACCAATAAAATAGAAATATATATAATTTCAACCAAAGACTAAATATATAATTAATTAACTTTTATATGTAGACAATTTTTATTAAAACTCGTCCTTTAGTGAAATAAATTAATTTGTTGTAACAAAAATAATAATAATATAAAAAATAGATAAAAGAAAATAAATATTGAGAAAAATGTTAGGAAGATCTAAAACGAGAAATAAAAGATGACAACAAATTTCTTCTTGTGTTTCGCCTTTTTTAGTATAAAAAAATTTGAAATTTATTCTCATCGATTTCAAATATATTTTTTTCAACTCAAATACATAGATAATAAGATAAGGATATCTTAGAATATTATTTTTTAATTTACAATATGTATCGTTTCTAAAAAAAGCACTATTACTATCAAACTGATATGATATTCACATTTGAATTGTAATGCAATTTGAGTTGTTTGCATTGAGGTTACGCCAAGTATAATATCGAAAAATAAACAACTTGATAATTTTAAGACAATATATGTAATATTTTATAATAATAATCAACTAATTTAACATTTAATGATTCAAAGAACAATTTTTTTGTATATATAGGGTATTAAAAACTCAAATTTTGGGGCTAGAGATATCGATAAATTTAAAGTGGAGTCATACTGAAATAAATTCGGATAAAAATTTAATTAAACTTTTAGATAGCCGATTAAAGTAAATTTTAAATTAAGGATAAAATGTTCACTTGCGTCATTATAAAGGTAATCATTGTAATAATAAATATAAAATTTTACAGATTGAAATCACAAAATAGAAATATTTGAAAGATAAAATCATATCAAATGAGAGTTCAAGTCATAGTATAAGAGTCATGTCGTAATCAAAGAATCATTATATCGTGTCAACCTTTGTGCTTTGCCATAAATATGAGTTATTATTTCACTTTGTGGCTATTTATTGGTCCCAATAACACCTATGAGAGTAGTGTAAAAATAAAATTATCACTACAAAAATTAAAAAATGTTAGTCGTTTTTCATGTAGTGTTTCTTCATTAATATATAACGATTATCAATAATAATTTAGAAGGTTTAAATGTTAAGGTTGTTTACATATAATTCAAATAACTCGGATATTTAACATGGTTAATGTCAAATATCAAAATGGAGTAAAAACAATTCACTAGCTACAAATTTTTTTATATTTTTAGATAGCCAACTAAAATGAGTTTTGAAGTAAGAATAACATTTTCAATTACATTATTATAAAAATAATTATTATTGAAAAATAATATTTTAGAAACTGAAATTAAGAAAGAAATATTTTTTAATAGATCTTTTCTTTCTCTTCAAGTTATTTTACTCCTAACGGTTTCGACAATGGAAGAAAAAACTCTCCCAACATCTCCACACCATCCTTCACCTACCATTCCTCCAAAACCATCTAACATCATTAATTCTCAAACAAATTCATTACAAGAAATACCTACATCTATTCCTATGATATCTGCTATGAATATTGATCAACCACAACAATTGGTTGACTCTAACACTCAACCGAAATCATATCTCCAAACTTTAAATACTCACACCTCCCAAATATCTCTCAATAATCATACAATTTGAAACACTGATAATTCAGAATACACTGATGAGTTAGAGGCACCTACTGATTCTTCTAACTTCATTCCTCTGTCCGTGGAGGAAAAACATAGGATTTATAAGCCTTGGGAACATGCTGTAATTATCAAAGTTTTTGGTCGTAAAGTGGAGCATCAGCTCCTCAGACAGAAGGTGTATGCACTGTGGAAGCCTACAGAAAATCTTCCATTAATAGACTTAAGGTCTGATTTTTTTCTTCTAAAATTTCAAAAGGAGGAAAACAAAATTCATGCTTTACAGGGAGGCCCTTGGTTTGTTCTAAATCATTTCTTATCTGTCCGGCAATGGGAGCCAAAATAAGCATCAACAACACAATTATCTTCTTCAGCTTTATGGTTACGTTTGCCAGAATTACCTACGAAATTCTATGATTATCATATTTTGAAGAAATTGGGACAGAAAGTAGGTAAATTCTTATCTATGGATATTTGCATTTCCAATACTACTCGAGGACAATATGCTAGACTATGTGTTGAAGTATTGCTAAACCAGCCATTAAAAACACATTTGTACATTGGTGAGCATAAACAAACTATTCTATATGAGGGTTTGAATTTACTTTGTATTACATGTGGTTGTATGGGTCACAATCAAAAAACATGTCCATCCCTTGCAAAGGATACTCCTTCATCTAGTAATGTTCATATTAATTCAAATATACAAGACTTTTCTAAAGCTGATCATGAACCTTGGAAGCTAGCCCAATTTCCTAAAAGGCATGCAAATTCAATACCTTCACGTCCCATGCAAACAAATCCCGATGAGATAAGGAAAGGCTTTGTTGGTAAGCATTCTTTAATTCATCCTAATAATCTTCCTTTTAATCATTTATCTTTAAAAAATAATGACTCTCCTGCTAATCATATCACTAAGCAAGTATCTAATACTTTGTTAAATACTAATAAATTTGTGGTATTATCAGATGAGTTACATGCTAATAATGAGGGTTTATCACGACCCGGATTTTTTCCCCAACATCGGGATCGTGATGGCGCCCACTCGTGGTAGCTAGGCAAGCCACTACATTCAACATTATCCTATTTCTATCATTATTTCATACTTATTTTTAATAACAAGAGAGATAATAGTAAGTTTAATAAATGCAAAAGACCTTCAAAATAAAATTAAGAAACACCAAAGTAAAACACTAATGAAATCCTCTATCCAAGACGTGGAGTCACCAACTCACGAACCACTACTGAATACTACACATAAAAGTCTGAAGGAAATAACATAAATCTATTTGTCTCGAAACAATGAGACCACAGCAAATAACATAAATAAGTGGAAGAGACGTCGGGCCTGCAGATGCCTGCAAGCTACCTCGGTCTCGAAATGCTCAACTCCCATGTAAGACTCTACTGCTGCTGCTCCTGATCAAAACCTGGACCTGTGCAAAAACGCACAGAAGTACAGTATCAGCACAATCCGACCCCATGTGCTGGTAAGTGCCTGGCCTATGCCGGCGAAGTAGTGACAAGCGTAGGACCAGACACCCACGTAAACTTGTGCAGTTCTATATATATATATATATATATATGTACACCACAAGACAACGAGAAATAATCAAATATCAAATTCAACAAGAAGTATCATAAGAGGGAAACTCAACAGTTAACAACAATTATTAAGTCAACAATGGAAAACAGAGTATAATGGAAACAGTTAATATCAAACAAGGAATAGCAAATTGTTGCATGGCATCACTCTTCGTGCTTTTACTCTCATACTCACCAAATAGGCAAATAAAAGTGCACAACATCACCCTTCGTGCTTTTACTCTCATCCTCACATCCATGGCACGGCATGATCCTTCGTGCATGGTTCAATAACAAGGCACAGCATTACCCTTCGTGCATAATCAATATCACAAGGCACAGCATGATCCTTCGTGCATAACCAATAACAAGGCATGACATTAACCTTCGTGCATAATCAATAATAAGGCACGGCATTAACCTTCATGCAATAACAGTAAAACAAGGCACGGCATCACCCTTCGTGCATTATCACTCTTCCACACCCAAATAACAATCACAGTTAAGGGCAAAGAATGAAAACAATAATCATGAACCGTCCCGAAAATTGACACAATAATCATCACAACAAAGTCCCGGCAAGGGAAAACAATATCTCATCTCACAATAGCCCCAGCAAGGGAAAACAATGTACAATTCCATAACCCGGTAAGGGTTCAACAATTCATCTTTAAAATATCTCACAACAAGTATCAACAACGACTCACGGTCATGCTAGATGCCAGTGTATGGATGTTCGTCACCACAACCCATACACCGTACTCGATCACATAGCACATAGCACATTATCCTATTCCCTCAAGCTAAGATAGAACAAACACTTACCTCTAGCCTTGAAGTCCAAATTATCCTTCAACTATAGCTTTACCCCGAATTTCCGCTTTCAACTTGCTCGAATCTAATCACAATTATTTCCATTACATTAATAAATACTATATAACTTAGTTTGAATGCTTAAAAATGGTTTTCTAAAAGTTTACCCCAAAATTTCCCAAAACGCCCCTGGCCCCACGTGGTCGGAACCCGGGTTTCGGACCAAAATCTGGTTACTCATTCCCCCACGAGTTCAAATATATGATTTGTTTCAAAATCGGACCTCAATTCGAGGTCCAATTCCCCAATTCATGAAAACCGTAAGTTCTACCCAAAAACAAGAATTTCTACCATGAAAACCTTTGATTTCTATTGAAAAACATGTTTAATGTTGTTAGGAATTGAAAGAATTAAGTAAAAAGTGACTTACAATTGCTTTGGAGTGAAATTGCTCTTGAGGGTTCGTGTGTGGTGTGTGGGTTTTTGAAAGAATGAAGAAAGAATTGAAAATTCGTTAAAGTATAAAATTGCACAGCTGCGGATATCGCAATTGCGAACACTACAGGTTTGGTCTGTAACTCTCGCATTTGCGAGAAAAGGTTTGCATTTGCGAACTTGGCCCAGGGTCTGTCATCCTCGCATTTCCGAACTCGAAGTGTTTCCTGAGTACCTCGCAGTTGCAAGACTTTCCTCGCATTTGCGATCCTGGGCATTATCATTCCATCTTCGCATTTGCGAGGATTGGTTCGCAATTGCGAACCAAGGCTAGTCTGGGTCTTCTTCGCATTTGCAAAGATACCAGCTGGGTGAAAAACCAGCTGTGTTATTTTTCAGAAATTGAACCAACGGCCTATCAAATCATTACCCGAGCCCCCCGGGCTCCAAACCAAACATGTACGCAACATCAAAAACATATTACACACTTGCTCGTGCGATCACATTGCCAATATAACATCGTTTTCATCAAATCAAGCCTAAAGTTCATGATTATCATCCTTTTTAGTCATAACTTTCAATTTTGTAACTCAAGGTTTAAAACACATCAAACGGCATCCAAATGTCACCAAACTTTTCAGAAAGCACATATATAATATTTAAGACTTGTGCCGGGCGTCGAAACCAAAATACGAGCCCGATACCAAGGTCATTTAATTCATTTTCCCTTAATAATTAGAGCAAAAACAATTTAACAGAAAAATCCATAACTTAGGCTCTAGGCCTCAAAATTCGACTCCGGACGCATGTCCGAGTCCCATAATTTCCTACAGACCTTCTGGGACCGTCCGATCTCGGGTCCGGGTCCGTTTACCAAAAATGTTGACCGAAGTTAACTATATCAATAGTAATATCATTGTTCTTCAAATTTCTCATAGAATTCATATATTCTATCACAAAATCTTTCCGGCTACATGCCCGGATCATGCATGTAAATCGAGAAAACATAGAATATGGTTTTCAAGGTCTCGGAAGTGCGGAACAGGTGAGAAAAACAGGTAATGACCCTTTGGTTCGTCACAATCTAATACTACTTTGGCTACTATTATTGTGGGTCAAAATTCAAACTATACTCAAGTACCTTCAAGTGGGGTCCCATCAAATCCTTCTCTTCACACCACCTCTAATACCAATACTACACATGCAAAAAGACACGACATTAACTCTCACATGTAAACCAATTCCCAAACAATGTCTACCCTACTAGATCTACACGGCCAACCCACTCCCATCTTCACTACACCTCCTACTCCCCTCATTAACTCCGTATCCACCTCTTCAAACATAGATACTCATGACATGCAACTAGGTCTTAATAATGACTACCCCCTAATACTTATATTAACCATACCACAAGCCACGGTATTAACTCACACATGCACACTAATTCTCAGACACAGTCTGCAAAACCAGATATACATGACCAACATACTCCAACTCTTATTACACCTCCTACTCCTCTCATTAATTCCATATCTACCTCCTCCAACGCAAATAATGACATGCAACTAGGGAATAATGAAGACTATACTACTTGTTACAATTCCAACAAGTCACTTTCATATCAATCTTGTCCACCGGCCACTATAGCATTTCCAACATTACCAAACTCCACTAATACATCTCTTATAAACACTTCTATTTTGTCCACTACCCACACATCTACTACTTCAAGCAATGTTTCCCTTCAACTTTCTAAGTCATCTAAGGGGCAATTGAACTATACCCCGCCAAACCTCTCATCTACTACACAACAATCCCACTCCTTACTCTCAACCACCCCCTCATCTCTCGATGGATCAAAACTCAATAGTATACGCAGCCCACACTCCCCATGCACCGATGTATCTAGAATCATGGTTGGAGGCGGGATTACACAATCATGCCCTAACATTTACCATGCAAGTGAACCAACAAGATGTCACGATTCTTATAAATCACCCGAGTGATTTAGCACAAATAGTAGCCGAGGGAATGAGGTTGGGAATGGAGATATTTTCTCGTTATCATTGGGCAATGACACAAGCCTCAAGCATAGCACCATTTCAAGAAATGACACCACCCTCTTCAGAATGGGAACAACAAGCAACTCTTCACCCAAACATAATTCGAATGCCTTTTTATCCTTCTCCAACACCCAATGTTCCATGGATTAACCCATATTGGGAGACTTAACCCTTCACTCCACTGATAAGGCCAGGGACACCTCGTGTCCAAACACCACCACCACCTCCTCCTTCACCAACCCCTCACAATCCACCAGAACAAGAAGAACATAGACGCAACAATCGCATAAAACAGAGAAACCAGTCCTCTTTATGCATGCATGAATGGAATCAAGGTCTTTGTGCAGAAGGAAGAATTCGAAAGAAAAATTTTCATAAGGTGTCCCCAAAATCTCATATCAACCTCATTCCGTCTAAGACCAACAACAAATCCAACAGTGGGCAAATATGCCATGTTATTTCTTCCAACTCGGTCACTACGTCCAGGACAGTCTAATACTGAGTTGTTTGCTTCAAATGATAGTCACATGAATTTCATCATATGGAACTGTAGGGGTAGTCAATCAGTGGAGTTTAGAAGAAATTTTAGGTATTTGTTGGATTATAACCGACCAGCCCTAGTTGTACTGTTAGAAACCCATTCCTAGTCCCACCAAGTGATTAAGGATGATTTTGATTTTTCTGGTATGATCGAAGTCCCAGCTATAGGTCATATAGGGGGAATAGTTATATTGTGGAATGCTTCATTGCTAAATGTTACACAGGTTGCAACAAACACTCAGGAAGTTCATTGCCAAATCCAGGTTAGTCCACTACCTTTTACTTTTTTATTCAGTGCAATTTATGCTAGTAATGATTTAGTTAACAGACTTACACTTTGGAATAATCTTAAGTGTATTTTTTATCATTATAAAGGACCTTGGTTGATAGGGGGAGATTTTAATGAAATTATTCATGCCTCAGATAAATTTGGAGGACTTCCTATCAATAATAAACGAGCCAATACGTTATTAGACTGTTTTAATTATTGCATGCTTAATGATTTAGGGTACAAAGGAAGTCGTTATACATGGACTAATGGTCGTCATAATATTGCTAATATATTAGAACGAATTGATCGTGTGTTATCAAACTATGCTTGGCTCTCAGATTATTGTGATGCTCTTGTGACTCGTCTCCCTCGAACACATTCGGATCATTGCCCTATCAAAATAGACCTTTAACATAGTGTACTGCCTAGGACAAAGATTTTTAGGTTTGAGTCCATTTGGACTACTCACCCTTCGTTAGAATCCGTTATAAAACAAGCTTGGACAGAAAATAATCTTCTAATGCCGGCCATAAATTATTTTAGAGATTCTGTCCAAATTTGGAATAAAAATATTTTTGGAAATATTTTTAAGCGTAAAAGGAAGATATTAGCTAGACTTTCTGGTATACAAGCTTCAATTCATTATCCTACTTGCTCATTTCTCCATAGTTTAGAAATTGATCTTATTCAAGATTTTAATCATATTCTTACGTTAGAAGAAGATTTCTGGAAATTAAAACCACGCATAAATTGGCTAAATGATGGTGATGCAAGCACCAAGTTTTTTCATTTAACCACTTTAAATAGATGACGAAATAATCGTATAATTGCTATTCAAGACTTGGAAGGGAATTGGATTACAAATCCTCTTCATATTACCTCTTATTATACTAACCTTTTTACTATGCAACAGTCTTTTTCCAAAATTAGTTCAACCATTTTTCCTACCAATATTGTTACACAAATTGAGCAATCTATGTTAGATAGGCCTCTTCATGATATTGAAATTACTAATGCCTTACATTCGTTCCAACATTTTAAGGCACCAGGCCCTGATGGCCTACATCCAATGTTTTACCAAAAATATTGGCATATTGTAGGAAGTTCTGTAAAAGCTCTTTATCATCGGGCTTTTAGGGAATCCAAAATAGACCCTACTATTAATACTACATATGTTTGTCTAATTCCTAAAAAAGAACATGCTGATACTATAGCTCAATATCGACCAATTAGTCTTTGTAATACTATTTACAAAAATTATTACAAAGATAATTGTAAATAGACTTAAGCCTATTCTTGATCATCTTATTGATCAAACCCAATCTAGTTTTCAAAAAAATAGACGAGCATCTGATAATGCTATTATTGTTCAAGAGCTGTTAAATCGTTTTGCTAAAATGAAGGGTAATAATTATAATATGCTTCTTAAACTAGACCTTGAAAAAGCTTTTGATAAATTAGAATGGTCTTTTATTTACAATACTTTACATATTCTTAATTTCCCTATTAATATTAGCAATTTAATAATATCTTGTATTACAACCACTTCTACTGCAATCCTTATCAATGGTAAGAAAACTGATTTTTTTTACCCTACAAGAGGAATACGACAAGGTGACCCTCTTTCACCTTATATATTTATTCTATGTCTTGAAATGTTCGCTAGGCAAATAAATTTAGAAGTAGACTATAATATTTGGCACCCTATTTCTATTTGAAAAAAAGGACCCCAATTATCTCATCTGTTCTTTGCGGATGATATAATTTTATTCTCTAAAATTACTCCAAAATCTTGTCACTCTATTATTAATACTATTACTTCTTTTAGTGCTTATTCGGGACAAACTATTAATTTAGACAAGTCAAAAAAGAATTTCTCAAAAAATTGTCCAAATTACCTAAAGCTTGATTTACAGCATGTGTTTAACATAAAAGAGTGTACTAAGTTTGGCCAATACTTGGGTTTTCCCATTTTTACTTCGAAACCTTTAAAAAGAGATTTTCAGTTCTTATTAGACAAGTTTAAATCAAAATTAGCTGGGTGGAAAACTCATTTTCTAACTAA
Organism: Nicotiana noctiflora; assembly: GCA_032618575.1. Lineage (NCBI taxonomy): Eukaryota > Viridiplantae > Streptophyta > Magnoliopsida > Solanales > Solanaceae > Nicotiana > Nicotiana noctiflora. The sequence goes on from JASVEL010000267.1 coordinate 205,141, forward strand.
AGCGGGAAGACAAACTCTTATTCGTTCTACTTTGAATAGCCTTCCTAATCAAGTAATGCAATTTATTACCATTCCTAATTCTATTATTACCTTACTTAATACATACCAAAGGAATTTTCTATGGGGTTCTACTCCACATAAGAAAAAATTTCATCTTTTAAAATGGTCCATTGTAACCCAGCCATTGGCTCTTGGAGGTTTAGGTATTCAAAATCTTCGCACTAAAAATAATGCTTTACATGCTAGTTTGGCATGGAGACTTTTTCAAAATCCTACTCAACTTTGGGCTAATGTACTAATTCATAGTCATTTTCGAAATTATAAGACTATTATTTCGTCTCAATCTAAAATTTGGCAAATCATTATCAAAGGTTGGTCCTATCGCCAACTTGGATTCCAATGGATTTTAACAAACGGTAATCATGTTCATTTTTGGACTGAACCTTGGATAAATCATTGTACTATTTTGCGTAATTACATTCAAGGCCCTTTTCCAGAAGGAGAAATAAATAAGTATGTATCTGCCTATTTTTACAATCATAAATGGCATTTATAGGATTTACCTTTTGTACTTCCTCCTTTATTGGAAGCACATATTATGTCACGACCCCAAATCTGGTCGTGATGGCGCCCAGCACATTGCTACGCCAGCCTGGCCAATCAATATAAACAACGGAGCTAGAAGCTCTCTTTAGCCTATTTAAGCATATTAATATATGAAACAATAGTAATACTGATACCAACAGCGGGGAAACCAAGTCCCAATAATACATCAACTCCCATAGACCAAGGGTCAAGAGTCATGAGCCTCTACCGAACATGAGTGTATAAAGGTTTACAAGATACCAAGTGCGGAAAGAAAAGTCAATACAAAATCAAGATAGTAAGAAGGAATATCGGGTCCTGCGGACTCTGCAGCTACCTCGAATATCCACAAACGTCGCCTCGCACAGCTACTGGATCACTGCTGAGAGGTACCTGGATCTGCACACAAGGTGCGGGGAGTAAAATGAGTACTGCCAGACTCAGTGGTAATAAACAATGGTAAGACAGCGCAGATAAGAAATCAGCAATAAAGCACTATGTAAAGCTATAATCAGCTACCCTGTCATAGAATCAATCTTTACTGTACCTGTTCCAACAAATACCAATAAATAGCATAACAGCTAGGCAGATGTAGCTAAATGCAATGCAATGCATGATATGACCGCTACGGCGCGTAGCCCGACTCCAATTTTGGGTACCTGTGCTCACTGTGGGGGTTCAGACTCCGGAGGGGCTCCTACAGCCCAAGCACATCTCATAGAGATATTCCTGCGGCGTGCAGTCCGATCCAACATATATCTCGCTGCGGCGTGCAGCCCGATCCACTACTAGTCAGCTAATATGCAGATACAGCCTCGCAGGCTCAAAAGTAGTTTTTGAAAACTCTTTTATCATTTTTCGGTTGGAAAACAGTAATACCAAGTTCCAGAGATTGGAATTAGCATAATAACAAAAATAGCTGCGGACTAGTAGTAAACTAGCATGTCTATGTGATAAGACAATGATAACGATCCTCGCGGGATCCAATAACTGGCTCACGGCCCACATATATACTCAACCGCCCAAGAAGGGGGTTCCTCGGCTCAAGAGTGGCCATTATCACAATATATATATATGCAACCATCCGAGAAGGAGGTTCGACGGCTCGAGAATAGCCAATAATACAGTATCAACGGGTCGGACTAATATATAGTCTCCAGTTCATGATCGACCCCGCACTCTCAAGAGTGTGCGTGTCTCGCCGATATACAGCGTCACAAAGTGGTATACCGGGGTTTCGAACCTGCTGGTCATCACCCACATCTATTACTCACCTCAATACGGCGCGACGACTACTCCGCAATGCCCTTGCCACGAGAATCAAGCTCCGCAAGCATAGAATCTGATCAAATATAGTAGAAATACAACAAATTAGGCCAATGGGACGACACCCAATCAATACAACTCGATTTACATCAAAATTCCCAAAGTTGTCAAAACCCGACTTTCGGTACGCTTATCGAAAAATCACGAAAGTCACATATTCGGAACCCTCATCTCAATACGAGTCTAAGCATATCAATTTTACCAAATTCGGACTCCATTTGCCCATTCAAAACCTTGATTTTCTAAAGTTCAAGCTTAGGGCTAAATCCTCCATAAATTACCCCAAATTCCTCCATTTTCATGATATAATTGCATAATATTATCAATACTAATCATAGTTTAAGTCCATAGTTGATTACCTGATGTTTTCCCTTGAGTTTCTCTTCAAAATCGCCCAAATCGCCTCTAAAGCCGAGACCCAAAATGTGTGAAATGTTCTGAAATTTTTCTAACTTCTGATACACTTAACTTACAGCGATTTTCGCTTCTGCGGAAGAATTTCCGCGCCTACGAGCCCGTATCCGCGACCAAAGGGTCGCTTCAGCGGTTCCAGGCCTAGCCGGCCAATTCCGCTTCTGCGAGCAAAGGGTCGCTTAAGCGCGCCCGCTTCTGCGATGAAACTTCCGCTTCTGCGGAAACATCCGCTTCTGCGCTCTAGAGTCCGCTTCTGCGGACTCGCCCAGGCGGTCAAATGTCTGCTTCTGCGGACCATTCCCATTTTCTTCTCGTCCGCTTCTGCGATCATTGGCTCGCACCAGCGATGCCGCTTCAGCGGAAAGGAGTCCGCTTCTGCGGAGCCAAGCGCCCCTGCGCCCCTCGTCCGCTTCTGCGGACTCGCTCCTACGCCCATAATTCCGCAGGAGCGGAAACAACAGAAACAGAATCCCAACCTGCAATTTTTCCACAATTTTCTTCCGTTTAACCATCCGAAAACACACCGAGGCCCCCGGGACCTCATCCAAACACACCAACACATCTTAACACCTTATTCGAACTTGCTCCAATCCTCAAAACACGTCTAATAACCCCAAAACCCATAATTCACATCAAATTCAAGCCTAAATTCCTTAAAACATTCCGAATTACACATTCGATCAAAAAACCCGACCAAACGACGTCCGAATGACCTGAAATTTTGCAGGCACATCCAAAATCACCTAACAAAGCTACTGCAACTGTGGGAATTCCATTCCGACCCCCGGATCAAAATCTCACCTACCGTTCGGATTTCGCCAAAATTCAACCTTAGCCAATTCAAGCCTATTTCTACACCGGGCCTCGAAATTCAATTCCGATCGCTCCTCTAAGTCACAAATCACCTCCCGGAACTAACCGAATCATCAGAATCCGATTCCGAGCCGTCTAACCAAATAGTCAACTCCGGGTTGACTTTCCTTATTCAAGTTTCCTTCAAAAAGGCTATATGCCTCATTTTCAATCCAATTCACTCCTAACTCACCCGATAGACTCTAACACTGATATAAAATCGTAAAACATGTTTTTACAACATAACGGGGTGGTAATTCCCGTGACGACGGGCCGGGTCGTCACATTCTCCCCTCTTAAGCAAACGCTCGTCCTCGAGCGGGTCAAGAAACATACCTGAAGTCTCAAACAAGTGAGGATATCTGCTCCGCATCTCCCGCTCGGTCTCCCCAGTGGCCTCCTCCACGGGTCGACCTCTCCACTGAACCTTAACCGATGCAATCTCCTTAGACCTCAATTTTCTCACCTGACACGTCCCAAAATGGCAATAGGCTCCACATCATAGGATAGATCACCATCAAGCTGAATGGTGCTGAAATCTAATACATGAGACGGATCCCCAATGTACTTCCGGAGCATAGACACATGGAATACTGGATGAACGCTGGATAAGCTCTGGGCGGCAAGGCCAACTCATATGCCACCTCTCCAACTCTCTTAAGTATCTCAAAAGGACCAATGTACCTGGGACTCAACTTTCCTTTCTTCCCAAACCTCATGACACCCTTCATAGGTGAAATCTTCAACAATATTCTGTCACCAACCATGAAAGACAACTCTCGAACTCTACGGTCCGCATAACTCTTCTGACGAGACTGTGCTGTACGAAGTCTCTCCTGGATCAACTTTGATCTATCTAGAGCATCCTGGACTAACTCAGTCCCTATCAATCTAACCTCACCAAGGCTCAAACCATCCCACGGGGGATCTACACCGCCTGCCATACAATGCCTCATACGGGGCCATCTGAATACTCGACTGATAACTGTTGTTGTAGGCAAACTCGGCAAGTGGTAGGAACTCATCCCACGAACCACCAAAATCAATCACACAAGCTCGCAACATATCCTCCAAGATCTGAATAGTGCGCTCAGACTGTCCGTCTGTCTGGGGGTGAAATGCTGTACTCAACTCAACCCGCGTACCCATCTCTCGCTGAAATGCTCTCCAAAACCGAGAAGTGAACTGAGTACCCCTGTCGGATATGATAGACACCTGGGACTCCATGCAACCGAACAATCTCTCGAATAAAGATCGATGCCAACCGCTCCGATGAGTAGGTAGTACTAACTGGAATGAAGTGAGCTGACTTGGTTAGTCTATCCACAATCACCCATACAGAATCAAACTTCCTCGCCGTCCGAGGGAGTCCAGTAACAAAGTTGTAAGGCCCCGTAAAATTTTTTTGTGCATAAAACCTAGTAGATGTGGTGTCATGGTCCGAATGATGTGTTAGGAATGCGTAGAATTCTTCGCGGCGAGCTTGCTCGCCGCGGTTCGGACCCTTGGTAGTGATTTAAGTTTCAAAAATGTAGAGAAATAATTTTTCCGAAAAAGTGTCAAATGTGCGGTCAAGAATGCGACCGCAAACCTGACATGCGGACCGCATTCTGACCGCAAATCGTTCCAGAGAGTTGCCCAAATCCGTGTCAAATGTGCGGTCGATATGCGATCGCATGTCAATCTGCGGTGCATTTTGCGACCGCATATCAGACATGCGGTCCGCATAGTGACCGCATTCCTTAACAGAAACTGCTCAACTTTGAGGCCATTCTGCGGTCACTTTGCGGACCGCATGTGGGTTCTGCGGTCGCATAGTGACCGCATATTCGACCCCGGCCCAAATTTTGTGACATTTTGACCCGATCTCTTCTTTAATATAACACACTTCTTCTTCATTTTATCATATTATCTTACCAAAAATTAGAGAGAGAAGAGAGGGTTTTTAGAGAGAGAAGTTCTTCATCTTCAAGGATTGTTTCAACTACTTAATTCCAAGGGATTCTAGGGCAAGGATTCAACTTCCCCAATATTTTCAAGGTAAAAACCCTAACTATTTTCTTTGATTTTCAGTTTTAATTGGGTAAAGAGAGGTTTTCATATAATAGCTTTTAAAAATAGAATTTTTACACTCATGCATGATTATTTAACTTGATTTCTAGTAAAAAGAAGTGAGTAGAAGTAAGAGTCTTCAAGAACAAGGTTGGCAAGAGTAGGATATCTTGGGTAATCATAAAGTAGGAAGAAAACTCATCACCAGGTATGTATGGCTAATTTTGATTCTTGTGAAATCGCCCTTATGTGTAAAATTGTTTGGCATGTGTTGATTTGAGAAATTGTATGTGATTAATTGATGTTGTTGTTGGATATTCAAAGTTGTTGTTGAACTATGAGTGTTGTGGTAAGAAATATGAACCGAAAGGTAAATGAGAGTTGAATTGGGTAAAGAATTTGTGAATAATGATTATGATGGCCTATATGGCACCTTGTGGAAAAGAAATCGAAACACTTGAGAATTGGTTTATTGTGGAAAGAAATGAAACACTTGAATTATGGAAAATTGCTGAATATACATGTGTGAATATTCTTGAATGTGGAAACATTGTAACTTGGTTGTGATATTGGCTTGAGAAGTAATTGAGAACATGAAACAATGTGCAAGTTGCTTATTTGAACTTGTTGAAATTGTGTGTAGTACCTTATCTGCTGTTTGAAATTGTTGTGTTTTCAGCTGTAAGGCGGGGTCGTGTCGCGCGCCGCGACGTGGTGAAATAAGGTGTGGGTTGGGGTGATAAGGGTGGCCGAGGTAATAAGGGTGGTCAGGGGCAATAAGGATGGAAAGCGATCGAAATCGCTATTAAAAATTGATACATAAATCAATAATGTGAAATTGTGAAAGGAGACAGCAGGAGAGTTTGCAACCTGTGGGGCACTGATTGCCCCTTTGTTTGACTACTTGTGCTTTACGTGATTGATTGGTTATTGTTAAATTGGCTGGCTTAATTAATTGTTGATGTAATTTAATGGCTTGAGTTTACTTGGGACAAAGTTTGTCCATACATACCGGTACAATTCAAGTGTACTGACGTCCCTTTTGCCGGGGGCGCTACATTCGTGTCATGATTGTAGGTGGATCAGTAGCAGGCACTTCAGCTCATCGGCAGTAGTATCCTTCTCCTTCCACCGCCCGTTTTGGTGAGCCCCTTTCTTCCTCGGGGCCTTGTGTGGTTCATGCCACTCGATTTAGATTTCATTTTGGTTTTGTAAGGTATAGCTGGAGCCTTGTTACCGGCAAGTATTGTATTTCCCTTTTGTATCCTAGAGGCTCCGTAGACATGTAAACTGTGGGATTGTGGCCTATGTATATGTATGGGGCGTTGTAAATATAAATTATGAACTTGTTAGTAAATAAATCACATGGTTATGTTTATGCATCGTGAAATCAGTCATTGTTGGTAAGATATTTTGGTTAATGAGTAACAGTCAACACAGGGGTAACGCATGGGAATGGAAGGCACCCAGGTCCGCTTGACTGGGGCAACCCGGTCAGGCGCCGGTCATGTCCCTCGATTTGGGGCGTGACAAACTTGGTATCAGAGCTTAAGGTTTTAAAGTGTCCTAGGATGTCTCGGAGCCGTGTCTAGTAGTGCCCTTCTTATAGGTGTGTTGTCGACCACATCATATAAGTAGGGGGCTGCACGGACATTTAGGAATATTACCCTTCTTCATCACTCCAAATCGTGCGATAAAGCTTGACTATAAGATTGTTTTGTAACCCGTGCGTTGAGATTCAAGGTAAGTTTAAATGCTCTTTCGTCTATTTTATGTAGTGTTGTCATATGTCAGGACCAATGGGAAAAGACATGGGTGTTATGGAGATTGCACATGTATTTTGTTGAATAAACTGTATGAATATATATAGTATAAGTACATAGTACTACAAGTATACTTTATTTGGGGAAAGGATTGGAAGTGATTACCCGCACGAAGAGGCATTGATTTGATGATTGATATGTAAGCTTAAATAGCAAGCGTGGTTAGTGCAAGAAGTATATAATTGATCGTAAGGTGTGAAAGAATATTGGTTATATAAGCACGTGATATATGAGATAATGACTAAGAGATTAATGGGGAGGGTGTAAGTCTCTCATATGAGGTAAAAAGTTATGAAATAAGACTCAATTGGACCCTAGGTGAGAAGACCCTTGTCTTACGAACGTTATAAGGACCCAGAAATGTACGAAGTTGCGTTACACTCATAAAGGATATGCGTGGGGACTTGGAATCCCATACCTACGTGGCTGAATAGGAGAAGGGAACTTATGAGATCAATACTATGGTGACTTAAACTTTCCTAATAGTCGAGTATGCATATAAGAGGTATAGATATATGAGGCATATGTTCCTAAAGTTTCTAAACTCAAGACTTGTGTCAAGATCCAGGACATTTTCCCCATGTGGGAGAGGGAGGACCACCGTGAGGCCACTTAAATACAATGAAACAAGAGCGAGACCATGTAGCTATGATATTTGAATATTTTGGTGAAGACATGTGTGGTCTAGAAAAGAGATTAAGGAATGTAAACTCTTCACGCATGGCAATATGACTGATGGGGTCAACGATTCTAGAAAATAAGAGTATGTTTGTAAAGAGACTTTCACTTGTCATAAGGTCGGGAGAAATGGGACCCAAGGAGGTACCATATGTCAAATGTGAACGATTGTGAGTTCCTAGAATGGGCTAATCATAGATTTGTGATTTAAACAAAGTTTCGGGATACTAAGAAAGCCAAAACGAGTGGGAGAAATGAATGTGTTGCCACGACAACCCAAGATGGTAATTGGGGCTTGATAGAGAGCCTCTAAAGAGCCTTACAAATAGATAAGTGTTAAGTGATGTTCAGACGAACACTCCTTGCTACATATGTCCCAATAAGAGTTAAGAGGTGAGCCGGATGGAATGCCTAAGGTAAGAGACCACGTAATATATGGAAGAGTGCGTGGCTATTCACTAACTAGGAAGAATGAGGTGAGAAGAAATGGTGAGAAAACCTTTAAATTGAGATGGTCATGGTTATTTAAAACAATTTTTGCATCAGAATGGTGGACTCACTTAGGGCACAAGTGTTAATAAAGGTTATGAGGGATTAACCGCAATGCAACGGACATGGGTGACACTGAATATCGACTAAAGGGGTCTAGAGATAGTTCATGTCTACACACAATGGGAAGCGAGGTTATCGTTGGTGAGGTTGTGGTACTGTAAAATGATTAAACAAGACATAATGATTTTTCAAGTTCACAGGAGGCAGAAAAATGTGTGGAAAAATAAAGCTATTAATTATGCACTATCCGCAAAACAAGATGGGAATGAAAGGTTCGGAATGGATTGAAAGAGGATGAAAACTCGTGACAGACTAGACGTGTTTGGCATGATAACTCTTAAGCGGCAATATCAGGGAACTTTATTGGTAACTATAACATGGGGAATAAGGCGAGTTACTCATCCGAGATAGAATCAAGTGGACTAAGCCTTACACTTAAGAGTGAAACCAAAAGTTGTTGTTGAAGTATTGAGGAGGATTTAAAGTTTCAGAGAATACCCTTCTCGGGATAGTGACCCTTCGTAAGTCATATGCATATAAAGGTTGTTGATATACGTTTTGAGAGGTGTTTAACCGTAATGAGGGATGGTAGGAAATTTCACAGGGGAAGTAGTGCGGTTTCTTAAAGTCTATAATGCACATATGGGGAGAAAGAGGTTGGTTAAGAAAAGTTAGAGCACAATGCTACTTTACATTCGATACAATGCCGTGCAAGTTAGTGTTATTCGGGGTATATGTGCAAAGTTAGCCAGTGCTATTCATTTGAGACAGGAGGTCATATGAGAAAACTCATTCAGCAATGCCTTGGGTTAAGAATTATGAAGAGTTAGTAGCAATTGTTCACATGGGGTCGTAACCACATCAAGGAAATTATAGTGGAACTCAATTCGTGGAAGGTCTTATGTATGAGGAATATAGTAAGGATGTTCCGCTATCGATGTAAAGTATTAAGGTGAAAGTTATGCCTCCATGGTTGGTTAGGGTGTGTGTTGATGCAGCACGGAAAGGTTATAGAGTATGCTTTGAGATAACTCAAAAATCACGAGAAGAATTACCCGACACATGATTTGGAGCTTGCGACGGTTGTGTCTGCTTTGAAATATGGCGGTATTATCTTTATGGAGTTCATGTAGATGTGTTTTCAGACCACAAGAGCCTCCAGTATTTGTTCAAGCAGAAGGAGCTAAATCCGAGACAGCGGCGGTGGTTAGAATTGCTCAAGGACTATGAGATGAACATATTGTACCATCCAGGGAAGGCAAATGTGGTAGCCGATGCTCTTAGTCGGAGATCCATGGGTAGTTTGGCTCATTTGGGTATGTATCGGAGACCCCAGTCTCGAGAGGTTTACCAATTAGCCAGTTTGGGGGTTCGTATCTCTGCGTCAGACGAGGGGAATGTTTTGGTGCATAATGGAGCAGAATCATCATTGGTCGCGGAAATCAAGGAAAAACGGTTCATGGATCCAGCATTAGTTCGGGTAAAGGAAGCAGTTCTGAATGACAAGACCTCAACATTTGTACACAGCAGCAAAGATGGTGTAATGCGGTGTCAAGGCAGATTATGTGTTCCGGACGTGAACGAACTTCGAGAAAAGGTAATGGCAGAGGCACATATTTCCAGATATTTTGTACAACTAGGTTCCACGAAAATGTATCATGACCTTAAGGAGATTTATTGGTGGAACGGTATGAAAAGGGATATAGCAAGCTTTGTAGCTAAATGTCCGAACTGTCAACAAGTGAAGGCCGAGCATCAACGGCCCGGTGGATTAACTCAGCTTATAGAAATACCAAGGTGGAAATGGGAGATGATCAATATGGATTTCGTGGTAGGGTTACCTCGCACTCGGCGAAAGTTCGACTCAATATGGGTGATAGTGGATCGACTCACCAAATCAGCTCACTTCCTGCCTGTCAAGTCCACTGATACTGCAGAGCAATATGCAAGATTGTACATCAAGGAGATAGTAAAACTTCATGGCACTCCACTTTCTATTATCTCGGATCGTGGGGCTCAGTTCACAGCTAACTTTTGGAAGAAGTTTCAGCAAGGTTTGGGAACTCAGGTGAATCTCAGCACAGCTTTCCATCCACAGACCGATGGACAGGCCGAGCGGACCATTCGGACGCTTGAAGATATGTTGCGGGCTTGTGTCTTAGATTTTAAAGGTAATTGGGATGAACACTTGCCACTGATAGAATTTGCTTACAATAACAGCTATCATGCTAGCATTCAAATGGCCCCGTTTGAGGCATTGTACGGGAGAAGATGTAGATCGCCAATCGGGTGGTTTGAGGTAGGTGAAGCGGAATTGCTAGGGCCAGATATGGTGTACGAAGCTATGGAAAAGGTCAAGGTTATTCAGGAGAGAATGAAAACAGCACAGAGTCGTCAAAAGTCCTATGCGGACGTTCGTCGAAGGGATTTGGAGTTTCAAGTCGATGATTGGGTGTTCTTGAGGGTATCTCCTATGAAGGGAGTCATGCGATTCGGAAAGAAAGGGAAATTGAGCCCTAGGTATGTCGGGCCATATCGGATCATTCAAAGGGTTGGTCAAGTTGCTTATAGGCTAGAGTTGCCTCCTGAGATGTCATCAGTGCATCCGGTATTCCATGTGTCCATGTTGAAGAAAGTGATTGGAGATCCATCCACCATCATGCCAGTCGAAGCTATAGAGGTTAATGAAGATCTGTCATATGAAGAGGTTCCGGTTGCCATTCTTGATAGGCAAGTCCGTAAGTTGAGAAATAAGGAAGTCGCCTCTGTTAAAGTATTGTGGCGAAGTCAACAAGTTGAGGAGGCCACATGGGAAGCGGAAAAAGAGATGAAGGAAAAGTACCCCCATTTGTTCGATCAAGCCTAGAAGAAATTAGGTGACCCTCCTACTCCTAGTAACTCTCATCTTGCCTAAGTTGTTTCCCTCTCAGTATTAGTAAAGTCCCCTTCATTTTGTAATGAGTTAAATGTGTTGTTACCTTGGGTCACTTGAACCGTTCTTGATAAATGAAAGCCTTATAAAGATTTACGTGTTTAATAAGCAACTAATAGTAAGTGTAGATTGGTAATGATTTGTTAAGTGTACATGGTGTGTTAAAATGGTTAAATAAGGTAAGAATTCATTGAAGTGACTAGTTTATGTGCAATTGTAACAATGTGATAGAATATGTGCATTCGTTGAGGTAAGAAAGTGTATACAAGTTGTGAAAAGTGTTGTAATTGTATATTGTTGTTTGGTAATGTGTTTCGGGGGCCCTCTGACAGGTAGATATGTCCATAATGCAAAGGAAACTCTGGCGAAATTTTTCTAAAATATAAGTGTTAGTCAAAATTTTGATAGCTTGCATATCATGTCTTTAAAACTCATTTATTTCAAAATCCTCATTCGAGGACGAATGATCTTAAGGGGGGGAGGATGTAAGGCCCCGTAAAATTTTTTTGTGCATAAAACCTAGTAGATGTGGTGTCATGGTCCGAATGATGTGTTAGGAATGCGTAGAATTCTTCGCGGCGAGCTTGCTCGCCGCGGTTCGAACCCTTGGTAGTGATTTAAGTTTCAAAAATGTAGAGAAATAATTTTTCCGAAAAAGTGTCAAATGTGCGGTCAAGAATGCGACCGCAAACCTGATATGCGGACCGCATTCTGACCGCAAATCGTTCCAGAGAGTTGCCCAAATCCGTGTCAAATGTGCGGTCGATATGCGATCGCATGTCAATCTGCGGTGCACTTTTGCGACCGCAGAATCAACATGCGGTCCGCATAGTGACCGCATTCCTTAACAGAAACTGCTCAACTTTGAGGCCATTCTGCGGTCACTTTGCGGACCGCATGTGGGTTCTGCGGTCGCATAGTGACCGCATATTCGACCCCGGCCCAAATTTTGTGACATTTTGACCCGATCTCTTCTTTAATATAACACACTTCTTCTTCATTTTATCATATTATCTTACCAAAAATTAGAGAGAGAAGAGAGGGTTTTTAGAGAGAGAAGTTCTTCATCTTCAAGGATTGTTTCAACTACTTAATTCCAAGGGATTCTAGGGCAAGGATTCAACTTCCCCAATATTTTCAAGGTAAAAACCCTAACTATTTTCTTTGATTTTCAGTTTTAATTGGGTAAAGAGAGGTTTTCATATAATAGCTTTTAAAAATAGAATTTTTACACTCATGCATGATTATTTAACTTGATTTCTAGTAAAAAGAAGTGAGTAGAAGTAAGAGTCTTCAAGAACAAGGTTGGCAAGAGTAGGATATCTTGGGTAATCATAAAGTAGGAAGAAAACTCATCACCAGGTATGTATGGCTAATTTTGATTCTTGTGAAATCGCCCCTTATGTGTAAAATTGTTTGGCATGTGTTGATTTGAGAAATTGTATGTGATTAATTGATGTTGTTGTTGGATATTCAAAGTTGTTGTTGAACTATGAGTGTTGTGGTAAGAAATATGAACCGAAAGGTAAATGAGAGTTGAATTGGGTAAAGAATTTGTGAATAATGATTATGATGGCCTATATGGCACCTTGTGGAAAAGAAATCGAAACACTTGAGAATTGGTTTATTGTGGAAAGAAATGAAACACTTGAATTATGGAAAATTGCTGAATATACATGTGTGAATATTCTTGAATGTGGAAACATTGTAACTTGGTTGTGATATTGGCTTGAGAAGTAATTGAGAACATGAAACAATGTGCAAGTTGCTTATTTGAACTTGTTGAAATTGTGTGTAGTACCTTATCTGCTGTTTGAAATTGTTGTGTTTTCAAGTGTAAGGCGGGGTCGTGTCGCGCGCCGCGACGTGGTGAAATAAGGTGTGGGTTGGGGTGATAAGGGTGGCCGAGGTAATAAGGGTGGTCAGGGGCAATAAGGATGGAAAGCGATCGAAATCGCTATTAAAAATTGATACATAAATCAATAATGTGAAATTGTGAAAGGAGACAGCAGGAGAGTTTGCAACCTGTGGGGCACTGATTGCCCCTTTGTTTGACTACTTGTGCTTTACGTGATTGATTGGTTATTGTTAAATTGGCTGGCTTAATTAATTGTTGATGTAATTTAATGGCTTGAGTTTACTTGGGACAAAGTTTGTCCATACATACCAGTACAATTCAAGTGTACTGACGTCCCTTTTGCCGGGGGCGCTACATTCGTGTCATGATTGTAGGTGGATCAGTAGCAGGCACTTCAGCTCATCGGCGGTAGTATCCTTCTCCTTCCACTGCCCGTTTTGGTGAGCCCCTTTCTTCCTCGGGGCCTTGTGTGGTTCATGCCACTCGGTTTAGATTTCATTTTGGTTTTGTAAGGTATAGCCGGAGCCTTGTTACCGGCAAGTATTGTATTTCCCTTTTGTATCCTAGAGGCTCCGTAGACATGTAAACTGTGGGATTGTGGCCTATGTATATGTATGGGGCGTTGTAAATATAAATTATGAACTTGTTAGTAAATAAATCACATGGTTATGTTTATGCATCGTGAAATCAGTCATTGTTGGTAAGATATTTTGGTTAATGAGTAACAGTCAACACAGGGGTAACGCATGGGAATGGAAGGCACCCAGGTCCGCTTGACTGGGGCAACCCGGTCAGGCGCCGGTCATGTCCCTCGATTTGGGGCGTGACAAAAGTCCATAGTGATCCTCTCCCATTTCCACTCAGGAATAACAATGCGCTGAAATACGCCACCGGGCCTCTGATGCTCGTACTTAACCTGCTGACAGTTGAGGCACCGTGCTACATGTCCGACAATGTCCATTTTCATCTTTCTCCACCAATAGTGTTGTTTAAAATCTTGATACATCTTCGCGGCTCCTGGATGGATAGAATACCGCGAGCTATGGGCCTCTTCCAGAATCAACTCACGAAGGCCATCAACATTGGGCACGCATATCCGGCCTTGCATCCTCAATACGCCGTTACTATCAATGGTGACATCTCTAGCATCATCATGCTGAACTCTGTCCCCAAGGACAGCCAAATGTGGATCATCATACTAGCGCTCACGAACATGATCATATAGAGATGACCGAGATACAACACAAGCCAATACCCTGCTGGGCTCCGAAATATCTAACCTCACTAGCCGATTGGCTAGCACCTGAACATCATAAGCAAATGGCCTCTCCTCAGCTGGAATATATGCCAAGCTCCCCATACTGACCGCCTTCCGGCTCAAAGCATCGGCCACCACATTGGCCTTCCCGGATGATATAATATAGTAATGTCATAATCCTTCAGCAACTCTAGCCATCTCCGCTGTCTCAAATTAAGGTGTTTCTGTTTGAACAAGTGCTGGAGACTACGATGGTCGGTATACACCTCACAAGACACACCGTACAAATAGTGCCTCCAAATCTTCAAGGCATGAACAATGGCGGCTAGCTCCAACTCATGAACAGGATAGTTCTTCTCATGTGGCTTCAACTGCCGAGAAGCATAAGCAATTACTTTACCTTCCTGCATCAACACACAACCTATCCCCACTCTCGAGGCATCACAATAAACGGTATATGAACCTGAAGCTGATGGCAATACTAACACTGGAGCTGTGGTCAAAGCTGTCTTGAGCTTCTGAAAGCTCTCCTCGCACTCATCCGACCACACGAATGGTGCACCCTTCCGGGTCAATTTAGTCAATGAAGAAGCAATGGATGAAAATCCCTGAACAAACCGGCGATAATATCCCGCCAAACCAAGAAAACTCCCGATCTCTGTAGCTGAGGTCGGTCTAGGCCAACTCTGCACCGCCTCTATCTTTTTCTGATCAACCTGAATACCATCACGAGACACCACATGTCCCCGAAATGCTACGGACTCGAGCCAAAACTCGCACTTGGAGAATTTAGCATATAGCTTCTCCTCCTTCAATCTCTGCAACACAATACTCAAATGCTGAGCATGCTCCTCCTGACTACGGGAGTAGACTAGAATGTCATCAATGAACACAATCACAAATGAATCCAAATAAGGCTTGAACACACTGTTCATCAGATGCATAAATGCTGCTGGGGCGTTGGTCAACCCAAACGACATCACAAGAAACTCATAATGACCATATCGGGTCCTGAATGCAGTCTTCATAATATCCGAGTCCCCGATCTTCAGCTGATGATAGCCTGAACGAAGATCGATCTTAGAAAACACCCTCGCACCCTGTAACTGATCAAACAAATCATCTATGCGCGGTAGAGTGTACTTGTTCTTCACTGTCACTTTGTTCAGTTGCCAATAATCAATACACATTCGCATGGAACCATCTTTCTTTTTAACAAATAATACCGGCGCACCCCACGGTGACACACTGGGACGGATGAAACCCTTATCCAGAAGCTCTTGAAGCTGCTCTTTTAGTTCTTTCAACTCGGCTGGTGCCATTCAATAAGGAGGAATGGATATGGGCTGAGTGCCCGGCACCAAGTCAATGCCAAAATCAATATCCCTGTCCGGCGGCATGCCCGGCAGTTCTGAGGGGAATACATCTGGGAAATCCCTCACAACAGGTACAGAATCAATGCTAGGAGTCTCAGCTCCCACATCTCTCACAAAAGCTAAGTACGATAAACACCCTTTTTCAACCATCTTCCGAGCTTTTAAGAACGAAATAACACGGCTAGGGACGAAATCGGTCGAACCCCGCCACTCAATCCGAGAAATACCAGGAATGGCCAACGTAACTGTCTTAGCATGACAGTCCAATATAGCATGATACGGAGACAACCAGTCCATACCCAATATAACATCAAAGTCCACCATCCCTAACAATAACAAATCTGCCTGGGTCTCCAGACCCCAATAGATATAACACAGGATCTATAGACATGATCCACAACGATCGTATCACCCACGGGGGTGGATACATGAACAGAGGCAAATCAAGACTACCACGAGTCGCACCCAAGTGATGTGCAAAATAAGAGGACACGTAAGAATATGTGGACCCCGGATCAAATAGAACAGAGGCATCTCTGTGACAGACAGAAATGATACCTGTAATCACTGCATCGGAGGCAACTGCATCACGCCTGTCAGGAAGTGCATAGAACCGTGCTTGGCCTCCACCAGATCTCTCCTCGCCCCTGGGGCGTCCACGAGAAGACTGACCTCCACCTCTACTAGACTGAGATGGTGCTGAAGAGGAGGGCTGATCCCTCTGCTGAGTCCTGCCCCTACGTAGTCGAGGGCAATGTCTCCTCATGTGGCCAAACTCACCACACTCATAACATGCACCTGGTGCTGGAGAAGTAGGTGTTGCACTCTGGGCTGGGAGGGCACTAAGTGATGACTGACCCTGCTGAAACCCCTGTCGACCACAACTATAAGAACCTCCGCTCTGCTCTGGGCGGCCTGAATGAGAAGGTTTAGATGAGCGACCTCTGCTCTGCTGGAAATGCCCTCTAGATGGAGCACCACTGAAACTGCCTGAACCACGAGGCCTCTTGGCCTCCCGCTCCTCTCTCTCCCGGCGACGATCCGCTTCAATGGAGCGTGCCATATCAGCAACCTGCTCGAACGATGATGACAGAACTCGCTCGCTGGTCATAAGAATACGGATAGAGTAGTTGAGGCCATCAATGAACCTCCCTGATCCTCTCCCTCTCAGTGGGGATCATCCATGTGGCATGCCTAGCCAACTGAGTGAATCTAAGCTCATACTGAGTCACAGACATGTCGCCCTGAATCAACCACTCGAACCGGCGACGTAGCTCCTCGCGACGAGACCGAGGTACATATTTCTCTAGAAAGAGAGTAGAGAACTGCTGCCATGTGAGAGGTGCTGCTCTTGCAGGCCTACGCCTCTCAAACTCCTCCCACCAATCAAATGCGGGACCAGTAAACTGAAATGTAGTAAATGAAACTCCGCCGGACTCAAGAATACCAGCCGTACGCAGCATCTTCTGACACTTATCCAAGAAACCCTGGGCATCCTCGCCCTCAACGCCACTGAAATGGGGTGGCTGAAGTCTACCAAATCTCTCAAGACGACGCTGCTCGTCCTCGGGCATAACCTGAACCATATGCTCTGGAGCTGGAGCTGGTGCAGCTGGAGGAATAACCGGTGCAACCACCTGAGCGGGGACCGCCTCTGGCGTCTGAAGTCCCTGAACAACCTGCTCCGGTATGTGAGCTGCAGGGGTCTGCTGACCACCCCCTGTCTGAGATGTCGCTGCAGTGGCAGTAAATGAGACTACCCGAGCCAAACCGGAACACACCGATAATATTTGAGCAAGAGTCTCCTGAAGACCAGGAATAGCAATAGATATAGTCCGGCCCTGAACTGGGGCTGCTGGAGCATCAACCACTGGGGGCTGCTCCTGAACTGGTACAACAGGCGGGTCAGCTGGTACTGCCTCGGCCGCCCTACCTCTAACTCTAGCACGACCGCGCCCACGGCCTCTAACAGGTGGCAATGGAGGTCGTCCACCTCGTCCTGATGCTCGCGTTCTCGCCATCTGCGGGAGAATAGAATATAGAAGTTCAGTTCTCAGAACAACAAGATCGCACGACAGAGTTCAAGAAAAGTGAAGTTTTCCTAAAGGTTCGCGGCCTCCCGAGGATAAGTACAGGCGTCCCCGTACCGATCCACAAGACTCTACTAACCGGCTCAAGACTCATGAGGCCTAGTAAACCTAGGCTCTGATACCAACTTGTCACGACCCCAAATCTGGTCGTGATGGCGCCCAGCACATTGCTAAGCCAGCCTGACCAATCAATATAAACAACGGAGCTAGAAGCTCTCTTTAGCCTATTTAAGCATATTAATATATGAAACAATAGTAATACTGATACCAACAGCGGGGAAACCAAGTCCCAAAATATACTAACTCCCATAGACCGAAGGGTCAAGAGTCATGAGCCTCTACTGAACATGAGTGTATAAAGGTTTACAAGATACCAAGTGCGGAAAGAAAAGTCAATACAAAATCAAGACAGAGTAAGAAGGAATATCGGGTCCTGCGGGCTCTGCAGCTACCTCGAATATCCACAAACGTCGCCTCGCACAGCTACTGGATCACTGCTGAGAGGTACCTGGATCTGCACACAAGGTGCAGGGAGTAAAATGAGTACTGCCAGACTCAGTGGTAATAAACAAGGGTAAGACAGCGCAGATAAGAAATCCGCAATAAAGCACTATGTAAAGCTATAATCGGCTACCCTGTCATAGAATCAATCTTCACTGTACCTGTTCCAACAAATACCAATAAATAGCATAACACCTAGCAGATGTAGCTAAATGCAATGCAATGCATGATATGACCGCTACGGCGCGTAGCCCGACTCCAATTTTGGGTACCCGTGCTCACCGTGGGGGTTCAGACTCCGGAGGGGCTCCTACAGCCCAAGCACATCTCATAGAGATATTCCTGCGGCGTGCAGTCCGATCCAACATATATCTCGCTGCGGCGCGCAGCCCGATCCACTACTAGTCAGCTAATATGCAGATACAGCCTCGCAAGCTCAAAAATAGTTTTTGAAAACTCTTTTATCATTTTTCAGTTGGAAAACAGTAATATCAAGTTCCAGAGATTGGAATTAGCATAATAACAAAAATAGTTGTGGACTAGTAGTAAACTAGCATGTCTATATGATAAGACAATGATAACGATCCTCGCGGGATCCAATAACTGGCTCACAGCCCACAATATACTCAACCGCCCAAGAAGGGGGTTCAACGGCTCAAGAGTGGCCATTATCACAATATATATATATATATGCAACCATCCGAGAAGGAGGTTCGACGGCTCGAGAATAGCCAATAATACGGTATCAACAGGTCGGACTAATATATAGTCTCCAGTTCATGATCGACCCCGCACTCTCAAGAGTGTGCGTGTCTCGCCGCTATACAGCGTCACAAAGTGGTATACCGGGGTTTCGAACCCGCCGGTCATCACCCACATCTATTACTCACCTCAATACGGCGCGACGACTACTCCGCAATGCCCTTGCCACGAGAATCAAGCTCCGCACGCGTAGAATCTGATCAAATACAGTAGAAATACAACAAATTAGGCCAATGGGACGACACCCAATCAATACAACTCGATTTACATCAAAATTCCCAAAGTTGTCAAAACCCGACTTTCGGTACGCTTATCGAAAAATCACAAAAGTCACATATTCGGAACCCTCATCTCAATACGAGTCTAAGCATATCAATTTTACCAAATTCGGACTCCATTTGCCCATTCAAAACCTTGATTTTCTAAAGTTCAAGCTTAGGGCTAAATCCTCCATAAATTACCCCAAATTCCTCCATTTTCATGATATAATTGCATAATATTATCAATACTAATCATAGTTTAAGTCCATAGTTGATTACCTGATGTTTTCCCTTGATTTTCTCTTCAAAATCGCCCAAATCGCCTCTAAAGCCGAGACCCAAAATGTGTGAAATGTTCTGAAATTTTTCTAACTTCTGATACACTTAACTTACAGCGATTTTCGCTTCTGCGGAAGAATTTCCGCTCCTACGAACCCGTATCCGCGACCAAAGGGTCGCTTCAGCGGTTCCAGGCCTAGCCGGCCAATTCCGCTTCTGCGAGCAAAGGGTCGCTTAAGCGCGCCCGCTTCTGCGATGAAACTTCCGCTTCTGCGGAAACATCCGCTTCTGCGCTCTAGAGTCCGCTTCTGCGGACTCGCCCAGGCGGTCAAATGTCTGCTTCTGCGGACCATTCCCATTTTCTTCTCGTCCGCTTCTGCGATCATTGGCTCGCACCAGCGATGCCGCTTCAGCGGAAAGGAGTCCGCTTCTGCGGAGCCAAGCGCCCCTACGCCCCTCGTCCGCTTCTGCGGACTCGCTCCTACGCCCATAATTCTGCAGGAGCGGAAACAACAGAAACAGAATCCCAACCTGCAATTTTTCCACAATTTTCTTCCGTTTAACCATCCGAAAACACACCGAGGCCCCCGGGACCTCATCCAAACACACCAACACATCTTAACACCTTATTCGAACTTGCTCCAATCCTCAAAACACGTCTAATAACCCCAAAACCCATAATTCACATCAAATTCAAGCCTAAATTCCTTAAAACATTCCGAATTACACATTCGATCAAAAAACCCGACCAAACGACGTCCGAATGACCTGAAATTTTGCAGGCACATCCAAAATCACCTAACGGAGCTACTGCAACTGTTGGAATTCCATTCCGACCCCGGATCAAAATCTCACCTACCGTTCGGATTTCGCCAAAATTCAACCTTAGCCAATTCAAGCCTATTTCTACACCGGGCCTCCAAATTCAATTCCGATCGCTCCTCTAAGTCACAAATCACCTCCCGGAACTAATCGAATCATCAGAATCCGATTCCGAGCCCTCTAACCAAATAGTCAACTCCGGGTTGACTTTCCTTATTCAAGTTTCCTTCAAAAAGGCTATATGCCTCATTTTCAATCCAATTCACTCCTAACTCACCCGATAGACTCTAACACCGATATAAAATCATAAAACATGCAATTTCAACATAACGGGGTGGTAATTCCCGTGACGACGGGCCGGGTCGTCACATTCTCCCCCTCTTAAGCAAACGCTCGTCCTCGAGCAGGTCAAGAAACATACCTGAAGTCTCAAACAAGTGAGGATATCCGCTCCGCATCTCCCGCTCGATCTCCCAAGTGGCCTCCTCTACGGGTCGACCTCTCCACTGAACCTTAACTGATGCAATGTCCTTGGACCTCAGTATTTTCACCTGACGACCCAAAATAGCAATAGGCTCCACATCATAGGATAGATCACCATCAAGCTGAATGGTGCTGAAATCTAATACATGAGACGGATCTCCAATGTACTTCCGGAGCATAGACACATGGAATACTGGATGAACGCTGGATAAGCCGGGCGGCAAGGCCAACTCATATGCCACCTCTCCAACTCTCCTAAGTATCTCAAAAGGACCAATGTACCCGGGACTCAACTTTCCTTTCTTCCCAAACCTCATGACACCCTTCATAGGTGAAATCTTCAACAATACTCTGTCACCAACCATGAAAGACAACTCTCGAACTCTACGGTCCGCATAACTCTTCCTGACGAGACTGTGCTGTACGAAGCCTCTCCTGGATCAACTTTGCTCTATCTAGAGCATCCTGGACTAACTCGGTCCCTATCAATCTAACCTCACCAGGCTCAAACCATCCCACGGGGGATCTACACCGCCTGCCATACAATGCCTCATACGGGGCCATCTGAATACTCGACTGATAACTGTTGTTGTAGGCAAACTCAGCAAGTGGTAGGAACTCATCCCACGAACCACCAAAATCAATCACACAAGCTCGCAACATATCCTCCAAGATCCGAATAGTGCGCTCAGACTGTCCGTCTGTCTGGGGGTGAAATGCTGTACTCAACTCAACCCGCGTACCCATCTCTCGCTGAAATGCTCTCCAAAACTGAGAAGTGAACTGAGTACCCCTGTCGGATATGATAGACACCGGGACTCCATGCAACCGAACAATCTCTCGAATAAAGATCGATGCCAACCGCTCCGATGAGTAGGTAGTACTAACTGGAATGAAGTGAGCTGACTTGGTTAGTCTATCCACAATCACCCATACAAAATCAAACTTCCTCGCCGTCCGAGGGAGTCCAGTAACAAAGTCCATAGTGATCCTCTCCCATTTCCACTCAGGAATATCAATGCGCTGAAATACACCACCGGGCCTCTGATGCTCGTACTTAACCTGCTGACAGTTGAGGCACCGTGCTACATGTCCGACAATGTCCATTTTCATCTTTCTCCACCAATAGTGTTGTTTCAAATCTTGATACATCTTCGCGGCTCCTGGATGGATAGAATACCGCGAGCTATGGGCCTCTTCCAGAATCAACTCACGAAGGCCATCAACATTGGGCACGCATATCCGGCCTTGCATCCTCAATACGCCGTCACTATCAATGGTGACATCTCTAGCATCATCATGCTCAACTCTGTCCCTAAGGACACCAAATGTGGATCATCATACTGGCGCTCACGAACATGATCATATAGAGATGACCGAGATACAACACAAGCCAATACCTGCCGGGCTCCGAAATATCTAACCTCACTAGCCGATTGGCTAGCACCTGAACATCATAAGCAAATGGCCTCTCCTCGGAGCCGGAATATATGCCAAGCTCCCCATACCGACCGCCTTCCGGCTCAAAGCATCGGCCACCACATTGGCCTTCCCGGATGATATAATATAGTAATGTCATAATCCTTCAGCAACTCTAGCCATCTTCGTTGTCTCAAATTAAGGTCTTTCTGTTTGAACAAGTTGTTGGAGACTACGATGGTCGGTATACACCTCACAAGACACACCGTACAAATAGTGCCTCCAAATCTTCAAGGCATGAACAATGGCGGCTAGCTCCAAGTCATGAACAGGGATAGTTCTTCTCATGTGGCTTCAACTGCCGAGAAGCATAAGCAATTACTTTACCTTCCTACATCAACACACAACCTATCCCCACTCTCGAGGCATCACAATAAACGGTATATGAACCTGAAGCTGATGGCAATACTAACACTGGAGCTGTGGTCAAAGCTGTCTTGAGCTTCTGAAAGCTCTCCTCGCACTCATCCGACCACACGAATGGTGCACCCTTCCGGGTCAATTTAGTCAATGAAGAAGCAATGGATGAAAATCCCTGAACAAACCGGCGATAATATCCCGCCAAACCAAGAAAACTCCTGATCTCTGTAGCTGAGGTTGGTCTAGGCCAACTCTGCACCGCCTCTATCTTTTTCTGATCAACCTGAATACCATCACGAGACACCACATGTCCCAGAAATGCTACGGACTCGAGCCAAAACTCGCACTTGGAGAATTTAGCATATAGCTTCTCCTCCCTCAATCTCTGCAACACAATACTCAAATGCTGAGCATGCTCCTCCCGACTACGGGAGTAGACTAGAATGTCATCAATGAACACAATCACAAATGAATCCAAATAAGGCCCGAACACACTGTTCATCAGATGCATAAATGCTGCTGGGGCGTTGGTCAACCCAAACGACATCACAAGAAACTCATAATGACCATATCGGGTCCTGAATGCAGTCTTCATAATATCCGAGTCCCTGATCTTAAGCTGATGATAGCCTGAACGAAGATCGATCTTAGAAAACACCCTCGCACCCTGTAACTGATCAAACAAATCATCTATGCGCGGTAGAGTGTACTTGTTCTTCACTGTCACTTTGTTCAGTTGCCAATAATCAATACACATTCGCATGGAATCATCTTTCTTTTTAACAAATAATACCGGCGCACCCCACGGTGACACACTGGGACGGATGAAACCCTTATCCAGAAGCTCTTGAAGCTGCTCTTTTAGTTCTTTCAACTCGGCTGGTGCCATTCGATAAGGAGGAATGGATATGGGCTGAGTGCCCGGCACCAAGTCAATGCCAAAATCAATATCCCTGTCCGGCGACATGCCCGGCAGGTCTGAGGGGAATACATCTGGGAAGTCCCTCACAACGGGTACAGAATCAATGCTAGGAGACTCGGCTCCCACATCTCTCACAAAAGCTAAGTACGATAAACACCCTTTTTCAACCATCTTCTGAGCTTTTAGGAACGAAATAACACGGCTAGGGACGAAATCGGTCGAACCCCGCCACTCAATCCGAGAAATACCAAGAATGGCCAACGTAACTGTCTTAGCATGACAATCCAATATAGCATGATACGGAGACAACCAGTCCATACCCAATATAACATCAAAGTCCACCATCCCCAACAATAACAAAGCTGCCTGGGTCTCCAGACCCCCAATAGATATAACACAATATCTATAGACATGATCCACAACGATCGTATCACCCACGGGGGTGGATACATGAACAAGCAAATCAAGACTACCACGAGTCGCACCCAAGTGATGTGCAAAATAAGAGGACACGTAAGAATATGTGGACCCTAGATCAAATAGAACGGAGGCATCTCTGTGACAGACAGAAATGATACCTGTAACCACTGCATCGGAGGCAACTGCATCACGCATGTCAGGAAGTGCATAGAACCGTGCCTGGCCTCCACCAGATCTCTCCTCGCCCCTGGGGCGACCACGAGAAGACTGACCTCCACCTCTACTAGACTGAGATGGTGCCGAAGAGGAGGGCTGATCCCTCTGCTGAGTCCTGCCCCTACGTAGTCGAGGGCAATGTCTCCTCATGTGGCCAAACTCACCACACTCATAACATGCACTTGGTGCTGGAGAAGTAGGTGCTGCACTCTGGGCTGGGAGGGCACTAAGTGATGACTGACCCTGCTGAAACCCCTGTCGACCACGACCATAAGAACCTCCGCTCTGCTCTGGGCGGCCTGAATGAGAAGGTCTAGATGAGCGACCTCCGCTCTGCTGGAAATGCCCTCTAGATGGAGCACCACTGAAACTAACAAAACCACGAGGCCTCTTGGCCTCCCGCTCCTCTCTCTCTCGGCGACGATCCGCCTCAATGGAGCGTGCCATATCAGCAACCTGCTCGAACGATGATGACAGAACTCGCTCGCTGGTCATAAGAATACGGATAGAGTAGTTGAGGCCATCAATGAACCTCCCGATCCTCTCCCTATCAGTGGGGATCATCCATGTGGCATGCCTAGCCAACTGAGTGAATCTAAGCTCATACTGAGTCACAGACATGTCGCCCTGAATCAACCACTCGAACCGGCGACGTAGCTCCTCGCGACGAGACCGAGGTACATATTTCTCTAGAAAGAGAGTAGAGAACTGCTGCCATGTGAGAGGTGCTGCTCTTGCAGGCCTACGCCTCTCAAACTCTTCCCACCAATCAAATGCGGGACCAGTGAACTAAAAGGTAGTAAATGAAACTCCGCTGGACTCAAGAATACCAGCCGTCCGCAACATCCTCTGACACTTATCCAAGAAACCCCGGGCATCCTCGCCCTCAACGCCACTAAAATGGGGTGGCTGAAGTCTACCAAATCTCTCAAGACGACGCTGCTCGTCGTCGGGCATAACCTGAACCATATGCTCTGGAGCTGGAGCTGGTGCTGCTGGAGGAATAACCGGTGCAACCACCTGAGCGGGGACCGCCTCTGGCGTCTGAAGTCCCTGAACAACCGGGTTAGGTGTGCGAGCTGCAGGGGTCTGCTGACCACCCCCTGACTGAGATGTCGCTACAGTAGCGGTAGCTGAAACTACCTGAGCCAAACCGGAACACACTGATAATATTTGAGCAAGAGTCTCCTGAAGACCAGGAATAACAATAGATATAGTCTGGCCCTGAACTGGGACTGCTGGAGCATCAACCACTGGGGGTTGCTCCTGAACTGGTACAATAGGCGGGTCAGCTGGTACTGCCTCAGCCGCCCTACCTCTAACTCTAGCACGACCGCGCCCACGGCCTCTAACAGGTGGCAATGGAGGTCGTCCACCTCGTCCTGATGCTCGCGTTCTCGCCCTCTGCGGGAGAATAGAATATAGAAGTTTAGTTCTTAGAACAACAAGATCGCACGACAGAGTTCAAGAAAAGTGAAGTTTTCCTAAAGGTTCGCAGCCTCCCGAGGATAAGTACAGGCGTCCCCGTACCGATCCACAAGACTCTACTAACCGGCTCAAGACTCACGAGGCCTAGTAAACCTAGGCTCTGATACCAACTTGTCACGACCCCAAATCTGGTCGTGATGGCGCCCAGCACATTGCTAAGCCAGCCCTGACCAATCAATATAAGCATCGGAGCTAGAAGCTCTCTTTAGCCTATTTAAGCATATTAATATATGAAACAATAGTAATACTGATACCAACAACGGGGAAACCAAGTCCCAAAATATACTAACTCCCATAGACCGAAGGGTCAAGAGTCATGAGCCTCTACTGAACATGAGTGTATAAAGGTTTACAAGATACCAAGTGCGGAAAGAAAAGTCAATACAAAATCAAGACGGTAAGAAGGAATATCGGGTCCTGCGGACTCTGCAGCTACCTCGAATATCCACAAACGTCGCCTCGCACAGCTACTGGATCACTGCTGAGAGGTACCTGGATCTGCACACAAGGTGCAGGGAGTAAAATGAGTACTGCCAGACTCAGTGGTAATAAACAAGGGTAAGAGAGCGCAGATAAGAAATCCGCAATAAAGCACTATGTAAAGCTATAATCAGCTACCCTGTCATAGAATCAATCTTCACTGTACCTATTCCAACAAATACCAATAAATAGCATAACAGCTAGCAGATGTAGCTAAATGCAATGCAATGCATGATATGACCGCTACGGCGCGTAGCTCGACTCCAATTTTGGGTACCCGTGCTCACTGTGGGGGTTCAGACTCCGGAGGGGCTCCTACAGCCCAAGCACATCTCATAGAGATATTCCTGCGGCGTGCAGTCCGATCCAACATATATCCTGCTGCGGCGCGCAGCCCGATCCACTACTAGTCAGCTAATATGCAAATACAGCCTCGCAGGCTCAAAAGTAGTTTTTGAAAACTCTTTTATCATTTTTCGGTTGGAAAACAGTAATACCAAGTTCCAGAGATTGGAATTAGCATAATAACAAAAATAGCTGCGGACTAGTAGTAAACTAGCATGTCTATGTGATAAGACAATGATAACGATCCTCGCGGGATCCAATAACTGGCTCACGGCCCACATGTATACTCAACCGCCCAAGAAGGGGTTCCTTCTCAAGAGTGGCCATTATCACAATATATATATATATATATATGCAACCATCCGAGAAGGAGGTTCGACGGCTCGAGAATAGCCAATAATACAGTATCAACAGGTCGGACTAATATATAGTCTCCGGTTCATGATCGACCCCGCACTCTCAAGAGTGTGCGTGTCTCGCCGCTATACCAGCGTCACAAAGTGGTATACCGGGGTTTCGAACCCGCCGGTCATCACCCACATCTATTACTCACCTCAATACGGCGCGACGACTACTCCGCAATGCCCTTGCCACGAGAATCAAGCTCCGCACGCGTAGAATCTGATCAAATACGGTAGAAATACAACAAATTAGGCCAATGGGACGACACCCAATCAATACAACTCGATTTACATCAAAATTCCCAAAGTTGTCAAAACCCGACTTTCGGTACGCTTATCGAAAAATCACGAAAGTCACATATTCGGAACCCTCATCTCAATACGAGTCTAAGCATATCAATTTTACCAAATTCGGACTCCATTTGCCCATTCAAAACCTTGATTTTCTAAAGTTCAAGCTTAGGGCTAAATCCTCCATAAATTACCCCAAATTCCTCCATTTTCATGATATAATTGCATAATATTATCAATACTAATCATAGTTTAAGTCCATAGTTGATTACTTGATGTTTTCCCTTGAGTTTCTCTTCAAAATCGCCCAAATCGCCTCTAAAGGCGAGACCCAAAATGTGTGAAATGTTCTGAAATTTTTCTAACTTCTGATACACTTAACTTACAGCGATTTTCGCTTCTGCGGAAGAATTTCCGCTCATACGAGCCCGTATCCGCGACCAAAGGGTTGCTTCAGCGGTTCCAGGCCTAGCCGGCCAATTCCGCTTCTACGAGCAAAGGGCCGCTTAAGCGCGCCCGCTTCTGCGATGAAACTTCCGCTTCTGCGGAAACATCCGCTTCTGCGCTCCAGAGTCCGCTCCTGCGGACTCGCCCAGGCGGTCAAATGTCCGCTTCTGCGGACCATTCCCATTTTCTTCTCGTCCGCTTCTGCGATCACTGGCTCGCACCAGCGATGCCGCTTCAGCGGAAAGGAGTCCGCTTCTGCGGAGCCAAGCGCCCCTGCGCCCCTCGTCCGCTTCTGCGGACTCGCTCCTACGCCCATAATTCCGCAGGAGCGGAAACAACAGAAACAGAATCCCAACCTGCAATTTTTCCACAATTTTCTTCCGTTTAACCATCCGAAAACACCCCGAGGCCCCCGGGACCTCATCCAAACACACCAACACATCTTAACACCTTATTCGAACTTGCTCCAATCCTCAAAACACGTCTAATAACCCCAAAACCCATAATTCACATCAAATTCAAGCCTAAATTCCTTAAAACATTCCGAATTACACATTCGATCAAAAAACCCGACCAAACGACGTCCGAATGACCTGAAATTTTGCAGGCACATCCAAAATCACCTAACGAAGCTACTGCAACTGTCGGAATTCCATTCCGACCCCCGGATCAAAATCTCACCTACTGTTCGGATTTCGCCAAAATTCAACCTTAGCCAATTCAAGCCTATTTCTACACCGGGCCTCCAAATTCAATTCCGATCGCTCCTCTAAGTCACAAATCACCTCCCGGAACTAACCGAATCATCAGAATCCGATTCCGAGCCCTCTAACAAAATAGTCAACTCCGGGTTGACTTTCCTTATTCAAGTTTCCTTCAAAAAGGCTATATGCCTCATTTTCAATCCAATTCACTCCTAACTCACCCGATGACTCTATCACATGATATAAAACCATAAAACATGTATTTACAACATAACGGGGTGGTAATTCCCGTGACGACGGGCCGGGTCGTCACATATTACTAGTATTTACATGCCTATAATACCAACAAATTATGACCATCTTATTTGGGCTATTACTCCTTCCGGGTTATTCTCAGTCAAATCTATTTATCATGAACTCTCTACTCTTTCCTCCATTAATAATTCCCAGCTCTTAAGTTTCAAATAGATTTGGAAACTACATACACTTCCCAAAATCTCTTTCTTTATCCGGTTAATTTGTCATGGTCGAATACCAACTACTGCTGCCTATTTACATAAATTAAATATTTTGAGTACTGATTTATGTGCTAATTGTGGGTTACAAAGTGAAACAATTAATCACATTTTCTTTGAATGTAGCAATGCTATTTCACTTTGGCAGACCCTTAACATTAACATAAATCTAAAGTTTGGCCCTATTAATGTGAGTTCTATGCCATGGTGGCATACTTTCTTTACAAAAACAATGTTAGGTCATTATAAAGGTATTCCTTTTGAGAATCTACTTCCTTTTGCTATATGGCATCTTTGGACGATTAGGAATAAAAATCTTTTTGATAATTCTAAAACATGTTCTAATGCTCTTTTAGTGTATAACCAAGCACTGAATTCTTTTATCTTACACACTCAAAGAACATTATAACTACTCCTATACCTGTTTATATCAAATGGCATTCACCCACAGGAAATCTTCTAAAACTAAACATTGATGGATCTACTAAGATGAATCCAAGTGCTTGTGGAATTGGGGGTGTCTTTAGGGACTCTATGAGTAGTTGGGTCGTAGGTTTTTCAGGCCATGTTCAAAATGGTTCTAGCTTACAAACTGAATTATTATCACTAACCATGGGCCTTCAAATTGTTGTGCAATTCAAGATCTATCCTTTAGTAATTGAAATAGACGCAACTACAATCTTAGACTTGCTAAAATTTCCAACACCTAAATATACTAATATTATTACTGATTGTAGGTACTTACTCCATCAGTTGCATGATCTAGAATTACACATAATTTATAGGGAGAAAAATGGAGTTGCAGACTACTTAGCCAAGTATGGAGCATCACAAATGGAGGCAAATAAGGAAATGTTTTCAAGACCTCCAAATTTTGTGTTAACTTCTCTTCAGCAAGATCAAGTGGGAATGCTGAGAAGAAGATTATGTAAACCATCGACTCAGTTAGATAATACTCGGGTAAGTTATAATAGTTTTTCTAGTTCTACTTTAACTAGTGTGTATAATATAGTAGGAACTAATCTGATGCATTTTATGCATCCAACAAACTCTTATGTAACTATTTAACTTTTATAATATATCTATCTTTTTAACAAAAAAAAAACACATCAAATATGAGTACAAGTAGTAGTAAAATAGTTATGTCTTATCTAAAGAGTCATTCTTTGTCTCAACATTTTATTGTTTTTCCATAAGTATGAGTTATTATTTTACTTCCTAACTATTTTTAGGATCTAATGAAATCGGCAAGAATGGTATAAAAAAAAAGAAATAATAGAAGAAATGGTTAATTTTTTTTCGTGTAGTTAATATTATTAACCGAATTAAGTATGATAACATGATTAAAAAATAAATTTTATCTTGATTTAAATTCAAATTTTAGAACTATATCTAAAAATTCAAAATTATCTTTTGATTCAAATTCCGTATATATATTTCTATTATATTTGTATTCAACTAAAATAGCCAAATATATAGAATAAAGTTAGCATATACTATTGACATTTATTAGCTTGTCACTTGGCTCAACCATAAGTCAATTATATATGGTAACTTTCTTGCTTTAATATATATGTAGATGAATATCTATAATTATTGAGAAAATGTAAATTTTAAGAGTATGTACATACAGTCCACATAACTTAAATATTTGACATGATTATTGTCCGCGCATTCGCGCGGGTACTAATACTAGTTGAGATGGAAACCAAAAGATATTATTCTTAATTGACATGATAGTCATGATGGCGCATACTCGTGGAAGCTAGGCAAGCCAAACATCTTTGAAAACTTTAGCCATTTTTATTTTTATACATGTTAAAGCAATGGGATTATTAATGAAAAACAATTAAATGACAGCGGAAAAGAAAATTTAAGCGGAAGACTAAGATAAATAAGATACCCAAACGTATAAAGCCAATACATGTCTCTACCTAGTATCTGGGGTCACAACACTCACGAACTACTAAGATTTACTAAATACAAGGTCTGAAGAAAAATGTAACTTCTTGTCCCGAATACAAAAGACAATAGACTGAAATGAAAGATAAAAGAGATGTCAAGCTTGCGGACGCCTGCAGGACTACCTCGGGATCTCGTGGAGTGAAGGATGGCCCCCGAACTACTGTTGTGCACCGTAAGCTGCTTCAGTATCTACACATAAGTGCAGAGTGTAGCATGAGCACAATCGATCCCATGTGCTGGTAAGTGTCTAGCCTAACCCCGGCGAGGTAGTGACGAGGTTAGAACCAGACTCCAGATAAACCTGTGCAGCTATATAGTATATGGTGGAAAAATAAACAAGTAATAAGCAGGGGAAGGGGTACATGCTTCGGAGAAACAGTTCAACCTAGCAGGAACTGATCCATATGAAGGGTCAGTACAATGTCAACAACCATATAATAGCACTATTATTGCGGTGCGCAACCGATCCATTCTTATAATTTTAATTGTTTGGCATACAACCCGATCTATTCCCATTTATGTTGCGGCGTGCAACCCGATCCCGCAAATATAGCATATACCTGTTGCGGCGTGCAATCCGATCTACTCTGATTTATGTTGCGGCGTGCAACCCGATCCACAATATTTATGGTTACGGCGCCCAACCCGCTCCAAACATACATAACTTATCATATTCATAATCACAAACCTCAATAAAGAACCAATCATAAAATACTCACTCCCAACAAGGGAGGACCAGCTATAGCCAATCTCATTTCGGACCTTAACATTTCTAACAACACCATAACTAGCTCACGATTAACTTCCACAAGATAATAGACTAAGCCTTAATCAATCAGCACAAGTTTTCTTACTATTTCATCCATAATATTAGTCAAGAACACAACAATATCAATTTAGGACTCACGGTCATGCTTGACACCGACGTATATATACTCCTCGCCATGCCTATACACCGTATTCCATAGAAAACATATAACAAATACGATTCAACTCCTAATCTGTCACGACCAAGAATCCACTAAGGGTCGTGGTGGCGCCGAACACTTCTGTCTTATCAATTACTTCCTCTTTTAATACTTTTGAAAATCTAAGGTTTTTCCTTCCATTTTTCATAAATAAAAGTTCACTAGTTGAATTTAATGTTTAAATAATAACAATTAGAACAAATCCGCTGAAAATCATCCCAGAAACACGGTGTCACAATTGCATAAGCATCGACTGATAAGAATATAAAAATATAATGCAATATCCGTCCTGAATACAATGGACAAAAAGGAAATACATTTTTACTAGAAGGGACTTTTGTAAGGACTCGATCGGTCGTTTGGAGTACTAGTGCTCCGTTCAATAGTCTGAGGATATAACCAGCTTCATTCCAGGTATTATGACTTATGCGGGGTCGTAATTGAATTTCGGGAAGTCCAGAGTTGATTTGGAAAGAAAATTCTTATTTTAGAAGCTTAAAGTTGAACGAATGTACTAGGATTGGAATTTTGAGTAAACGACCTCGGAATCAGAATCTGAAGATTCCAACAGATTCGTATGATGATTTTGGACTTGGGCGTATGCCCGAATTGTGTTTTGGATTACCCGGGAGCGTTTTGGTGCCTATTGTGAAAGTTAGCATTTTGGAAGAAATTTCATAAGTTTGGCTTGAAGTGAATTTTAGTGTTATCGATGTCTGTTTAGGATTTCAAGTCGGGGAATAGCTCTGTATGATGATTTTGGAGTTGGGAGCGTGATCGAAAGTAAATTCTGAGATCCGTAGATCATTTTGGAGCCATTTGGCTAGAGATTGAAATTTGAAGGTTTTTGAAAAGTTTGACCGAGAGTTTGACTTTTTGATATCCGGGTCAGATTCCAATTACGAAATTTGGAGTAAGTCCGTAATGTTGAATATGACTTGTGTGCAAAATTTGAAGTTAATCAAACGTGATTTGATAGGTTTAAACATCAAAAGTGGAAGCTTGAAATTCTAAGGTTCATAAAGCTTAGATTGGAGGTCGATTCATGGTTTTAGCATTGTTTGATATGATTTGAGGCCTCGAGCAAGTCTGTATTGTGTTTTGGGACTGGACGGTATGATTGGTTCGGATCTCGGGGGCCTCGGGTATGTTTCGGGTTGTATCTCGCTCTTATTTGATGTTTCAATTGTCACACCTCCCTTTTTACTACCCCACTTTGGGAAAATAAAAAAAAAAGCATATAAATACGCTTGTAGGGTATACCTCGATGCTCGAATACCCGAAAAAGATATAATAGCATAGAGGAAGGAGTTTTTCCAATTAAAGGACAATCGGTTCGGGATTTTGTTAAGTTTAATCAGAGTCGCCACTTGGGAAGATAATGGTGTCCCAAGTCACCGGTTAATCCCGAATCCGAGGAATTTGACTCTTTCAAAATGTCTACGAAGCAAAGATCCGGATAAGGAACTCTGTTAACCCGGGAGAAGGTGTTAGGCATTCCCGGGTTCCGTGGTTTTAGCACGGTCGCTCAATTGTCGTTCCCGACTTTTGTTTGACTCCAATATATATTTTAAACAACATAAAGTTCTTTTATTTAGATATTTTACGGAATTTGTGACATCGCGAAAACACGCCTCAAGTCACACCGCAACCAATACGCCTGTGACTTTCGGTGTATTTCAGCTTTGTCGAGATTTAGATTTGAGTCGCACCAAGTGCACACTCGTTCAAAGGAAATGTGACGACTCGGCTCGTCGTAACGGGAATTACCACCCTGTTATGTTGAAATTTCATGTTCTATGCTTTTGTATCAGTGTTAGAGTCTATCGAATGAGTTAGGGTGAATTTGGATTGAAAATGAGGCATATAGCCTTTTTGAAGGAAACTTGAATATGGAAAGTCAACCCGGAGTTGACTATTTGGTTAGAGGGCTCGGAATCGGATTCTGATGATTCGGTTAGTTCCGGGAGGTGATTTGTGACTTAGGGGAGCGATCGGAATTGAATTTGGAGGCCCGGTGTAGAAATAGGCTTGAA
This sequence comes from Nicotiana noctiflora, assembly GCA_032618575.1. Lineage (NCBI taxonomy): Eukaryota > Viridiplantae > Streptophyta > Magnoliopsida > Solanales > Solanaceae > Nicotiana > Nicotiana noctiflora. The sequence continues at coordinate 239,081 of JASVEL010000267.1, forward strand.
TTGGCTAAGGTTGAATTTAGGCGAAATCCGAACGGTAGATGAGATTTTGATCCGGGGGTCGGAATGGAATTCCGACAGTTGTAGTAGCTCCGTTAGGTGATTTTGGATGTGCCTGCAAAATTTCAGGTCATTCGGACGTCGTTTGGTCGGGTTTTTGATGGAATGTGTAAATCGGAAGTTTTGAAGAAACTTAGGCTTGAATCCATGTGTAATTGGTGGTTTTGATGTTTAGGATGGTGTTTTTATGATTGGAACAAGTTCGTATCGTGTTTTGGGGTATGTTGGTGGTTTTCGTTGGGGTCCCGGGGCCTCGGGGTGAATCCGGACCATCATCCGGCATTTGGAAGCAAGAAATAATCTGCTGTAAATTGCAGATCACTGGGCGAAATTTTAGCCTTCGCGTTCGCGAGGGCTATGCCGCGTTCGCGTAGGCTGGGATCAGGTGACTATCGCGTTCGCGAGGGTTGGTGCCGCGTTCGCGTAAGAGGAAGCTGGGAAGCATCGCGTTCGCGATGGTCTGGGTCGCGTTCGCGTATGAGGAATTCGCAAGGCATCGCTGACGCGTGAGGTATGTCGCGTTCGCGGGGAGAAAAATCCGGGCTGGGGGAGAATGGTCTTCGCGGACGCGAGGAGGTGTGTCGCGTTCGCGATGAAGGACTGGAATAAGGCATCGTGTTCGCGTGAGAGGTGTCGCGAACGCGATGAAGAAAATAGGCTGGCAGTGAAGTTAAAACCAGAACTGGTCAGTCGCGGGTTTAATAACCAAAACCTCCATTTTTGAGTTCCAAGAGAAGAAATTGACGGGAGATTGCTGGGAAATCATCGGGGTTTCGTTGGAGGTAAGTTTTGTGGCTTAATTACATCATTTTAACATGAAATCCTTGGTTAAATCCCTGTAAATGGAAGATTAAAGGTGAGTTTGAGCCCTAGGCCTAAATTGAAGAAAAACACTGATTTGAGTGGCAAATGGAGTCCGATTTTGATAAATTGTATATGCCTAGACTCGTATCGAGATGAGGATTCCGAACATGTGACTTTTGTAATTTTTCGAGAAGTGTACCGAAAGTCGGGTTTTGACAACTTTGGGAATTTTGATGTAAATTGAGTTGTATTGATTGGGTGTTGTTCCATTGGCCTAATTTGTTGTATTTCTACTGTATTTGATCAGATTCTACGCGTGCGGAGCTTGATTCTCATGGCAAGGGCATCGCGGACTAGTCGTCGAGCTGTATTGAGGTGAGTAATGGATGTGGGTGATGACCAGCGGGTTCGAAACCCCGGTATACCACTTTGTGACGCTGTATAGCGGCGAGACACGTACTCTCTTGTGAGTGCGGGGTGGATTGTGATTGGGGACTACGGCTTAGTCCGACTTGTTGATACTGTGTTATGATATTAGGCTATTCTTGAGCCGTCGAACCTCCTTCTCGGATGGTTGCGTACTATATATTATGATATTGGCCACTCTTGAGCCGAGGAATCCTCTTCTTGGGCGGTTGAGTATACATGTGGGCCGTGAGCCAGTTATTGGATCTCGCGAGGATCGTTATCATTGTCTATTCATATTGACATGCTAGTTACTACCAGTCCGTAGCTATTTCTGTTATCATGCTATTTCCAATCTCTGGAACTTGATATTACTGTTTTCCTACTGAAAATGATAAAAGAGTTTTCAAAAACTACTTTGGAGCCCGCGAGGCTGTAATTGCATATTAGCTGACTGATAGCGGGTCGGGCTGCGCGCCGCAGCAGTATACATGTTGGATCGGACTGCACGCCGCAGTGATATTGTGCTTAGGCTGTAGGAGCCCCTCCGGAGTCTGAACCCCCACAGTGAGCACGGGTACCCAAATTGGATGGGGCTACGCGCCGTAGCGGTCATATCATGCATTGCATTGCATTTAGCTATATCTGCTAGCTGTTATACTGTTTCGTTGGTACTTATTGGTATAGGTACAGTCGATATTGATTCTATGACAGGGTAGCTGATTATAGCTTTACATAGTGCTTTATTGCGGATTTCTTATCTGCGTTGTCTTACCCTTGTTTATTACCACCGAGTCTGGCAGTACTCATTTTACTCCCTGCACCTTGTGTGCAGATCCAGGTACCTCTCAGCAGTGATCCAGTAGCTGTGCGAGGCGACATCTGTGGGATATATGAGGTAGCTGCAGAATCCGTAGGACCCGATATTCCTTCTTACTGTCTTTTGATCCTGTATTGACTTTTCTTTCCGCACTTGGTATTCTTGTAAACCTATATATACTTATGTTCAGTAGAGGCTCACGACTCTTGACCCTTCGGTCTATGGGAGTTGATGTATTATGGGACTTGGGTCCCCGTTTTCGTTATATGTATCGCTGTTGCTTCGTGATTTGATATGCTTAAATGGGCTAAAGAGAGCTTCTAGCTCAGTTATTGTTATTGATTGGTCAGGCTGGCTTAGCAATGTGCTGGGCGCCATCACGACCGGATTTGGGGTCGTGACAAGTTGGTATCAAAGCCTAGGTTTACTAGGCCTCATGAGTCTTGAGCCGGTTGGTAGAGTCTTGTGGATCGGTACGGGGACGCATGTACTTATCCTCGGGAGGTTGCGAACCTTTAGGAAACACTTCACATTTCTTGGAATTCTTATCGTACGCACTCTTGTTGTTCTGAGAACTGAACTTCTATATTCTATTCTCTCGCAGAGGGCGAGAACGCGAGCATCGGGACGAGGTGGACGACCTCCATTGCCACCTGTTAGAGGCCGTGGGCACGGTCGTGCTAGAGGTAGAGGTAGGGCGGCCGAGGCGGTGCTCGGCTGACCCGCCCGTTGTACCGGTTCAGGAGCAACCCCCGGTGGTTGATGCTCCGGCAGCCCCGGTTCAGGGGCCAGACCGTATCTATTGCTATTCCCGGTCTTCGGGAGACTCTTGCTCGGATATTATCGGTGTGTTCCGGTTTGGCTCGGGTAGTCTCAGCTACTGCTACTGCGGCGACATCTCGGACGAGGGGTGGTCGGCGGACCCCTGCGGCTCGCACACCGACCCGGTTGTTCGGGGACTTCGGACGCCGGAGGCGGTCCCCGCTCGGGTGGTTGCACCGGTCATTCCTCCAGCTGCACCGGCTCCGGCTCCAGAGCATATGGTTCGAGCTATGCCCGACGACGAGCGGCGTCGTCTCGAGAGGTTTGGTAGACTTCGGCCACCCCATTTCGGTGGCGTTGAGGGCGAGGATGCCCGGGGTTTCTTGGACAAGTGTCGGAGGATGTTGCGGACGGCTGGTATTCTTGAGTCCGGCGGAGTTTCATTTACTACCTTTCAGTTCACCGGTCCCGCATTTGATTGGTGGGAAGAGTGTGAGAGGCGTAGGCCTGCAGGAGCAGCACCTCTCACATGGCAGCAGTTATCTACTCTTATTTTGCACATCATTTGGGTGCGACTCGTGGTAGTCTTGATTTACCTGTTCATGTATCCACCCCCGTGGGTGATACGATTGTTGTGGATCACGTCTATAGATCTTGTGTTATATCTATTGGGGGTCTGGAGACCCAGGCAGATTTGCTATTGTTGGGGATGGTGGACTTTGATGTTATATTGGGTATGGACTGGTTGTCTCCGTACCATGCTATATTGGATTGTCATGCTAAGACAGTTACGTTGGCCATTCCTGGTATTTCTCCTGATTGAGTGGCGGGGTTCGACTGATTTCGTCCCTAGTCATGTTATTTCGTTCTTAAAAGCTCAGAAGATGGTCGGAAAAGGGTGTTTATCATACTTGGCTTTTGTGAGAGATGTGGGAGCTGAGTCTCCTAGCATTGATTCTGTACCTGTTGTGAGGGACTTTCCAGATGTATTCCCCTCAGACCTGCCGGGCATGCCGCCGGACAGGGATATTGATTTTGGCACTGACTTAGTGCCGGGCACTCAGCCCATATCCCTTCCTCCTTATCGGATGGCACCAGTTGAGTTGAAAGAACTAAAAGAGCAACTTCAGGAGCTTCTGGATAAGGGTTTCATCCGTCCTAGCGTGTCCCCGTGGGGTGCGCCAGTGTTATTTGTTAAAAAGAAAGATGGTTCCACGCGAATGTGCATTGATTATAGGCAATTGAACAAAGTAACAGTGAAGAACAAGTACCCTCTACCGCGCATAGATGATTTGTTTGATCAGTTACAGGGTGCGAGGGTGTTTTCTAAGATTGATCTTCGTTCAGGCTATCATCAACTGAAGATCAGGGACTCGGATATTATGAAGACTGCATTCAGGACCGGATATGGTCATTATGAGTTTCTTGTGATGTCTTTTGGGCTGACCAACGCCCCAGCAGCATTTATGCATCTGATGAACAGTGTGTTCAGGCCTTATTTGGATTCATTTGTGATCGTGTTCATTGATGACATTCTAGTCTACTCCCGTAGTCAGGAGGAGTATGCTCAGCATTTGAGTATTGTGTTGCAGAGATTGAGGGAGGAGAAGCTATATGCTAAATTCTCCAAGTGCGAGTTTTGGCTCGAGTCCGTGGCATTTATGGGACATGTGGTGTCTCGTGATGGTATTCAGGTTGATCAGAAAAAGATAGAGGCGGTGCAGAGTTGGCCTATACCGTCCTCAGCTACAGAGATCAGGAGTTTTCTTGGCTTGGCGGGATATTATCGCCGGTCTGTTCAGGGATTTTCATCCATTGCTTCTTCCTTGACCAAATTGACCCAGAAAGGTGCACCATTCGTGTGGTCGGATGAGTGCGAGGAGAGCTTTCAGAAGCTCAAGACAGCTTTGACCACAGCTCCAGTGTTAGTATTGCCATCAGCTTCAGGTTCATATACCGTTTATTGTGATGCCTCGAGAGTGGGGATAGGTTGTGTGTTGATGCGGGAAGGTAAGGTAATTGCTTATGCTTCTCGGCAGTTGAAGCCACATGAGAAGAACTATCCTGTTCATGATTTAGAGCTAGCCGCCATTGTTCATGCCTTGAAGATTTGGAGGCACTATTTGTACGGTGTGTCTTGTGAGGTGTATACCGACCATCGTAGTCTCCAGCACTTGTTCAAACAGAAAGACCTTAATTTGAGACAGCGGAGATGGCTTGAGTTGCTTAAGGATTATGACATTACTATTTTATATCATCCGGGAAAGGCCAATGTGGTGGCCGATGCTTTGAGTCGGAAGGCGGTCAGTATGGGGAGCTTGGCATATATTCCAGCCAAGGAGAGGCCATTTGCTTATGATGTTCAAGTGCTAGCCAATCGGCTAGTGAGGTTAGATATTTCGGAGCCCAGCAGGGTATTGGCTTGTGTTGTATCTCGGTCATCTCTATATGATCGTATTCGTGAGCGCCAGTATGATGATCCACATTTGGCTGTCCTGAGGGACAGAGTTCAGCATGATGATGCTAGAGATGTCACCATTGATAGTGATGGCGTATTGAGGATGCAGGGCCGGATATGTGTGCCCAATGTTGATGGCCTTCGTGAGTTGATTCTGGAGGAGGTCCATAGCTTGCGGTATTCTATCCATCCAGGAGCCGCGAAGATGTATCAAGATTTAAGACAGCGCTATTGGTGGAGAAAGATGAAGATGGACATTGTCAGACATGTATCACGGTGCCTCAACTGTCAGCAGGTTAAGTACGAGCATCAGAGGCCCGGTGGCGTATTTCAGCGCATTGATATTCCTGAGTGGAAATGGGAGAGGATCACTATGGACTTTGTTACTGGACTCCCTCGGACGGCGAGGAAGTTTGATTCTGTTTGGGTGATTGTGGATAGGTTGACCAAGTCTGCTCACTTCATTCCAGTTAGTACTACCTACTCATCGGAGCGGTTGGCAGCGATCTTTATTCGAGAGATTGTTCGGTTGCATGGAGTTCCAGTGTCTATCATATCCGACAGGGGTACCCAGTTCACTTCTCAGTTTTGGAGAGCATTTCAGCAAGAGATGGGTACACGGGTTGAGTTGAGTACGGCATTTCACCCCCAGACAGACGGGCAGTCTGAGCGCACTATTCAGATTCTGGAGGATATGTTGCGAGCTTGTGTGATTGACTTTGGTGGTTCGTGGGATGAGTTCCTACCACTTGCCGAGTTTGCCTACAACAACAGTTATCAGTCGAGTATTCGGATGGCCCCGTATGAGGCATTGTATAGCAGACAGTGTAGATTCCCCGTGGGATGGTTTGAGCCTGGTGAGGATAGATTGATAGGGACTGAGTTAGTCCAGGATGCTCTGGGTAGAGCAAAGTTGATCCAGGAGAGGCTTCGTACAGCACAGTCTCGTCAGAAGAGTTATGCGGACCGTAGAGTTCGAGAGTTGTCTTTCATGGTTGGTGACAGAGTATTGTTGAAGGTTTCACCTATGAAGGGTGTCATGAGGTTTGGGAAGAAAGGGAAGTTGAGTCCCAGGTACATTGGTCCTTTTGAGATACTCAGGGAGGGTTGGAGAGGTGGCATATGAGTTACCCTTGCCGCCCAGCTTATCCAGCGTTCATCCGGTATTCCATGTGTCTATGCTCCGGAAGTACATTAGAGATCCTTCCCATGTATTAGACTTCAGTACCATTCAGCTTGATGGTGATCTATCTTATGATGTGGAGCCTATTGCCATTTTGGGACGTCATGTGAGAAAATTAAGGTCTAAGGAGATTGCATCAGTTAAGGTTCAGTGGAGAGGTCGACCCGTGGAGGAGGCCACTTGGGAGATCGAGCGGGAGATGCGGAGCGGATATCCTCACTTGTTTGAGACTTCAGGTATGTTTCTTGACCCGCTCGAGGACGAGCGTTTGCTTAAGAGGGGGAGAATGTGACGACCCGGCTCGTCGTCACGGGAATTACCACCCTGTTATGTTGAAATTTCATGTTCTATGCTTTTGTATCAGTGTTAGAGTCTATCGGATGAGTTAGGGTGAATTTGGATTGAAAATGAGGCATATAGCCTTTTTGAAGGAAACTTGAATATGGAAAGTCAACCCGGAGTTGACTATTTGGTTAGAGGGCTCGGAATCGGATTCTGATGATTCGGTTAGTTCCGGGAGGTGATTTGTGACTTAGGGGAGCGATCGGAATTGAATTTGGAGGCCCGGTGTAGAAATAGGCTTGAATTGGCTAAGGTTGAATTTAGGCGAAATCCGAACGGTAGGTGAGATTTTGATCCGGGGGTCGGAATGGAATTACGACAGTTGCAGTAGCTCCGTTAGGTGATTTTGGATGTGCCTGCAAAATTTCAGGTCATTCGGACGTCGTTTGGTCGGGTTTTTGATGAAATATGTAAATCGGAAGTTTTGAACAAACTTAGGCTTGAATCCGTGTGTAATTGGTGATTTTGATGTTTAGGATGGTGTTTTTATGATTGGAACAAGTTCGTATCGTGTTTTGGGGTATGTTGGTGGTTTTCGTTGGGGTCCGGGGGCCTCGGGGTGAATCCGGACCATCATCCGGCATTTGGAAGCAAGAAATGATCTGCTGTAAATTGCAGATCACTGGGCGAAATTTTAGCCTTCGCGTTCGCAAGGGCTATGCCGCGTTCGCGTAGGCTGGGATCAGGTGACTATCGCGTTCGTGAGGGTTGGTGCCGCGTTCGCGTAAGAGGAAGCTGGGAAGCATCGCGTTCGCGATGGTCTGGGTCGCGTTCGCGTATGAGGAATTTGCAAGGCATCGCGGACGCGTGAGGTATGTCGCGTTCGCGTAGAGGAAAAATCCGGGCTGGGGGAGAATGGTCTTCGCGGACGCGTGGAGGTGTGTCGCGTTCGTGATGAAGGACTGGAATAAGGCATCGCGTTCGCGTGAGATGCGTCGCGAACGCGATGAAGAAAATGGGCTGGCAGTGAAGTTAAAACCAGAACTGGTCAGTCGCGGGTTTAATACCCAAAACCTCCATTTTTGAGTTCCTAGAGAAGAAATTGACGGGAGATTGCTTGGAAATCATCGGGGTTTCGTTGGAGGTAGGTTTTGTGGCTTAATTACATCATTTTAACATGAAATCCTTGGTTAAATCCCCGTAAATGGAAGATTAAAGGTGAGTTTGAGCCCGATGCCTAAATTGAAGAAAAACACTGATTTGAGTGGGCAAATGGAGTCCGATCTTGATAAATTTTATATGCCTAGACTCGTATCGAGATGAGGATTCTGAATATGTGACTTTTGTAATTATTCGAGAAGTGTACCGAAAGTCGGGTTTTGACAACTTTGGAAATTTTGATGTAAATTGAGTTGTATTGATTGGGTGTTGTTACATTGGCCTAATTTGTTGTATTTCTGCTGTATTTGATCAGATTCTACGCGTGCGGAGCTTGATTCTCGTGGCAAGGGCATCGCGGACTAGTCGTCGAGCTGTATTGAGGTGAGTAATAGATGTGGGTGATGACCAGCGGGTTCGAAACCCCGGTATACCACTTTGTGACGCTGTATAGCGGCGAGACACGTACTCTCTTGTGAGTGCGGGGTCGATTGTGATTGGGGACTATGGCTTAGTCCGACTTGTTGATACTTTGTTATGATATTAGGCTATTCTTGAGCCGTCGAACCTCCTTCTCGGATGGTTGCGTACTATATATTGTGATATTGGCCACTCTTGAGCCGAGGAATCACCTTCTTGGGCGGTTGAGTATACATGTGGGCCGTGAGCCAGTTATTGGATCCCGCGAGGATCGTTATCATTGTCTATTCATATTGACATGCTAGTTACTACCAGTCCGTAGCTATTTCTGTTATCATGCTATTTCCAATCTCTGGAACTTGATATTACTGTTTTCCTACTGGAAAAATGATAAAAGAATTTTCAAAACTATTTTGAGCCCGCGAGGCTGTAATTGCATATTAGTTGACTGGTAGTGGGTCGGGCTGCGCGCCGCAACGGTATATATGTTGGATCGGACTGCACGCCGCAGTAATATTGTGCTTGGGCTGTAGGAGCCCCTCCGGACTCTGAACCCCTACAGTGAGCACGGGTACCCAAATTGGATCGGGATACGTGTCGTAGCGGTCATATCATGCATTGCATTGCATTTAGCTACATCTGCTAGCTGTTATACTGTTTCGTTGGTAATTATTGGTACAGGTACAGTCGATATTGATTCTGTGACAGGGTATTTGATTACAGCTTTACATAGTGCTTTATTGCGAATTTCTTATCTGCGCTGTCTTACCCTTGTTTATTACCAATGAGTCTAGCAGTACTCATTTTACTCCCTGCACCTTGTGTGCAGATCCAGGTACCTCCCAGCAGTGATCCAGTAGCTGTGCGAGGCGACATCTGTGGGATATACGAGGTAGCTGCAGAATCCGCAGGACCCAATATTCCTTCTTACTGTCTTTTGATCCTGTATTGACTTTTCTTTCCGCACTTGGTATTCTTGTAAACCTATATATACTTATGTTCAGTAGAGGCTCACGACTCTTGACCCTTCGGTCTATGGGAGTTGATGTATTATGGGACTTGGGTCCCCGTTTTCGTTATATGTATCGCTGTTGCTTCGTGATTTAATATGCTTAAATGGGCTAAAGAGAGCTTCTAGCTCCGCTATTGTTATTGATTGGTCAGGCTGGCTTAGCAAAGTGCTGGGCGCCATCACGACCGGGTTTGGGGTCGTGACAGGAAAGTACATTAAATCGTGCCCTAAAATAATGTCTATCGGCTTTTAAATATTTTGAGAGAGGCTATGGAATTTGCTATTAGCCTTTCCGAGTCTAATTATGTTATACCATTATTAAATGGGGCCCCACTATTTAGTGTTGTGCGAGGCTCGTCCCAATTATATTTTAAAGTTCAATCCTAAGAAGTGTATACTACATTTTTCTAATTGTGTTTTTTCCCTTAGTCACATTTCTAACACTAAGCATTCCAGGCCCGTTTGATTTCTATTGCTTATTGGGCCTGGATTTCCTTTCATTGAGTCAGACATGCATTCGAACTGCCCAGGCCTTCGAGGCCCAGGCTGCTATTGAACTTTGGCTCATCAGCCAATTTGCTACATACCATAGTTCGGGCTCACGCCAGGTATCGAGCCCAAACCAAGATAGAACAACATTGTAAATAGACAAATGAAAATACACATTTGGGAACAATAAGAAATCACTAAGCATTTTTATTTATAACCAGAGAAATTAGTACATAAGATAGTAATTCTAACTCAATTGTCTTTTGTACAGGCTTAACAAACTATCACCACTATCAGTTCATGGCTAAGAATTCATACTAACATATCTAATTACTGCTTAAAGGGTTTAATACCAAAGCTTGATTATCTAGGCTAAGTGATCTGATATATACACAATATTATTATTGATTCTAACACAATTTAGCTTATGTAGTAACACAGACTCAGTTGCAAACGAGCTATCAGATCCTCTAATTATTCTTCCCCTTTTTGACTTGTTTGTATCTACCTACTAATTTACATGTGTGATTAACTACACACGCATGATTACATTACTAGTTTTACTATGATTTGAACTCATCCAGTATCACATACCCAGTCTCACATGAATTATTGCTTATTCTAACTATTTATGCTCTTTTGGAACTTGCTGATTCATAAATCCGATTAGCTAGGTGAACGTGTTTTATGAAACTACTGTGAACAAGTAACTAACGATTTGAAATTGTGATCAATTTACTTGTATTTTAAGGTTTACCTAATTAAACTAGACGAGATATACTTAGCTACACTACACTACTTACTATTATGCTATTACAAAAAAGTTTCAAGTCTGTTTCTTCTATGACTACATTCTATACTACTACTAAAGCTACCAATCTAAACTACTAAAGCAATAATACAAAATGACAAGTAAATTAAAGCAGAATCTTCATGCTATTTCATCAGGATCATCATTACAGCTTTATTTCGAACAAAAATGGTACCTGGATCAGCAAAAAGGAAGCCAATGAGTTCTAAGGGGAAAATAATAGCAAGTAATCAGCAATAGACCCAACAGCAATGCAACAGTGGAATTGAATGCCAGATGAACAAGACAACACAGTAATAGCAAGCAAGGATCCCACAGCAAAACAAGTAGAAATCCAGACCCAATTCGAGCAAAGAACCCAAAACTCAGAAGAAATCCACAAGTTTTCACCCGAAAAATCCCAGAAACACTACTGCTATCCTAATATATTTTTTACTCTGAAACTTTTGATCCAAAAGCCAGCCCCTAAGAATTTCAGAAAATCACTCAGAATTGTTCAAGCAGTCCCCCCTTTTTCACTCTTTTATGGAGGTATTTATAGGAGGGGAGGGGCTGATGACTTGGGGAGAAAGTATGGGATTAAATCCCACTTCTCCCCCTCTTAAAATTATCCTATTTACACTTTGGCCCTATTTCAGTTAACAGAAACCCTTCCAGCATGTGCTGGAAGGTTCCAAAGATTCCTTTTTATGGGCTTTTACCAATGTAACCTTAGGGGTTAGGGATTTTTACTGATTTCTCTTTTTAGGGAGACCATTATACCCTTAAATCTCTGCCAAATTGCAGAAATCAGGGGTACAAATGACTCCCTTACCCTCTTATCTTTCAAACTATTCACTATTTTACCAATTTGGTTTCCAATTATGCCCCTAAGGACACTGCTGATTTACCCGACCTACCTAGGTCAGGTTTCAGCATTTTGGGGACTTATTTCACTAATGGCCAGCCCTTGCATTGGTATTTTAGGGCTGGCCAATTCTTCTTTAGAGAACTGTTTCAATTTTAGACTCTTTAGTCCAATTTCAGCTAATTAAGACCTCTTATTTCAATTTTAAACCAATTGCAGGACTAGCCTGCCTTATTATTAAAATTAACTATTTAAAGCTTAGCCAGTCTCAAGTTGAGACTTGGCTTGGGTAATTAAACCCAATTACTGAACATAGTTGGGCCCAAAGCCTTTGCAGGGCTGGCCAATTTTATGTTCAGGGCTCAAGAAGAGCCTGGGTAAGTCTGCATTTGCAGACTTAGCCATTTTGCACAACCAGCCCCTTTTTAAGGTGGACAGTGTGTTGGGACCTTATAAAGTTGGTCAATCTTTGCAAAGATGACCACTCTTAGGTCCATTATTAAACTTATAGCCTATTTTGTTCATTTTCAGTTTTAACCTATTTAAAAACTAGCCATTTTCATGGAACCTAATGCTAGCAGCTATAACCAATCCCCCTAAAGTTCAAACAATTAATCAGACATTCATAAGAAGCAAAAACTAGGAAAACTTAATCATTCTCAACATGCATTGCATACAGAAACACATATGATCCAATAAACATGCATTAATCAACTTAAACTCAGAGGAAAAAATTGATATGGTTGAATTTTAGTCAATTAACTTATATCATCAGACTACATGTGATACAGTATGAATTCATGTCAATTCAGACCTAGTTACTACCAGTTCAAGTCATATGATAGTTTAAAAAACTTCAAAACATTTAAGGTTCATGGCACAGTTACACATATAAGCACAGACTCTCACAAAACAGTCAACATGGCTCAAAATAACATAAGCATGGTAATCAGAATTCACTTTCAAGTACCAACCCTAGCTTGATGTATACATGTGAAAAGTGAAGATGGGGAACAGGAGGGACATGAAGAAGCAATGAAGATCATCCCTAAATCTATCATGCAAAAGTGACAGAAGAAAGATCATAGACATACATGTGAGGGTTTTTTTAAAGTAGTAATCCTTAAGTAGACATGAGAGTCTAATGGCTAATCCTAGAATTATGCTAAAAGGAAAACAGTGAAAACATGGAAAAGCTGGAGTAGAGCCAACTCAGATATGAAAGTAATATTTAGTCCTAACAGTATAACTGAACATGAAAAGACTTAATATAAGGGACCAATAGCTAATTCTATCCCTAAGCATGAGACAAAGAGAAGAGAAGAATCATTCAAACTGTCGAGAACTAACAGAGAAGATTAAGACAGAATGAGAAAACATGCAAACAAAATGCAAAAGCTAATATTAGCAGAGGACAAAGAAGAGGAAAGATATCAGGTTCAAATCTTCAAATCAGAGAATCAGAAACCAAAATCCAAACATAGTATAAGATATGAATAACAATGACTAGACAACTAAGCATGTAAAGAATCATGGAGAAAGGAACGGTCATGCTGTGGAAAGTTAACAGGTCCGGACTCATATTACACAGCAGAATGAAAAGGAAAGAAACTGAACATGATTGAAACATACAAATCAGAAGAAAGACATGAAGATGAACAAGTTAAAAACACTGGAGCTACAGATGATGAAGAAGCACAGGGGATAAACAAAAATATCAAGACGATAGATACAAAACAAAGGAAAGCATGAATAGGTTAAAGCAAGCACAGCAAAACCCTAAAACATGCGAAAACAGATAAGAAATATAGAAGAGATATCAAAAGCCAACAGAGAAAGAAACAAAAGATGAAAAAGAAAAAGGGATATCAAGAACATATCTTTAAATCAGAGAAACATGCCAAAATTAAGACGAAAGAACACCCTAATTCATATGACAAACTAACAGGACATAACAAAGACAAAACAAAACACAATCAAAGAAGAAAGCAAGCAGCAAATAAAGAAGGGAAGGGGGAACTTAGCTTAGCGGGGTCTGTCCCCCAAGCTTTCCATTTTCACTCTTTTTTACTCTCTCTTAGACTCTTTCAGACTCCCTTCCTTGTTTCTTTATTCTTTTTTTTTTGATTTCTTTTCTGACTCTTTCTTTCAGACTTCAAGGTGAAGTCTTTAAGTTCTAGCTTTGAAGAGGGGTGTTTGGGAAGGGTAAAAGATAAGATCTTGAAGGTTGGAGTTTTGGAGTCGCCGGAGTTAGGTTTCCGGCGACCCTTTTTGGGATATTCGAGCAGATCGGGGCAGATTCGAGGGGCGTGGGTGGTGTAGGGGTGTAGATCAGACCAAGGCGGTCCTTCTGGCATTAGTTTGGAAGGGATTCTCGTTGTTTGGTGGTCACCAGCGGTAGATTCCGGTGACCGGTGAGTCAAGAACAAGGTCTGTTTTAGGGTTTTCTTGGTCGGAGGAGAAGGAGAAGGAGAAGAGAGATGAGAGGGGTGGATGATGGTCGGCGACCACCATGGAGAGTGGTGGCCGCTATGGCCGGCTAGGATTTGCGAAGGTTGAAGAAGACGAAGAGGGAGAGAGGAGAAGCTTCGAGGGCGGCTAGGTTAGAAAGGGGTTGAAAATGGCTTGGTCTCTTCAGACCAAAGCTTTAAATAGTCGGGGGTTTTGAGGAGATCTTGGCCGTCCATTTGATGGAGATCAACAGCCATGAGGCGCGTTACAAAAACGACGTCGTTCCATTACAAATCAGACCCTAAGCTAACAACCGTCTGATCATCTCTGATGAGCGGCTCGGATTTGATCTCATATTAACTAATTTAATTAATCCGTCCTATTATCTCAGCCATTGGATTAAACAAGACGGACGACTGAGATTGTATCTCTTTTGGGATCAGACGGGCCAAACTCTTGGGCCAATTCGCTGGGCTAACCAATTGGGTATTAATTGGCCCAGTTTATTATACATATGCATATATTTTTGTATTTTAATTATTTTTTATGTATTTTTCTTTTATATTTTTTTCTTTTTCTTTTTCTTTTCTTTTATGGAATATTATAAAAACCTAATTTCTTACTTACCCTAATTATCTAATATTTTTTGCAATTTTTCTACTATTTTTCTCTAATTTCCGCTATTTAAACTATTTTTGGTGATTTTCTTCTTAAAACTAATTAATTAAAACAAAGTAATTACCTAGCCTTACTTTTTTTTATTTTTTCTAATTTATAATTATTCAAACACACAAAGTGTAGCTAATTTCAAATAAAGCATGTAATTGCACTCAAAAATATATTTATTTTAATTTTGGAATTAATTGCCCGATGCAAAAATCATGTGCTCACAGCTGCCCCTCTTTGCTCGGGAACACGAAGAGTTTCAGTGCAAAGACAAGTGAGCAGAAATGAGAGATTTTTGCACATTGACACATTCCGTAAAAGCATTTTGAAAACCTTTTGACCGCACCCTGCTTTAGAGGTTGCCTACATATCCTGGGCTAAACGAGAATCGGGTCAGTGTAATTCAGAAGTGTCTAGTAGCTGGGACTACCATGAAGCTGCGATTTTACTGTTGAGATCCGCTGACTTACTCCTTATTACACCAGGGGGAAAATATAAAATAAAGAAGCTATTCTAAGCTATGATCCTACAATTACAATTGTTCCTAATCTAGCTTTTGTTTGCTTCTTTTCTCTTTTTCTTGATTCTCTGTGACACCGACTCTTTTTTTTTGTTGATTTTCTTTGATGCTGACTCTTTTTGTTGATTTTATTTCTTTCTTTTCCCCTTTTTTTGATTTTCAATGATACTTCATGTCCTCGAGCTGAAGCCTGCTTAAAACAAAACAAAGCAACAAACTTTTTCTTCTGCCCCAGTGTGGGCTTTTAGCTAACATAAAACCAAAATTGCAGGAAGCAAATGTGCAAAAATGTATTCCCTTGTTAGATAGGTGGGCGCCTGACGGAAATTAAATGTGCTTGATATGCGATGCAGAAAAGTATTCCCTTGTTAGAAGGTGGGCGCCTAACATAAATTAAACGTGCTATGCAAAAAAGTATTCCCTTGTTAGAAGGTGGGCACCTAACAGAAATTAAACGTGCAATGCATGCAGAAAAGTATTCCCTTGTTAGAAGGTGGGCGCCTAACAGAAATTAAACGTGCTATGCGGAAAAGTATTCCCTTGTTAGAAGGTGGGCGCCTAACAGAAATTAAACGTGCAATGCAGAAAAGTATTCCCTTGTTAGAAGGTGGGCGCCTAACAGAAATTAAACGTGCAATGCAGAAAAGTATTCCCTTGTTAGAAGGTGGGCGCCTAACAGAAATTAAACGTGCAATGCAGAAAAGTATTCCCTTGTTAGAAGGTGGGCGCCTAACAGAAATTAAACGTGCAATGCAGAAAAGTATTCCCTTGTTAGAAGGTGGGCGCATAACAGAAATTAAACGTGCAATGCAGAAAAGTATTCCCTTGTTAGAAGGTGGGAGCCTAATAGAAATTAAATGTGCAATGCAGAAAAGTATTCCCTTGTTAGAAGGTGGGCGCCTAACGAAAATTAAATGTGCAATGCAGAAAAGTATTCCCTTGTTAGAAGGTGGGTGCCTAACAGAAATTAAACGTGCTATGCAGAAAAGTATTCCCTTGTTAGAAGGTGGGCGCCTAACACAAATTAAACGTGCAATGCAGAAAAGTATTCCCTCAGCCTGATGACTGGGGAGTGGATTTTAAAAGATGCTACCTTCCTCTTTTTGGTATTTTCTTTTACCAATTGTCTCTCGCCTGTGAATTTCTACACTTATTTGCAAACTTTCTCATTTTGGTGTTTTCTATTTTCCACATTGGTCACATTCACTTTAAAGTGATTAGTGACAATTTGTTCCTACATGAAACAAAATTTATTAGATATAAACTGCTGGCAACTGGCATCTACCGTCCCTACTTCTCATTGCTTTCTTCTTTTTTGCTTTTTCTCTTGCTGTGTAACTTTCAGCTGCTTATCTCTTGCAAACTCTTTTTGTATTTTCTTACTTTTCCCCTTTTTGTTTTGTTTTCTTTTCCTTTGGCCATGTTTGCAAACTTCTTTATTTCCTTCCCAATTCTTCTTCCTTTCTGATCCAGTGTTGTTTCAACTTTTGTCATTAGGAGCTGGTAGTTAGCTCTCGAAAAGGGTAAACAATGAAATGCAGAAAAATGAAAGAAGGGTAAAGGGTGTTTTGGAGAGATGATAGAACTTATCTGGGTATTTGCTGGCTGATTCCGCTGACCATGCCATGTATTTAAACTCTGACCCAGTTCGTTCCAATCATTATTTTGACTCCGAATTGTTTTCGACCCTAACCGATACTATTTTTTGTTGCCTTTTTCTCTTTTTCTGGTAGTCCTCACGATCGCCCTACGGTGCCTCGAAAGGTTTTCACAAATAAGACTCTCTCATTTATTCTCTCAACCTCACAATCGTCTCACAGTGCCGGTTAAGGTTTTCACTGATGAGACTCTCTCATTTTATTTCTCTCAAAGTCACAATCGCCTCACAGTGCCGGTTAAGGTTTTCACCGATGAGACTCTCTCATTTTTTTTTCTTTTGTATTTTGTTTTTTGTACCACAGGTGTTATCCAATGTCTTGCTCTTCCTTCATTGCATCTGTTATCACTTTGGAATTGATCAGAAGGTCTTTCTTTGGACCGTAACGTGGTTTTTGGATGGGTTAAGAAAGAAAGGTATAAAGGCTCAAAATTTTACGAGGGTTCAAAAAAATTTACAACTCTCGGAATTTATTCAACATAACTTCTGCCCCAGTTTCAATATGTGGGGAATTTTTGGATTTTTCTTTATTGTGACTGAACCTCAGAGAGGCTGCCTACGTACCCTTTCGGGATCAAGTCAGACGTAGTTCAGAAAGTCATTAATTAATGAATTTCTTTTGACTTTTTCCCGATTTTTGTCTTTTTTTTTTTTGTTCACTTTTTTTTTTCTTTTTTTTTTCATTCATTTCTCTTTTTCATTTGTGCCATAAACGATTCCGAGAGAGGGATATGAAAGAATGTGTTCATTAAGGCTCAAAGGGGTTGTCAAATGGATAAAGTGTTTGGATAGAGAATAAAACGCCTTCGTCATTTCAATTCCAAAATCACAACAAAATACAAAACACATAATTGAAAAGAAATCATACATAGTATCTTTTGACCGCATCTAAATTGATAGCAGTCTCTACGCACTTTCCTTCATCATCTGTTAAATATAATGCCCCATTGGACAACACCCGCGATAACACAAATGGTCCCTGCCAATTTGGCACAAATTTGCCCTTTGCCTCGGCCCAATGCGGTAAGATACGCCTCAATACGAGTTGTCCGACTTCAAACTTCCGAGGACACACCTTCTTATTATATGCTCTGGCCATTCTTCGTTGATACAACTGCCCATGGCAAACTGCGGCCAATCTCTTTTCATCAATCAAACTTAGTTGTTCCAGCCGGGCTTTTACCCATTCTTCGTCATCTATTCCAGTTTCAGCTATGATCCGTAATGACGGTATTTCTACTTCCGCGGGTATAACAGCCTCCGTTCCATACACCAGTGAGTAAGGTGTGGTTCCGATAGAAGTACGCACTATCGTGCGGTAACCCATGAGAGCAAAGGGTAACTTTTCATGCCACTGCCTGGATCCTTCCACCATTTTTCTAAGGATCTTCTTGATATTCTTATTCGCCACTTCTACTGCCCCATTCGCCTTTGGCCTGTAAGGTCTGGAATTGCGATGTGTGATCTTAAATCTCTCGCAAACTTCCGCCATGAGATGACTGTTTAGAATGGCCCCATTATCTGTGATGATCACCTTGGGAATTCCAAATCGGCATATAATATTCTCATGCACAAAGTCAACCACCGCTTTCTTCGTTACTGCCTTGAACGTCTTTGCCTCAACCCACTTGGTGAAATAATCGATTGCAACCAAAATGAACCTATGCCCATTGGAAGCTGCTGGATCTATCGGGCCAATAACATCCATGCCCCAGGCGACGAAGGGCCACAGTGCAGACATTGTATGCAATTCATAAGGCGGGGAGTGGATCAGATCTCCATGTACCTAGCATTGGTGGCATTTTCTTACATACATGATGCAATCACGCTCCATAGTGAGCCAATAATACCCAGCTCTCAGAATCTTCTTCGCTAGGACATATCCGCTCATGTGGGGTCCACAGGCTCCAGCATGTACTTCAATCATAATCTCATCAGCTTGTTGTGCATCCACACACCTCAATAACCCGAGATCTGGTGTTCTCTTGTATATAACTCCTCCACTAAGAAAAAATCCATTAGCCAAGCGCCTGATAGTTCTCTTCTGATCTCCAGTGGCCTGCTCCGGATATTTGCCAGCTTTCAGGTATTCCCTGATGTCATGATACCATGGTTCTCTATCCAATTCTTCTTCCACAGCAAAGCAGTAAGCATTTTGATCACGGACTTGGATCTGGAGTGGATCTATATAGGTCTTGTCCGGATGATGCAGCATAGAGGACAATGTAGCCAAAGCATCCGCAATCTCATTGTGAATTCTTGGGATGTGCTTGAATTCTATGAACTGTAATCTTTGGGACAACTCGTGCAAACAATACCGGTAAGGTATCAATTTCAAATCTCGTGTCTCCCATTCTCCTTGGATTTGGTGTACCAAGAGATCCGAGTCACCCATGACCAAAATCTCTTGAATACCCATGTCAATTGCCATCCTTAATCCCAAGATACACACCTCATATTCGGCCATGTCGTTGGTACAGAAAAATCGAAGCTGAGCTGTGACGGGATAGTGTTGACCCGTACCTGAAATGAGCACTACTCCGATACCAACGCCCTTGCTGTTGACGGCTCCGTCGAAGTACATTTTCCATCCTGGCTTCTCATCTTGTTCTATTTCCTCGACATTCATTGCCTCCTCATCCGGAAAGTATGTCTTCAATGGCTCATAGTCATCATCCACCGGATTCTCTGTTAAGTGATCCGCAATTGCTTGCGCCTTCATTGCCGTACGAGTCACATAGATAATGTCAAATTCTGTGAGCAGAATCTGCCATTTAGCAAGTCTCCCTGTAGGCATAGGCTTCTGAAATATGTACTTCAGAGGATCCAGTCGTGATACCAAGTATGTGGTATATGCTGACAAATAATGCTTCAATTTCTGAGCCACCCAAATCAACGCACAACAAGTTCTTTCAAGTTGAGTGTATTTCACCTCGTAAGATGTGAACTTCTTACTGAGGTAATATATAGCTTGCTCCTTCTTGCCAGTCTCGTCGTGTTGGCCTAATACACAACCAAAGGAGTTGTCAAGCATTGTCAGGTACAGAATTAGAGGTCGCCCCGGCTCTGGAGGAACTAACACTGGAGGATTGGCCAAATATTCCTTGATCCTGTCGAATGCTTCCTGACATTCGTCGATCCATTTTACTGCTGCATCTTTCTTTAACAACTTGAAGATTGGCTCACATGTTGATTTCAACTGAGCGATGAACCGGCTAATGTAATTCAACCTCCCCAATAGGCTCATTACCTCCTTCTTGTTCTTTGGCGGAGGTAGACTTTGGATGGCCTTGATCTTTGATTGATCTAGTTCAATACCTCGCCGACTCACTATAAACCCCAGCAACTTCCCTGAAGGTACTCCGAAGGCGCACTTCGCAGGATTGAGCTTTAGATTGAACCTCCGGAGTCTTTGGAAAAACTTTCTCAGATCTCTCACGTGGTCAGGTTGCTTTTTGGACTTTATGATGACATCGTCCACATATACTTCAATTTCTTGATGCATCATATCATGAAACATCATGGTCATTGCCCTCATATAAGTTGCCCCGGCATTCTTCAATCCAAACGGCATTACTCTGTAACAATACGTTCCACAAGGTGTAATGAAGGCAGTTTTCTCAGCGTCTTTCTCGTCCATTAGGATCTGGTGATAACCGGCATAACAATCTACAAATGAACCGATCTCATGCTTGGCGCAATTGTCGATCAATATGTGAATGTTTGGCAATGGGAAGTCATCCTTTGGACTGGCTTTGTTGAGGTCTCTATAGTCCACACACACTCTTGTTTTTCCATCTTCCTTTGGGACTGGCACAACGTTCGCCAACCAGGTGGGGTATTTGGTGACTCGTATGACCTTTGCCTCAAACTGCTTATTCACCTCTTCTTTTATCTTTACACTAATGTCCGTTTTGAATTTCCGCAACTTTTGCTTTACCGGCCGGCATTCAAAGTAGATAGGCAACTTGTGTACCACCAAATCAGTGCTAAGTCTGGGCATGTCATCATAGGACCAGGCAAAAATGTCCTTAAACTCATGCAACACCCTTATCAATTCATCCCTGAGGGGTGCCGCTAAATGAACACTAATCTTTGTTTCCCGGACATTATCTTCGCTCCCCAAATTGATAGATTCTGTATCACTCAATTTCGGTTTGGGCTTTTCCTCATATTGTTTCATGTCCTTACTTATTTCCTCCAGGGCTTCCTCATCCTCACATTCTATCTCACTATCCTCCTCAATTTCTTGTATGGTAATGCGACTGTCGGAACTGGGTCGAGAATCCTTCACGCATGACACGGGATCAGAATAAACATATACAGAACTGTACAGAAGAAAAAATAAAGAAAAATGAGGCAAAAAATGAAGAAAAAGGAAAACTGCATTTCATTGATAAAAAGATGAACAAAGTTCGGGATACATTTGATTTTTCTTTTCATGAGGGGGTGGGAGAACTACAAAAAGTAACAATTATTTTTCTAGGAAAGCGATGATGAAATTTTCAGAGCTAACTACCAGGACTCCTTCCTGATAGGGAAAGGAGTGGCTTCCCAATTGTTCAGCATGATGCCAGATCCCACAAACTGCACATCCATTTTGCTAGTGCCTTCCCCCACCTCAACCATGTTCACATCCCCAAATATCTTCTCAAATCTCATTAACAGCTCTTCATCAGGTCGGGTCTCAATGTAACTTGACACATCAGATGTCCAATTTTTAGTATCAGGCTTGGTGAAGGTATCGGATAGTTTGGGTAAAGGCTTAGGCAGGGTCCAGTTTTTTTTGGTTTTGGAAGCTCGCTGGATGTCGGCATAGGTGGGTTTGAACCCTAAGCCAAAAGTACCTTTGTTCTCTGGCAGTTGAACTGGTTGGGTGACCCCTTGCAATGCTTTGCCCAATCCCTTTCCAGGCGCAAACCCGTTTTTAAGCATTTCCTTGGCCACCATCACAGCAGTTGGTGCCACCGTAGGGATCGGTAGTTTTTCTCCTTCAGCAATTCTGTTTACTGCTATGGTATCTGTCACTTGGTAGACCCAAGGACCCCTATCTCCATCGGTATCATCAAATGGCATCACAACACTGCAGGTATTTTCTTCTCCATGCACCACAATTTCCTGTTGCTCCCATTCGAATTTGACCATCTGGTGTAAAGACGACGGCACTGCCTTGGCCGCGTGGATCCAGGGTCGGCCCAGCAATAAATTATAGGACGCAGCAATGTCCAACACCTGGAATTCCATAGTAAAATCCACAGGACCAATGGTCACTTCCAAGACAATGTCTCCCAACGTGTTCTTACCTCCACCATCAAATCCTCTCACATTTATACTGTTCCTCCGAATTCTATCTGGACTGATATTCAGCTTTCCCAGAGTTGACAATGGGCAAATGTTAGCGCTTGAACCGTTATCTATCAACACTCTGGTCACCACCGACTCCTCGCTTTTTACCGTAAGATAACGCGCCCTATTATGCTCAGTTCCCTCAACAGGCAATTCCTTATCTGAGAACATAATCTTATTAGACTCGAAGATCTTACTGGTAATCATTTCCAAGTGACAAACTGAGATCTTCTCTGGAACATGAGCCTCGTTCAGTATCTTCATTAAACTTTCCTATGTTCTTCTGAGTGTATTAACAACGAGAGCAAAGAGATCTGCGCAGGGGTTTTCCTCAGCTGCTCGACTACAGAATAGTCCTGCGACTTTATCTTCTTAAGGAATTCCTCCACCTCTTCTTCTGACACTGGCTTCTTTAACTGATTCTCTTTCACTACTTTCATTCTTCTCAACTCTTCTAGGGCAAAACACCTCCCAGACCGAGTCAAACCGTGAGTTTCATTGATTTCCCTAGATACCTCTTTCCCTTTATAGACCACTGCTACCTTGTTGTAATTCCAAGGTACAGTCTTCGTGTTTACCACCGGCATCTGCACCACCGGTCTTATGATCACTGGTTCCACATTCGCGCCTTTCACAGTCAATATTGGCTTCACGCCTGGTACTACAACCTTCAAATTCTCCACCACTACTGGCCTTTTTGCTGGTTCGTCAACAATCACTTTTTCTTTCTCGGCTTCCTTTTCCGTTCTGCTACTCGCCTTAATCATCATAACAGACTGAGATGGCTTCCGACTGCTCTCATCCTGCACCAATTCTATCATATGCGTTTCATGGTGAGTTGACAGTGGGTTTTGCGTGATGTTTGGAGTCTCCGGAGCTTGCACTTCAATTCTCCGACTATCAATAAGATCCTGGATAGCATTCTTCAGATGCCAACACTTTTCAGTATCATGTCCTGGTGCTCCTGAACAATACTCACACCTGACAGATTGATCAATGTTTTTCGGAGGTGGGTTTGGAAGTTTAGACTCAATCGGGCTCAACATCCCCAATTCTTTTAATCTGTGATAGAGGCTGGTATATGATTCCCCCAACGGGGTGAATGTTTTCTTTGCCTTATTCCTCTATTCTGGGTCAGGCCTGGGTCTGTTTGGGTCTCCGTAGGTTCTAGAAGCAGGGTATGTGTTTTGTGTGTGGTAGACATTATGTGGGGCTTGGGCTCTCCATACATGTGGCGGTGGTGGTGAGTAGGTTTGGGCTTGTGGGTGGTGGTAATGCGGGACAGTCGATGGGTAAGATGGTGGCGGTGGGTTATATGCGGTTGGCGTATTGTATGGGGTTGGTGGGTAAGATGGTGGCGGTGGATTATATTGAGTTGATGGGTTTGGGTGGTAGGGTCTTGGTGGGTGGTGATGTTGGTTACGGTTCCAAGGCCTACTTTCCACAACTGCTACTTCTTCTTTTTTCTTCTTTCCAATTGCTCCTCCATTCCCAGTCTGTATTGCTTGATTCGTGGCCTTAATCACCGAAAAACTCATGATCTTGTTCGTTTTCAAACCTTCCTCAACAAAACTCCCCATCTTCACAACCTCATTGAAACTTTTTACAATTGCTGACATTAAATGACCATAATAAGTAGGCTCCAATGCATGTAGGAAACAATCTACCATTTCTCTTTCCTTCATCGGCGGATCTACCCGTGCCGCTTGTTCTCTCCACCTGAAACCAAACTCCCTGAAGCTTTCTCCTGGCTTTTTCTCCATCTTTGTGAGTGATAGCCTATCTAGTATGATTTCTAGATTGTATTGAAAATGGTTTGCAAAGGCTTGCGCGAGATCGTCCCAGACGAACCACCTGGTGTGATCCTGACGAGTATACCACTCCAAAGCAGAACCGCTTAGACTCTGGCTAAAATACGCCATCAACAGCTCATCCCCGCCTCCTGCACCTCTCATTTTACTGCAATATCCCCTGAGGTGGGCCACCGGGTCTCCATGTCCGCTATACATATCAAACTTCGGTAACTTAAATCGAACGGGAAGTTGCACTTCAGAAAACAGACACAAATCCTTGTATGCCACGCTCACTTGCCCTCCCAATCCTTTCATATTACGAAAGGAGTTTTCCAAACTTTTCACCTTCCTAGCCGTCTCTTCTTGCCCTGCATTCTTAGCAGTTTTCTCCTCGCTCGTCTCCATCAGCGGAGTGTGAGATTCGTGCTGTCAGAGAGTTGGTTCGGGTGGGTAGTAATGGGGATCTTGTTTGTGGAACATTGGTTCACTAGATGATTTGTGCAGGGTGGCCGGAGGAGGTGCCACATATACTGGTGCAACCTGGGGTGGATGGGATGGTACTTGTTTTGTTGGAGGTGGTGGTACTTGGGAAGTGGAAGCATAATAGTGGCGATAATCAAGGTATGTGGAGGATGAATTCATCGTGGGTGGTTCAGGATTGGGGTTAGCTGGAGGGATGTATGTGGGATTAGCAGGGTAAGTTGGTAAGGGTTGACCCCTTGACCAAGCCTGATACATTTCGGACATCTGCTGTTTTAATTTGTACATCTCTTCCTTCATCCCCGCTACGTCCACAATTTCTTCCTCTTGAGCGGGATCCACGATAGTTGCCTCAATCTTTTGCGACACAACTTTTGTCATTTTCTTATATCTCGTGTTGTAAGGGTGTGTAGCCAGAGTGCCAGTTGCCACTAAAAGCTGAACTCACAAACATCAACACCCATTAGTTGTTAGCACATGAGGAGATAAGATGCCACGACTTAAAAATAAACACATTTTCCTCGAGTCGTCATGCATTATCCCGGCCTTATTTAAACCAATCATCTCTTTTCTTCTTCCTTTCTTTTTTTTTTTTTACTTTTCTCTCCCTCTCCTTTTTTTCATTTTCATTTCATAATTGCGTTCCTATTTATTTACCTATCGTAATTAAAAGAAATAACATAAAGCAAAAGGATTGGCAACAACACTTGATTTTCATTGATAGTTCAAAACATTGGTTTACAAGATGATGTTTTAATGCTAATGCAAATAAATATAAAAAATAAGATGCATGCCCTATGAATACATTAATGCTCCTAGTGCCCGCGAGACGTCGTTCAGTCTTGCCGCGGGCCTATATGCTAATCCCCTTTGGAGCCTATCCAGGTCAGACATGACTTGTTGCACGAAGAACTTCATCGCTGATACAAAGGTTCCTCGAGACATATCCTCACACAGTTGACTCTTTCGGGTGATGTATTGAGAAATGCGAACAATCTTCTCTCGAACAATTCCTTTTTCCTGAAGCAAACGGCTTATCTGTTCAGTGCGAGCATCTAAGGTATGTTGGTTATCATTCTGTATTTGCTGCAGCTCCAACTCTAATCGAGCCATAGTTGTGTAACAATGCTCTCTCTCTTCTTCAAGATCCTTGATAATCTTGTTACTTTTAACCGTGGCTGAAACCACTTTCTTTCTGAGCCGAGCTACCTCAAATTCATGCTTATCTTGTAACTTCCGAACCAACTTGGCTCTTTCCTTAGCATCCCTGGCTATTTGCTTCCGAGCCCTGACTAATTCCTTTTCGGCCTTGTGCAAGTCAAAGCTGTAGTCATTCACTTTGCGCCGGAGAGTCTCAATCAATTTCTCGTCCCGGGCTAAGCGAATCGGGGTCTCGGATGCAATTTTCATTTGAGCAATCTGAGCTTTTAACATTTCATTTTCTTTCTTCAGCTGCTTTTTCTCTCCTTCATCAGATGATGTCTGTAAACCACTTCAAACTGGAGATTTCTCAATTGTTCTTCCAACGAGCTGATCTTGGCCTTGTATTCTTTTTCTTTGGCCGCCCAATTCTGATTTTCCTTAAACTGCTCCACCAAATCTTGCAGGTGAGGTCTTTTCGAAAGACGTTCATGCTCAACACCCCGTCGGTACCATGTGGAGTATCCAGACGATACTTCTCCCCGAGCTCTATTTTGCACACAAGTATCCACTTTCAGGTTTTGGCACTCATTCCAAAATTTGTCGGATCTTTGCTTCCGGAATTGCCCATCCGGACCAATTTCTATGGCTTGTGAACTAAGGTCCCCGTCTCTCGGAATAACTTGACATCTACCCAGCTGTCGCATGGCCCTGTACGGAGCGTAAGGTTGGATACTTTTTAAACCCATAATCAAAAATGGTGACCCTTCTGTTGGCATATATATTACCTCGTCAAGAGGTAGCCAATCGTATGTCCAATCGATCTGGCCATCAGTTAATGATCGAAGATGTGAAATCCAATCTTTTACTCCCTCTGGCAATTTGACTTCTTTTGTTCTCGTACAGAATTCTTCCAGACATGTTCGTCCAGTCGGACCATAACTTGAGAACGAAGGATGATGGCATAGGTGTTCAATCAACCAAATCTGCAAAATCAAATTGCACCCTTCAAAGAAGTTGGCTCCGACTTTGCATGCGATCAGAGCACGGTAGATGTCAGCTAGAATCATTGGAGCTAGAGTACAATTGTCTTGTACTATCAATGTGCTCGCTACCCCGGCAACCTTTATGCTAATATGCCCATCTTTTCTCGGAAATATGACAATTTCGAGAAATGCCACTAAGAAAGCAAACCTTCGGTGCTCCTCCCATTTTGCTCGGTTGGACTTGCTGCATAACTTGTTCGTGGAGTCGTTAAAACCCCGATGTGTCCATACCTACTATAGATGAAGTTCAAGGAGCAAAACCCGTTGGCTAAATCTTCGTTGTGAACATTCCTGGCAATTTTCAAAGAATCCAGAAAACGATGCACCGTTACCGTTCTTGGAGATACCGGGTATTTTCCTCTTAAGGGGACCTCATTCTTCCCTATATAGAAGGCAATTTCCTCCAGAGTAGGAGTGAGTTCAAAATCCGGGAGATGTAATACATTGTGTGCCGGATCCCAAAATGTGACCAATGCTCTAATCACGTCGCCTCGGGGAATTATGTCCAATAACCCCGTAAGATCTTTCAAGTAACCTTTGACCCAGTCCTGACCTTCTGATCCCATGTCTTGCCACCACAGTTTCAGCTCCAAAGGGATTTTATTTAAGGAGAAATGTTCATTCATCATTGTGCTCATCATGCACATTTATTAAGGCGATTTTATTTAGAAAAAAGAAAAATCTTTTTCAATGCAGGTTTTCATTTTTGAAAGAAATATGGCTTTCGAAGTGGCCATTTTTGCCAAAACAGCCTTCCGGCGTCCTTTCGGAACATTCGGCAGTTTCTAAAAATAGCAATCACCTCGATTATTTGAAAAGGAAAATATTTTTGGCGTTTTTCTAAAAGTGTGGTTGGACCCGTTTAAGGGTTTCCTACGTATCCCACCTAATGGCGAGAATCAAACCTGCGTAGTTCGGCTAGATTAATTGACCAATTTATTTCAACAAAACCAATTTTTCTCAAATTTTCAGATTTTCTGGATAACCAATTTTATTATTTCCCTCTCTTTTTTTTCTTTTCAACAATTTTTCTATCCTCGGGATTTCCGCCGGTCAGCATAACGATCAAGGACATTAAAAATGCAACACATAATATGCTCGGTCTTTTCAAATACCGGGTCACCTGTCCAAGACGGACCCAACCCCTGTGTTGAGTCCCCTAAGTCAGATATGATGCAAATAATTGTCCTAGACCTATGTTCAACATCTTACAGTTTCATAGAATGCTAGACCGTGTACCCGAGCGGACAGCTCGAGTCGAGGAAGGGGCTACGTACCAGTGACTCGCGGAGTCAATCGGCTTTGTAACTTATCCGGCCTCTTTTTTCTTAATTTTGGGTGACTTAACAGAAAGGGGAGTCTCAACCAGTAAGAACATCCCCGGGGGTGAAGAGAGAAGGGTTTTCGGCACAATTTTTATATACAATCCACATAATATCAAAGCGATAAAACACATAGCATGTTGTTCAAATCATATAATGAAATCAAACAATATCACAAACGGCAATTCTAAGGAGCTCGAGTTCTTAAACCCTGAAACTGAAGTTCGGGGTTGAGTTCCCCAGCAGAGTCGCCAGAGCTGTCACACCTCCCTTTTTACTACCCCACTTTGGGAAAATAAAATAAAAGCATATAAATACGCTTGTAGGGTATACCTCGACGCTCGAATACCCGAAATGGATATAATAGTATAGAGGAAGGAGTTTTTCCAATTAAAGGACAATCGGTTCGGGATTTTGTTAAGATTAATCAGAGTCCCCACTTGGGAAGATAATGGTGTCCCAAGTCACCGGTTAATCCCGAATCCGAGGAATTTGACTCTTTCAAAATGTCTACGAACCAAAGATCCGGATAAGGAACTCTGTTAACCCGGGAGAAGGTGTTAGGCATTCCCGGGTTCCGTGGTTTTAGCACGGTCGCTCAATTGTCGTTCCCGACTTTTGTTTGACTCCAATATATATTTTAAACAACATAAAGTGCTTTTATTTAGATATTTTACGGAATTTGCGACATCGCGAAAACATGCCTCGAGTCACACCGCAACTAGTACGCCTGTGATTTTCGGTGTATTTCGGCTTTGTCGAGATTTAGATTTGAGTCGTACCAAGTGCACACTCGTTCAAAGGAAAGTACATTAAATCGTGCCCTAAAATAATGTCTATCGGCTTTTAAATCTTTTGAGAGGGGCTATGGAATTCGCTATTAGCCTTCCCGAATCTAATTATGTTATACCGTTACTAAAGGGGGCCCCACTATTTAGTGTTGTGCGAGGCTCGTCCCAATTATATTTTACAGTTCAATCCTAAGAAGTGTATACTACGTTTTTCTAATTGTGTTTTTCCCTTAATCACATTTCTAACACTAAGCATTTCAGGCCCGTTTGATTTCTAATGCTTATTGGGCCTGGATTTCCTTTCATTGAGTCAGACATGCATTCGAACTGCCCAGGCCTTCGAGGCCCAGGCTGCTATTGAACTTTGGCTCATCAGCCAATTGGCTACATACCATAGTTCGGGCTCACGCCAGGTATCGAGCCCAAACCAAGATAGAACAACATTGTAAATAGACAAATGAAAATACACATTTGGGAACAATAAGAAATCAATAAGCATTTTTATTTATAACCAGAGAAATTAGTACATAAGATAGTAATTCTAACTCAATTGTCTTTTGTACAGGCTTAACAAACTATCACCACTATCAGTTCATGGCTAAGAATTCATACTAACATATCTAATTACTGCTTAAAGGGTTTAATACCAAAGCTTGATTATCTAGGCTAAGTGATCTGATATATGCACAATATTATTATTGATTCTAACACGATTTAGCTTATGTAGTAACACAGACTCAGTTGCAAACGAGCTATCAGATCCTCTAATTATTCTTCCCCTTTTGGACTTGTTTGTATCTACCTACTAATTTACATGTGTGATTAACTACACACGCATGATTACATTACTAGTTTTACTATGATTTGAACTCATCCAGTATCACATACCCAGTCTCACATGAATTATTGCTTATTCTAACTATTTATGCTCTTTTGGAACTTGCTGATTCATAAATCCGATTAGCTAGGTGAACGTGTTTTATGAAACTACTGTGAACAAGTAACTAACAATTTGAAATTGTGATCAATTTACTTGTATTTTAAGGTTTACCTAATTAAACTAGGCAAGATATACTTAGCTACACTACACTACTTACTATTATGCTATTACAAAAAAGTTTCAAGTCTGTTTCTTCTATGACTACATTCTATACTACTACTAAAGCTACCAATCTAGACTACCAAAGCAATAATACAAAATGACAAGTAAATTAAAGCAGAATCTTCATGCTATTTCATCAGGATCACCATTACAGCTTTATTTCGAACAAAAATGGTACCTAGATCAGCAAAAAGGAAGCCGATGAGTTCTAAGGGGAAAATAAGAGCAAGTAATCAGCAATAGACCTAACAGCAATGCAACCGTGGAATTGAATGCCAGATGAACAAGACAACACAGCAATAGCAAGCAAGGATCCCACAGCAAAGCAAGTAGAAATCCAGACCCAATTCGAGCAAAGAACCCAAAACTCAGAAGAAATCCACAAGTTTTCACCCGAAAAATCCCAGAAACACTACTGCTATCCTAATATATTTTTTACTCTGAAACTTTTGATCCAAAAGCCAGCCCCTAAGAATTTCAGAAAATCACTCAGAATTGTTCAAGCAGTCCCCCCTTTTTCACTCTTTTTTGGAGGTATTTATAGGAGGGGAGGGGCTGATGACTTGGGGAAAATGTATGGGATTAAACCCCACTTCTCC
Organism: Nicotiana noctiflora; assembly: GCA_032618575.1. NCBI lineage: Eukaryota > Viridiplantae > Streptophyta > Magnoliopsida > Solanales > Solanaceae > Nicotiana > Nicotiana noctiflora. The sequence goes on from JASVEL010000267.1 coordinate 269,502, forward strand.
CCCTCTTAAAATTATCCTATTTACACTTTGGCCCTATTTTAGTTAACAGAAACCCTTCCAGCATGTGCTGGAAGGTTCCAAAGATTCCTTTTTATGGGCTTTTACCAATGTAACCTTAGGGGTTAGGGATTTTTACTGATTTCCCTTTTTAGGAAGACCATTATACCCTTAAATCTCAGCAAAATTGCAGAAATCAGGGGTACAAATGACTCCCTTACCCTCTTATCTTTCAAAATATTCACTATTTTACCAATTTGGTTTCCAATTATGCCTCTAAGGACACTGCTGATTTACCCGACCTACCTAGGTCAGGTTTCAGCATTTTGGGGACTTATTTCAGTAATGTCAGCCCTTGCATTAGTATTTAAGGGCTGGCCAATTCTACTTTAGGGAACTGTTTCAATTTTAGCCTCTTTAGTCCAATTTCAGCTAATTAAGACCTCTTATTTCAATTTTAAACCAATTGCAGGACTAGCCTGCCTTATTATTAAAATTAACTATTTAAAGCTTAGCCAGTCTCAAGTTGAGACTTGGCTTGGGTAACAAAACCCAATTACCGAACATAGTTGGGCCCAAAGCCTTTGCAGGCCTGGCCACTTTAATGTTCAGGGCTCAAAAAAGAGCCTGGGCAAGGCTGCATTTGCAGACTTAGCCATTTTGCACAACCAGCCCCTTTTTAAGGTGGACTGTGTGTTGGGACCTTATAAAGTTGGTCAACCTTTGCAAAGTTGACCACTCTTAGGTCAATTATTAAACTTATAGCCTATTTTGTTCATTTTCAGATTTAACCTATTTAGAAACTAGCCATTTTCATGGAACCTAATGCTAGCAGCTATAACCAATCCCCCTAAAGTTCAAACAATTAATCAGACATTCAAAAGAAGCAAAAACTAGCAAAACTTAATCATTCTCAACATGCATTGCATACAGAAACACATATGATCCAATAAACATGCATTAATCAACTTAAACTCAGAGGAAACAATTGATATGGTTGAATTTTAGTCAATTAACTTATATCATCAGACTACATGTGATACAGTATGAATTCATGTCAATTCAGACCTAGTTACTACCAGTTCAAGTCATATGATAGTTTGAAAAACTTTAAAACATTTAAGGTTCATGGCATAGTTACACATATAAGCACAGACTCTCACAAAACAGTCAACATGGCTCAAAATAACATAAGCATGGTAATCAAAATTCACTTTCAAGTACCAACCCTAGCTTGATGTATACATGTGAAAAGTGAAGATGGGGAACAGGAGGGACATGAAGAAGCAATGAAGATCATCCCTAAATCTATCATGCAAAAGTGACAGAAGAAAGATCATAGACATACATGTGAGGGTTTTTTTAAAGTACTAATCCTTAAGTAGACATGAGAGTCTAATGGCTAATCCTAGAATTATGCTAAAAGGAAAACATTGAAAACATGGAAAAGCTGGAGTAGAGCCAACTCAGATATGAAACTAATATTTAGTCCTAACAGTATAACTGAACATGAAAAGACTTAATATAAGGGACCAATACCTAATTCTATCCCTAAGCATGAGACAAAGAGAAGAGAAGAATCATTAAAACTGTCGAGAACTAACAGAGAAGATTAAGACAGAATGAGAAAACATGCAAACAAAATGCAGAAGCCTAATATTAGCAGAGGACAAGAAGAGGAAAGATATCAGGTTCAAATCTTCAAATCAGAGAATCAGAAACCAAAATCCAAACATAGTATAAGATATGAATAACAATGACTAGACAACTAAGCATGTAAAGAATCATGGAGAAAGGAACGGTCATGCTGTGGAAAGTTAACAGGTCCGGACTCATATTACACAGCAGAACGAAAAGGAATGAAACTGAACATGATTGAAACATACAAATCAGAAGAAAGACATGAAGATGAACAAGTTAAAAACAATGGAGCTACAGAAGATGAGGAAGCATAGGGGATAAACAAAAATATCAAGACGATAGATACAAAACAAAGGAAAGCATGAACAGGTGAAAGCAAGCACAGCAAAACCCTAAAACATGCGAAAACAGATAAGAAATATAGAAGAGATATCAAAAGCCAACAGAGAAAGAAACAAAAGATGAAAAAGAATAAGGGATATCAAGAACATATCTTTAAATTAGAGAAACAAGCCAAAATTAAGACGAAAGAACACCCTAATTCGTATGACAAACTAACAGGACATAACAAAGACAAAACAAAACACAATCAAAGAAGAAAGCAAGCAGCAAATAAAGAAGGGATGGGGAAACTTAGCTTAGCGGGGTCTGTCCCCCAAGCTTTACATTTTCACTCTTTTTTACTCTCTCTTAGACTCTTTCAGACTCCCTTCCTTGTTTCTTTATTCTTTTTTTTTTAATTTCTTTTCTGACTCTTTCTTTCAGACTTCAAGGTGAAGTCTTTAAGTTCTGGCTTTGAAGAGGGGTGTTTGGGAAGGGTAAAAGATAAGATCTTGAAGGTTGGAGTTTTGGAGTCGCCGGAGTTAGGTTTCCGGCGACCCTTTTTGGGATATTCGAGCAGATCGGGGCAGATTCGAGGGGCGTGGGTGGTGTAGAGGTGTAGATCAGACCAAGGCAGTCCTTTTGGCATTGTTTTGGAAGGGATTTTCGTTGTTTGGTGGTCACCGGCGGTAGATTCCGGTGACCGGTGAGTCAAGAACAAGGTCTGTTTTAGGGTTTTCTTGGTCGGAGGAGAAGGAGAAGGAGAAGGAGAAGGAGAAGAGAGAGGAGAGGGGTGGATGATGGCCGGCGACCACCGTGGAGAGTGGTGGCCGCCATGGCCGGCTAGGGTTCGCGAAGGTTGAAGAAGACGAAGAGGGAGAGAGGAGAAGCTTCGAGGGCGGCTAGGTTAGAAAGGGGTTGAAAATGGTTTGGTCTCTTCAGACCAAAGCTTTAAATAGTGGGGGGGTTTGAGGAGATCTTGGCCGTCCATTTGATGGAGATCAACGGTCATGAGGCGCATTACAAAAATAACGCCGTTGCATTACAAATCAGACCCTAGGCTAACAACCGTCTGATCATCTCTGATGAGCGGCTCAGATTTGATCTCATATTAATTAATTAAATTAATCCGTCCTATTATCTCAGCCATTGGATTAAACAAGACGGACGGCTGAGATTGTATCTCTTTTGGGATCAGACGGGCCAAACTCTTGGGCCAATTCGCTGGGCTAACCAATTGGGTATTAATTGGCCCAGTTTATTATACCTATGCATATATTTTTGTATTTTCTAGTATTTTAATTATTTTTATGTATTTTTCTTTTATATTTTTTTTCTTTTTCTTTTTATTTTCTTTTATGGAATATTATAAAAACCTAATTTCCTACTTACCCTAATTATCTAATATTTTTTGCAATTTTTCTACTATTTTTCTCTAATTTCCGCTATTTAAACTATTTTTGGTGATTTTCTTCTTAAAACTAATTAATTAAAACAAAGTAATTACCTAGCCTAATTTTTTTTGATTTTTTCTAATTTCTAATTATTGAAACACACAAAGTGTAGCTAATTTCAAATAAAGCATGTAATTGCACTCAAAAATATATTTATTTTAATTTTGGAATTAATTGCCCGATGCAAAACTCATGTGCTCACAGCAATATCGTTTCTTTGGATATAAAGGGTAACATATTAAGAAAATGAGCTCCAAATTAATTTTTTATTATATAATTAGATCTTTATCATAATTATGGAGTCATAGCAAAAAGAATCGTTGAATTTGGACATCGTATGAGGGAGTTATGCTCATTTCCGTGTCGGAAAGAATTGCTGGTTTCTGGTATAAAGATTTATTCTTTGCGAACACGAGAGAGGTTACGCGAACGAGAAAAAGGATTTTGGGGTTGACCGGTCAACGCAAAAAATTACCCTCCGTGAACGTGAAGGTCTCCCCCGAAGGCGATGAAGGAAAATCGCCAAGACAATGTTTTAAAACGAGAATCTATTTTGGGCATATCTTGAGTTCTAGAGTTCCGTTTGAGGTGATTTTCGCGGACATTTTCTCGTCTCAACAAGGGGTAAATATATGACCTTTATTTGAATGTTTCTCCTTGATAATTTTTGTTGGTTTCTATTTTTATCCGTGTTTGGATGGTAGAAATTGGGATTTTGAGCTCGAAAGTTGAAAAATGATAAATCCTTGATTTCAGGGTTGATTCATGGACGTAACTGGATGAATTTTGGGATATAGAATATATGAGTTATGGGTAATATTCGTTTTCAATAATTTTCAGAATTCGGGCACGTCGACCTAAGGGCATTTTTGTTAACTTTTCGATCGGTGTTAGGAATTGCTATAAATTAGATTGTAATGAATAATTAAGCGTATATTAATGGATTTGCGTAACTTTTGGATAGTTTTGGAGCATGGTGCATCAATTAGAGTCTTCGGAAGCGCGTGGAATGCTGGTTTGAATCTTCATAGCGAGGTGAGTCTCCTTTCTAATCTTGTGAGGGGGAATTTACCTCATAGGTGAGTTAAATTGGTTATGTGCTCCTATTTGGGGGGGGGGGTGATACGTATGCACGAGGTGATAAGAGTCTGTGCGTAGCTACAATTATGCTATAGTGGTAGTCTAGGACCCAAAAAGCATGTTATACTTGGATTACTGTGAACCCATTGATAGTTTGAATTGTATAAATTTCCTTGAATTGGTAAAGGAATTTAAAAAGATATTTAATATTAATTATCCCTGAATGTTAAAAAGTGAAATTGTCTATATTGGATGATTATTCTCGATAAATTCTTAATTTCCTACTTGAGCATGTATTTTATGTGTGCATGAGTCACATGGATGATTCACGAGCAGGATGTGTGTTTATTTATGGAATGGGCTGAACGCCTCAGTGAGAATATATGCATCTATGGTTCGTGTCTCTCGACCTTCGGCACTGTACAATTTACATTCCTGTTGGAGCGGGTCACGGCCTCGGTGTGATTTACGCATGTTTATCTGTTACTTGAAAATTGTAAATGTGGAATTGGCCCTACGTGGCTTGATATAAACTGATAAGATAATAAAGAATAGACTTTGGAATCCCTTGATTTATTGTTGAAGGTGATTACCTTTCTTTCTGGCTTCACAATTAGAATTTCTATATAAATCCATGATTATCCTCGCACTTATAGAATATTGTTAATTAACCTCTAATGAGTGTTGAAGTTGGCTATCTCGTCTCTACCCCTTCGGGATTTGGCGGGATACTCACTGAGTACACGTTGATTACGTACTCATACTACACTTCTGTGCATTTTTATTGCACAGGTATATGCTACTTTATCGGCCTACTAGGCATAGCAGCATGGACAATTCGGGAACTAAGTGAGTTGCAATATGCAATGCAGCCCACAGCTTTTAAAGTCCCTTTTTAGTAAATTGTATTTACTTTCTGTCCATTATATTCTGGACGGATGTTGTATTGTATTTTATATCCTTATCAGTAGAAGCTCATGCACTTGTGACACCAGGTTCTGGAATTATTTTTGAAAGACGTGTATTAATAGTTATTTCTTAAATTGAATTGAAACAGAGATCATTTTATATGTGAAAAATTGAAGGAAAAATCTCAAATTTTAAGGGTATTAAAAGAGAGGTTAATTGATAAATTAGTTGGCTTGCCTGACAATAGTGTCCGGTGCCATCATGACCCATAGTGGATTTTGGGTCGTGACAACATGGTATCAGAGCACTAGGTTCCCGTCGGTCTCACGAGTTATGAGCAAGTCTAGTAGAGTCTCGCGGATTTGTACTTATCCTCGGAAGGCTTCAGGACTGTTAGGAGTACTTGCCTTCTTGATTTCCTTATCGTGCGGTTCGATTCCTTTGAGGCTTATGCCTTTGATTTCTTTCCATTCAATCTTAGGCGACGCGAGCGTTGGTTATAAATCAAAAATTGAAGGATTGTAATGGCACTACAAATGTGGTGCGTTACAATTCTCCCGTTATGGTTGATTGGACAGTTATAGTCGCCTTATGGAAGGATATTCTATTGTTCAGCTCAATAACAGAACTTCTAAGAGCCTTGAGGCTAGCACGGGTTACAATAATGCTTATGAGCGATTATTCTGCAGTGTTGATGTGATGGTAGGGTGTTTGCCCACGTGTCGGGGCAGTGAATAAACTGAAGGGAGGTGTACCCAGTGTGTAATCAAGGGGTTAAGTATTAAATTCCCAATAAGGGAAAGTCATTCGAATAAAGGATGGTCAGATGTGAACTGGTGGAAGTAATGGATCATAGTAATTGCAAGCGTAGCGGAGTCCTCCTCTATATGGGGGTACTGCTGTCCTAATTGAATGCGTTAAGTTTGTTGATGTTATAATCTTCTACAAGTCGCCTTATGGCAGAATATTGTGAAACAATATTGAAGATGCAACTTTCAGATGACGCATGGTCCGGCGGTTTAGGACGGAAATTTTGGCGGTTCGAGAAAGATGACCTTCGGAGGGGTTTAAGTCAGTAGCGATTTGTGGATTCAAGTTCTATGAAGATGAATTTTATTAAGGCAACAAATGAGCAGCAAAGGATCAGAAAACACGTGGGAAGTGTCAGGCGGAGTTTGGAACTTCTAAAGGGCCAAGTATAAGAAGTGTAGGTTGAGCAGCTGCTCAAAGGAGCGAATTTACCGAAAGTGGGAGAGTGGCGAAGCCGTATAGGGATTAATAATAGGATGACTACGCTCCTAAGGAGAGTTGGAATGGTTTGGGATGTTAGCGATGGGCAATTGAAGTCTGCAGGTTAATTCGAAGCATGGTGTTGTTATGAGGCAAGAGATTTGGTATGACGAATAGGAGCTACTTGAAATGAAGAAAGATGTAGCATGACTTTGAAGTGAAAGGATGTTTTCGCATATTTAATTGATTTCCACAAGTGATAAATGGATCGGCTCATCTAGAAAGTGAACTTGAACTCGGGATATGGTTATTAATGTTATAGTGATCGTATCCCGTGCAGCAGTATTGGAAGGTGTCGGGAGGTGATTTCCATAGGCGGGTTATTTCCTCGTGAGCCGGTTAGCTGTCGCATGGTTGGCGAAGCTTCTACAAAGAATTATATTGGCTATCCAACAAAGAGATCGGTTGGGCGAATGTGGATAATGATTTAGAATACGAAAGATGGGGATTTACAGAAAGATTCCGGGAATTTGCAGTGGATGATTGCGCAAGGTTGTGTCAATAAGACACTAAGAATCCTGGTGAACTCCAGAGTTTCATAACAGTGGCTTCAAGCTAAGTGGGAGAGTCCCACTGCCTATGACTGGGTTGCATGTTTGACTACTCGTGAGGTTTCTGGTTATTTGCATACTGAGGGGTTATCCCCGCTACAGAAAAATACCATAAGTAGTAATTGGAGCAGAGGGATTATTAAATATATGCTATGGTTGGCCTTATGGGCTCATGTTCGAACTTGGGAAATAATTCAGGATTTATGCCTTGTACAGAAACAAGTTTAAAAGGGAGTGATTATGCCCGGTGCTTCGCTGAGAGGGTACTAATGTGCTAGAAGATTCATGGAGTTGATTATATTCGGGACCAAGTTAGAGCGGGTGGCTCTCATCAATGGTCTCTAGTAGATTCAAAGGGATAAAGTGTGGTGCTTAATGAATTTGAGCCTATGAGTACAGCTAAGGATCAAGATTTGTAACAACTCCTCAGAGGGTGCCCAAAATGTTCTATAATAATATGACTTGTGGTGCAACATTTGAGGAATATGAATTTGTTCGTTGGATTTGAGATAACATGATTTCGTGACTCCAGGTCGCTTGGAGTGAGTGTAGATGGAGTATGCTATGTGTTGAATGGAGCTTAGTATCACTCCTAAGGCAAGCAAGGATAAACTGGAAGTAGGTGGATTGATTAGCCATAGTTGAATTTGCATATTGGGGCCAGTGATCAATTCATTCTGCATGATCAAGTGATGTGTATTATTTGTGGCGGTACGTGTGAGGCTTGTCGGTCGTCATAATTGATGTTATTTAGAAGCATTCTTCTGTTATGGCTTGTTAAGTTGAAGCGGATTTTGGAAGAGCTATAGTGGCGTGGACCACTACTTAGAGACTTGTATATCCTACGGTTATAGGAATTTCCCTGTGTGTTGCTATGATTCTCCTAAAGGGAGTTGAGGAAAAGTTCTTACGTGATGAAGTGTTAAAATATTAACGATTTTGGAGTTACGATGAAAATCATGCTCTATCATATGTTGCCACGTTGGGTGCACTGAGTAGCATGGAAATACGAAGTGAGGATCAAGGTTGCAGTTCGGTGTTGACAAGGATGTCACGGGCTCAGATGAACGAGGAAAGGGTTGAATGATTTAAGTAAATTGGTATCGTCTTCAGCGTCACCTGAGATCGATGTTTTGTCAAAAACGCTTTGCATCCTGGTAAGGGTTCTTGATCACTTTTCGGTGTTAGTGCGGACGGTAGTTCGGGTGTGCGGACTCATTGTTTATGTAGGGTGATTGTAGGAGCGTGTCCCACGGGAAGATTGTATAAATGTGACATGTAGTCACTTGATCGATTAAAGATTTAAACCAAGTATGAGGATTGTAGTAATGTCACTAAGTTTGAGAAATTATACATGGAGGGCACTTTGTTTATTAGGTTATGAATTGAGAAGGTCGATTCGGTTATGATAGAGGTTCCTATATGTTATAAGGAAAAGGGAAATATTATGTACCTTTGAAAGGTAATTAGCCAAGTGGGTGCAATTAGAAATCGGCTCAAGATCAATGGATTGGTTTATTATGTGAGCAGGACCTTATATCAGGCAGTTGTGTTTGTATCAGCGAGCGTTCCCTATGGAGGAACAGTCAGGGGGTTATTTTGTCATCAGCTATTCTAGGTAATGATGTATTGCACCGTATGAGTTATGAGACGGCTTGGTAAATTCTTATGTGTTAAGGTTCCGTGTGGCGATGATGTTATGTGAGCGGGATGGCTCTGGAGATTTAGATCTTGTACTACACCTTAGTTGTGCTTGAGTTCTGTAACCAATAGCGCTATGTGTTTTCTCAAGGATGGTATTATGCACTTAGCATGCTTATTCAAAATTTTTATTGTAATGAGCAGATTTAGCTCGAAATGCAATCTCCTTAGGTGAGATCTATGTGTGGATCGGACGGCACACCGCCATAGGTATGTTAATTGGATCGTGTTGCACACCGCAACAGTCTGATGTCGAGTTTGGTTTTCTATATTTAATTTCTGTGTGTGTTTCACTTCCTATATTCTAAGGAAAGTCCGTACTAGTGTGGGGGTTAAGTAATTCCTTCAAGAGTTCGATTTCCTGTTTGTGTTGTATTTGGATTGGGAGCCTATTGGCACATTGTGGCGTCATATGAGACTTTTGACCATATTGGGGATGGCTTATTGCCTGAGCATTCCATACTGGGTAAGACAAGATCATGAGATTTAAGATCAGTGCAATCTGATTATATGAAGTATATTAAGGAGCAAAGGTCATTATTAGGTTCAGAATGTGGTAATGTTTCTTGTAAGAAGTATAGACTCAATGATTGGTTGACTCGGTAGTTGATTATGAATTTGGGCACATCTCATCCGGCATGGTGGTATTGTAAGAGTTAGAGTAAGACTTGGGTATGTCATGAGATGCAATGGGAGCATCCGCTTCATTGAGTTTTGACTAATGATCAGAGAATATTATTGCGGTCTTGAGGATTTAATATTGCAAAGTAAGAATTCAGCAAAGTTATGCAGTCATGTTTGAGTACAATGTGTAGTGATTGATATGGTGATTGTATGTTGGAAACAGGCCTGGCATGCTATTCCAGATGTTGAAATCAGGCTCTATGGCTTAACTACTTGAATAGAAATGGAATATCTTCAGAATTTATCGAGCTAATATGCTCAGCTAAGTTGTGGTTAAATATCAATTTCAGACCACTATAGTATAGTTCTCAGCACGTTCGAGGACGAACGTATGTTTAAGTAGGAGAGAATGTAACGACTCGATTGGTCGTTTTGAGTACTAGAGCTCCGTTCAACAGTCTGAGGCCGTGAAAAGCTTCATTTTAGGTATTATGACTTGTACGCATGGTCGAAATTGAGTTTCGGGAAGTCCAGAGTTGATTTGGAAAGAGAATTCTTATTTCGGAAGCTTAAAGTTGAAACAATGAACTAGGATTGGAATTTTGAGTAAACGACCTCGGAATCGGGATCTGAAGGTTCCATAACGTTTGTATGATTATTTCGGACTTGGGCGTATGCTCGGATTAGGTTTTGAATAGCTCGTGAGCATTTTGGCGTCTATTGTGGAAGTTAGCATTTTGGAAGAAATTTCTTAAGTTTGGCTTGAAGTGCATTTTAGTGTTATCGATGTCCGTTTAGGATTTTGAGTTTGGGAATAGCTCCGTATGATGATTCTGGAGTTGGGAGCGCGATCAGAAGTGAATTCGGATATCCGTATGTCATTTTGGAGCCATTTGGCTAAAGATAGAAATTTGAAGGTTTTTGAGAAGTTTGACTTTTTGATATTAGGGTCGGATTCCAATTCTAAAAGTTGGAGTAAGTGCGTAATGTCGAATATGAATTGTGTGAAAAATTTGAAGTTAATCGGACGTGATTTGATTGGTTCAAATATCGAAAGTGGAAGCTTGAAATTCTAATGTTCATAAAGCTTAGATTAGAGGTCGATTCGTGGTTTTAGCGTTGTTTGATATGATTTGAGGCCTCGAGCAAGTCTGTATAGTGTTTTGGGACTGGTTGGTATGATTGGTTCGGGTCCTGGGGTCTCGGGTGTGTTTCGGATTGTATCTCACTCTTATTTGATGTTTTAATATCGTTTATTTGGATATAAAGTGTACCATATTAAGCAAATGAGCTCCAAATTAAGTTTTTATTATATCATTAGATCTATATCATAATTACGGATCCATAGCAAAAAGAATCCTCGAATTTGGACATCGTATGAGGGAGGTATGCTCATTCCATGTCGGAAAGAATTGCTGGTTTCTGGTATGATGATTTGTTCTTCGCGAACATGAAGAAGGATTTTTGGGTTGACCGTTCAACGCGAAAAATTACTCTCCATGAACGTGAAGGTATCCCACGAACGCGATGAAGGAAAATCACCTGGACATTGTTTTAAACCGAGAATTTTACTATTTTGGGCATATCTTGAGTTCTAGAGCTCCGTTTGAGGTGATTTTCGCGGAGTTGTTCTCTTCTCAACATAAGGTAAATATATGACCTTTATTTTAATGTTTCTGCTTGATAATTTCTGTTGGTTTCTATTTTTATCCGTGTTTGGATGGTAGAAATTGGGATTTTGAGCCCCAAAGTTGAAAAATGGTAAATCCTGGATTTGAGGGTTGATTCATGGATGTAATTGGATGAATTTTGGGATATTGACCATATGAGTTATGGGTAATATTTATTTTCAATACTTTTAGAATCTGGGCACGTCGACCCGAGGGCATTTTTGTCAACTTTTCGAACGGAGTTAGGAATTACTATAAATTAGACTGTAATGAATAATTGAGCATATATTAATGGATTTGCATAACCATTGGATAATTTTGGAGCGTGGTGCATCAATTAGAGTATTCGGAAGGGCGTGGAATGTCTGTTTGGATCTTCGAAGCAAGGTGAGTCTCCTTTCTATTCTTGTGAGGGGGAATTTTCCCCATAGGTGAGTTAAATTGGTTATGTGCTCCTATTTGTGGGGGCTACGTAAGCACGAGGTGATGAGAGTCCATGCGTAGTTACTATTATGCTATCATCCGGGTAGTCTAGGACCCAAAAAGCATGTTATATTTGGATTACTGTGAACCCATTGATAGATTGAATTGTTTAAATCACCTTGAATTGGTAAAGAAATTTAAAAATAGATTTAATATTAATTTTCCCTGAAATGTTAAAAAGACAAATTTGTCTCTATTGGATGATTATCCTCGATAAATTCTTAATTTCCTACTTGAGCATGTATTTTATGTGTGCATGCGTTACATGGATGATTCGCGAGGAGGAGATGTGTTTATTTATGGAACTGGTCAAACGCCTCAAAAAGAATAGATACATCTATGGTTTGTGCCGCTCAACCCTCGCCAGTGCACAATTTACATTCTTGGGAGCGAGTCGTCAGCTAAGTGTGATTTGCGCATGTTTATCTGTTACTTGAAAATTGCAAATGTGGATTTGGCCATACGTGGCTTGATATAAACTGATGATATAATAAAGAATAGATTTCTAAGCCCTTGATTTATTGTTGAAGGTTTTTACCTTTCTTTCTGGCTTCACAATTAGAACTTCTATATAAATCCATGATTATCCTCGCATTTACAAAATATTGTTAATTGACTTCTAGTGAGTGTCGAAGTTGGCCATCTCGTCTCTACCCCTTTGGGATTAGGTGGGATACTCACTGAGTACACGTTGATTATGTACTTATTCTACACTTCTGTGTATTTTTGTTGCACAGGTATATGCTACTTTAGTGGCCTACTGGGCATAGCAGCACAGACGATTCGGGGACTAGGTGAGTTGCAGTATGCAAGGCGGCTCGCATCTTTTAAAGCCCATTTCTAGTAAATTGTATTTACTTTCTGTCAATTGTATTCCAGACGGATGTTGTATTTTATTTTATATCCTTATCAGTAGAAGCTCGTGCACTTGTGACACCGGGTTCTGGGATAGTTTTTGAAAGATGTGTATTAATAGTTATTTCTTAATTTGAATTGAAACAAAGATTGTTTTATATATGAAAAATGGAAGGAGAAATCTCAGATTTTAAGGGTGTTAAAAGTGAGGTTAATTGATAAATTAGTTGGCTTGCCTGACAACATTGTACGATGCCATCACAACCCATAGTGGATTTGGGTCGTGACAACATTAAAAGATGCGGGCCGATTTGCACACTGCAGCTCACCTAGTCACCAAATTCGTCCGTGATGCTGCGTCCAGTAGGCCGCTAAAGTAACATATACCTATGCAACAAAAATACACAAAAGTATAATATGACTATGCAATCAACGTGTACTCAGTGAGTATCCCGCGTAATCCCGAAGGGATAGAGACGAGATGGTCAACACTGACACTTTCTAATGGTCCAATAATGATTCATCCTTAATATACATACAAATAGTGGATTTATTCTACAAACATGATTTTAATCCAAATAGAAAGAAACAAATAATCAATTAATTCCATTATAGGAAATTTCCCAGAATGTCTTTCCTAAATATATTCCGAATATCCTTAAGCCATGAAAGGCAACGACAATTTAATTAAGTTCCAGGCAGCAATACAAGCATGCACAAATCATACCGAGGCGTCGGTCCGATCCAACAAAAATAAATATGCACTTGCCGAGGGTCGACGGCACGCCTATAGATGCATCATTTAATCTGCCGAGGCGTTCGTCCCGTTCCAAAATAAACACACACAAACAAATAGTCAGTCATATAGTCACATAGGGCAATTATCCAAGGAAGACCAATTCTCTTTAATAATTTTAGAATATGAAGCTTAAGTCTTTTAGAAAATCTAATTATTAATTTAATGTGATTTACAAAATTCAAGCCATCGATAATTTCACAATTAATCCACAGATAACATGCTTTTGGGTCTTAGACTATCCGGACGATAGCATAATAGTAGCTACGCATAGACTCTCGTCACCTCGTGCGTACGTAGTCCCCATAAATAGAACATAACCAATTTAACTCACCTATGGGGCAAATTTCCCCTCACAAGATTAGAAATGAGACTCACCTCATTCCGAAGACTCCTAACCAGCCTTCTACATTCTTTCGAAGGCTTGAACCAATGCACAATGTACCAAAACTAGCCAATGATCATACAAATCCATTAATATATGCTCAAATATTCATTACAATCTAATTTATAGCAATTCCTATCTCCAATCGAAAATTTAATAAAAATTCCCTCGGGCCTACATGCTTAGAATCCAAATTTTTTTGAAGATTAAGATTACCCATAGCCTCACGAACTGAAATATATGATTTTCTCTAAATTCCATACCCAAAATTGTGGTTAAATCCCAAGGATACAAATTTTCTAGGTTTTCTTCCAAAAATCCCAATTTTCCCATAATTTTCATGTCAAATTCCATGATATAATCTTGTATTTAACTTGAAAATGAATATGAGTAACTTACCTAAACATAGATGATGAAATCCCTTCTTGAAGCTGTCCAAAAATCGTCCATGCTTTGAAAAACAATGAAGCAAAATGAGCTAAACCCGCTGAAATACCATTATGCACAGGTATATACTCATCGCGATCGCGGAAAAAGCTTCGCGATCGCGGAGAATAATTTTCTAACCCAAAATTTACTCTACGCAATCGCGGAAAGAGCTTCGCGATCGCGGAAAATAATTTTCCAGCCTTCCGGATAGTCTCTAGTAGAATAGTCATAACTCTTTGCACACAACTATAAATGACAAATGGTTTAATATATGAAAACTATACACAAAAATATACAACTTTCATGTGTTGGTCATTTCTCAATTCCTTATATATTTCTCGATATAGTCTGTCAAAGTCAGCCCATGCGCGACACAACTTTCTTCTTCACCTTCCCGGACACCCTGTAGTCTAACAGCCATAACTTTGTGTACATAAATCCAAATCATGAATGGTTTACATTTCTAGAAACTAGACACAAAGAGCTACAACTTTCTTGTTTCGTCATCTCAAATATCCTTATAGATTGAGAGATATGAGCCTCCAAAGTCGAGTCAGTGCAGCAGAATATATACTCTATGCGGTCGTGTAAGGCTTTCCGCGATGGCAATTCACTGGCACGTTTCTCACATTTTACTCACCGCGATCGCGACTATTTCCCCGCGATCGTGTAGAGCATTGCTGTAGCAAAAAATCAGCAGTTATAATGGCCAAGAAATGGTCCGAAACCACCCCGAAACTCACCTGAGCCCCTTGGAACCCCGTCTGAACGTGCCAACAAGTCTGGAAACATAACACAGAGTTAGTCGAAGCTTCAAATCACATCAAACAACGTCGAAATCACGAATCGCGCCAAAATTCATCTTTATGAACTTTGAAATTTCTAACTTCTATTTCCAATGTTTAAACCTACCAAATCACGTCCGATTGACCTCAAATTTTGCACACAAATCATATTTGATAATACGGACCTACTCCAACTTTCGGAATTGGATTCTGACCCTCATATAAAAAATTCAACCTCCGGTCAAACTTCTCAAAAACATTCAAATTTCTATGTTTAGCCAAATGGCTTCAAAATTACCTATGGACCTCCGAATTCACTTCCGATCATTCCCCCAGCTCCACAATCACCATACAGAGCTATTCACAATCTTGGAATCCCAAACGGACATCGATAACAATGAAATGCTCTTCAAGCCTAACTTATGCAATTTCTTCTAAAATGCTAACTTCTCAATATGCGCCAAAATGCTCCTGGGTTATCCAAAACCTGAATCGGGCATACGCCCAAGTCCGAAATCATTATACGAACCTGCTAGAACCTTCAATTCTTGATTCTGAGGTCATTTACTCAAAATTCCAATCTTAGCCATTTTCTCCAACTTAAGGCTTATGAAATGAGAATTTCCATTTAAATTTAACTCCGATCTTCCTGAATTTTAATTCCGACCATGCGAGCACGTCACAATAACTGAAATAAATCTGCTCATGGCCTCAAACTGTTGAATGACGCGTTAGGGCTCAAAACGGCCGATCAGGTCGTTACATTTTCTCCCACTTAAACGTATGTTCGTCCTCGAATGGGCTGAGAACTATACGGAAGTAGTCTGAAATTACCATTTAGCACCTCATGCACCTTCCCGTGCTACCACAACTTATCTGAGCACATTAGCTCGATAAATTTTGAATATATTCCCTTTTATTCAGGCTATTAATCCTTAGAGCCCGATTCCAACATCTGCAATCCTATGCCATGTTTGTTTCCAACATACGATCACCACATCAATCACTACACGTTGTACTAAAACATGACTACATAACTTTGCTGGATTCTTACTCTGCAACACTAAATCCACAAGACCACAATAATATTTTCTTATCAACTTAGCCAAAATTCAATGAATCAGATGCTCCCATTGCACCTCATGACACACGCAAGTCTTACTCTAACTCTTACAATACCGCCACAAAACATGAGATGTGCCTCAATTCATAATCAACTGCCAGGTCAATCAATCATTGAGTCTATACTTCTGACAAGAAACATTACCACTTTCTGGACCAAATGATGACCTTTGCTCCTTCATATACTTCATATAATCAGATTGCACTGATCTTAAATCCCATAATCTCGTCTCACCCAGTACGAACTACTCAGGCAATAAGCTACTCCGAATGTGATCAAAAGTCTCATATGATGCCTTAATGTGCCAATAGGACACCAATCCGAACACAACACAAACAAGAAATCAAACTCTGGAAGGAATTATCTTACCTCCGCACTAATACGGAATTTTCTCAGAAGATAGGAAGCGAAACATACAAAAATAGCATATAGAAAACCAGACTCGACATCACAATGTTGCGGCGTGCAACCCGATCCAAATAATATACCCATGGCGGTGTGCCAACCGATCCACACATAGAACTCACATAAGGAGATATACATCGAGTTGAATTGCTTATTACAACAGAATACCGAATATCGGTCATAAACACACTAAGTGTATAATACCATTCCATGGGGATACATACAGTGCCATAAGCTATGATACTCAAGCACAATTGAGGTGCGATATATAATCTGAATCTCAAGAGCCATTATGCTCATAATACGACATTCCCACGCGGGTCTTTAACACATACACAATTTCTCAGGCTATCTCACAATTCACACGGCGCAATGCGTCACTGCATGATATAACCGTCACGCCCCAAATCGAGGGACATGACCGGCGCCTGACCGGGTAGCCCCAGTCAAGCGGACCTGGGTGCCTTTCATTCCCACGCGTTACCCCTGTGTTGATTGTTTCTCAGTAACCAAATATCTTACTAACCATGAATGATTTCACAATAAACAAACAAAACCATACGAGTGATTCATTAACAAGTTTGCAGTTTTTACAACGCCCGACATAACATAATATATACATAAGACTGGAGTCCCACAGTTTACATGTCTACAGAGCCTCTAGTATACAAAAGGGAATACAATACTTGCCGGTAACAAGGCTCCGGCCATACCTTACAAAACCAAAATGAAATCTAAACAAGGCATGAACCACACAGGGCCCTGAGGAAGAAAAGGGCTCACCAAAACTGGCAGTGAAAGGAGAAGGATACTACTGCTGATGAGCTGAAGTGCCTGCTACTGATCCACCTACAATCATAACACGAATGTAGCGTCCCCGGCAAAAGGGACGTGAGTACACTTGAATTGTACTGGTATGTATGGACAAACTTTGTCCCAAGTAAACTCAAGCCGTTAAACAAGAGTCACAATGTCAAGACAGCCAATAGATTACATCAAGAAATCAATTAAGCTAACTAACCATGTTTCCCACCTTTTACTCATTTCACATAAGCCTCAACACAAGCACGTTTAAGGTCAACAAATAGAACAACAACCAATCAACCACATAAATTGCAAGTAGTCAAACATAGGGGCAATCAGTGCCCCACAGGTTGCAAACTCTCCTGTTGTCTCCTTTCACAATTTCATATTAATGATTTTGTATCAATTTCATTTGCGATTTCGATCGCTTTCCATCCTTATTACCTCGTCCACCCTTATTACCTCGGCCACCCTTATCACCCCAACCCACACCTTATTTCTTCATGTTGCGGCGCGCAACCCGATCCCACCGTACGGTTTTCAAACACAACAATCACAAACAGCAGATAAGGTACTACACACAATTACAATAAGTTCAAATAAGCAACTTACATATTGGTTCATGTTCTCAATTACTTCTCAAGCCAATATCACAACCAAGTTACAAGTGTTCCAAAATTGAGAATGTTCATACTGTTATGTTCAACAACTTACCACACCTCAAGTGTTTCGTTTCTTTTCAACAAGGTACCATACATGCCATCATAGCAATTGTTCACAATTCTTTACCAAATTAAACTCTCATTTATCTTTCGGGTCATATCTCATATTACATCACTCATAGTTCAACAACAACTTTTAATATCCAACAACAACATCAAGAATTTCACACAATTTGTCAATTTAACACGAACCAAACAAATTTCACACATATAGGCGATTTCACAAGAATCAAAATTAGCCATACATACCTGTTACCGAGTTTTCTTCCTTTAACTTCCTATTTTATGCTTACCCAAGCTATCCTAGCTTTGCCGACCTTGTTTCACAGATTCTTACACCTATTCACTTCCTCTTTACTAAAAATCAAGTTCAAATAACCATGCATGAGTGCAAAAATCCATTTTCAAAAGCTATTATATGCAAACCTCTCTTTACCCCTTTTAAAACTGAAAATTAGGGAAAATAGTTAGGGTTTTTACCTTGTAAAGATTGGGGAAGTTGAATCTTGTCCCTAGAATCCTTTGGACTAAATGGTTGGAACAATCTTTGAAGATTAAGAACTTCTCTCTCTAAAACCCCTCTCTTCTCTCTCTAATTTTGGTAAGATGATATGATAAAATGAAGGAGAAAGGTGTTATATTAAAGAAGAGGTCGGGTCGAATTTTATAAAATTCCTGGGCCGGGTCAATTCTGCGATCGCATCTGCGATCGCAGAATGAACATGCGGTCCGCATAGTGACCACGGAATTGCCTCAAAATTTACACAAGTTCTGTTACGGAATGCGACCAAAATGCGGTCCGCATTCTTGATCTGCGGTCGCATAGTGCACCGCAGATTTGACACTCAAAAACCTTCGAGAATTTATGCGGTAGATCTGCGGTCCGCAGATCCATTCAGCGATCGCATATCGACCGCATTCTTAACACCAATTTTTTGCAAACCAACTATTAAGCTCTGCGGCAAGAATGCGGTCTGCATAGCAAATCTGCAGTCGCATTCCTGACCGCAGAATCGACACTTTTCTGGAAAAATTGACTCTTTACATTTTTGAAACTTAAATCACTGCCAAGGGTCCGAACCGCGGCGAGCTTGCTAGCCGCGAAGAATTCTACGCATTCCTAACACATTATTCGGACCATGGCACCACAGCTACTAGGTTTCATGCACAAAAATTTTACGGGGACTTACATCCTCCCCCCCCCCCCTTAAGACCATTCGTCCTCGAATGAGGATTTTGAAAATGAGTTGGTTTTGAAAGACACGATATGCAAACTATCAAAATTTTAACTAAACTCTTATATTTTAGAAAAATTTTGCCAGAGTTTCCTTTGTATTATGGACATATTTATCTGTCAGAGGGCCCCCGAAACACATTACCAAACAACAATACACAAATACAACACTTTCCACAACTGGTATACACTTTCTTACCACAACGAATGCACAAAAACTAGTCACTTCAATGAGTTCCTACCTTATTTAACCATCTTAACACACTATGTACACACAAACAAACCATTACCAATCTACACTTACTATTAGTTGTTTATTTAACACGTGAATCTTTTATAAGGCTTTCATTTATCAAGAAAGGTTCAAGTGACCTAAGGTAACAACACATTTAACTCATTACAAAATGAAGGAGACTTCACTAATACTAAGAGAGAAACAACTTAGACAAGATGACAGTTACTAGGAGTAGAAGGGTCACCTAATTTCTTCTAGGCTTGATCAAACAAATGGGGGTACTTTTCCTTCATCTCTTTTTCTGATTCCCATGTGGCCTCCTCAACTTGTTGACTTCGCCACAATTCTTTAATAGGCAACTTCCTTATTTCTTAACTTACGGATTTGCCTATCAAGAATGGCAACTGGAACTTCTTCATATGACAAATCTTCATTAACCTCTATAGCCTCGACTGGCATGATGGTGGATGGATCTCCAATCACTTTCTTCAACATGGACACGTGGAATACCGGGTGCACTGATGACATCTCAGGAGGCAAGTCTAGCCTATAAGCAACCTGACCAATCCTTTGAACGATCCGATATGGCCCGATATATCTAGGACTCAATTTCCCTTTCTTTTCGAATCGCGTGACTCCCTTCATAGGAGATACCCTCAAGAACACCCAATCATCAACTTGAAACTCCAAATCCCTTCGGCGAACGTCTGCATAGGATTTTTGACGACTCTGTGCTGCTTTCATTCTCTCCTGAATAACCTTGACCTTTTCCATTGCTTCGTACACCATATCTAGCCCTAGCAATTCTGCTTCACCTACCTCAAACCACCCGATTGGCGACCTACATCTTCTCTCGCACAATGCCTCAAACGAGGCCATCTGAATGCTAGCATGATAGCTGTTATTGTAAGCAAATTCTATCAGTGGCAAGTGTTCATCCCTATTACCTTTAAAATCTAAAACACAAGCCCGCAACATATCTTCAAGCGTCTAAATGGTCCGCTCGGCCTGACCGTCGGTCTGCGGATGGGAAGCTGTGCTGAGATTCGCCTGAGTTCCCAAAGCTTGCTGAACCTTCTTCCAAAAGTTAGCTGTGAACTGAGCCCCGCGATCCGAGATAGTAGAAAGTGGAGTGCCATGAAGCCTTACTATCTCTTTGATGTACAACCTTGCATATTGCTCCGCAGTATCAGCGGACTTGACAAGCAGGAACTGGGCTGATATGGTGAGTCGATCCACTATCACCCATATTGAGTCGAACTTACGCTGAGTGCGAGGTAACCCCACCACAAAATCCATATTGATCATCTCCCATTTCCACCTTGGTATTTCTATAAGCTGAGTTAATCCACCGGGCCGGCCTTCACTTGCTGGCAGTTCGGGCATCTAGCTACAAAGCTTGCCACATCCCTTTTCATACCGTTCCACCAATAAATCTCTTTGAGATCATGATACATTTTCGTGGAACCTGGGTGCACCGAATACCTAGAAATATGAGCCTCTGCCATCACTCTTTCCCGAAGCTCGTCCACATCCGGAACACATAGTCTACCTTGACACCGCAATACACCATCTTCACTGCTGAGTACAAATGCTGAGGTCTTGTTATTAATAACTGCTTCCTTTACCCGAACCAATGCTGGATCCATGAACTGTTTTTCCTTGATTTCCGCGACCAGTGATGATTCTACTCCATTATGCACCAAAACATGCCCCTCGTCAGACGCCGAGATAAGAACCCCCAAACTGGCTAATTGGTAAACCTCCCGAGCCAGGGGTCTCTGATCCATAACCAAATGAGCCAAACTACCCATGGATTTTCGACTAAGAGCGTCGGGTACCACATTTGCCTTCCCTGGATGGTACAATATGTTCATATCATAGTCCTTGAGCAATTCTAACCACCGCCACTACCTCAGATTCAGCTCTTTCTACTTGAACAAATACTGGAGGCTCTTGTGGTCTGAAAGCACATCTACATGAACCCCATAAAGATAGTGTCGCTATATTTTCAAGGCAAACACAACAGCTACAAGCTCCAAATCACGCGTCGGATAATTATTCTCATGGTTCTTGAGTTGCCTGGAAGCATAAGCTATGACCTTTCCACGCTGCATCAATACACATCCCAAACCTACTCTAGAGGCATCACAATAAACCACAAATCCCTTTGTGCCTTCTGGCAAGGCCAATACTGGTGCCGAAGTCAATCTTGACTTCAATTCTTGGAAACTTTTCTCACATGCTTCGGACCACTGGAATTTAACTACCTTTTACGTCAGTTTTGTCAATGGGGAAGCGAGGGTTGAGAATCCCTCTACAAACCTCCAATAGTACCCTGCCAAACCTAAGAAACTATTAATCTCTGTCGGGGTCGTGGGTCTAGGCCAATCTTTCACTGCCGCAATCTTCTGAGGATCCACCTGAATTCCCTCACTGGAAATAACATGCCCTAGAAAGGCTACGAACTCCAACCAAAACTTGCATTTTGAGAACTTGGCATACAATTGATGGTGAAGAAGGGTCTGCAATGCTGCTCTGAGGTGAATGGCATGATCTTCCCTGCTCCGAGAGTAGATGAGGATGTCGTCAATAAATACAATCACAAAGGAATCTAGGAATGGCTTGAATACCCGATTCATAAGGTCCATGAAAGCTGCTGGGGCATTGGTTAGCCCAAAAGACATGACCAAAAACTCGAAGTGACCATAACAAGTTCTGAAGGCGGTCTTAGGAATATCCTGCTCCCTTATTTTCAACTGGTGGTACCCAGACCGTAAATCAATCTTTGAGAAGAACTTCGCTCCCTGCATTTGGTCAAACAGATCATCCACTCTAGGCAAAGGATATTTATTCTTGATGGTGACTTTGTTGAGCTGCCGATAATCAATACATATTCGAAGTGACCCATCCTTCTTTTTGACAAAGAGAACCAGAGCACCCCACGGCGACACACTCGGTCGTATGAACCCTTTCTCTAATAAATCACTCAACTGCTCCTTTAACTCCCTTAACTCTGCTGGCGCCATTCTGTAAGGTGGAATGGATATTGGCTGAGTATCTGGCAATACATCAATTCCGAAATCAATCTCCCTATCCGGCGGGATGCTCGGAAGCTCATCTGGAAACACTTCAGGAAATTCATTCACAATTGGCACGGACTCGAGGGTAGGCACCTCTGAGGTGGTGTCCGTCACCCGAACCAAGTGATAGATACACCCCTTCTTAATCATCTTCGAAGCCTTAAGGTAGGACATAAACCTACCCCTTGGCACTACACCATTTCCTCTCCATTCAATAACTGGCTCGTTAGGGAACTCGAGCCTCATAACTCTCGTCCGACGGTCAAGCTTGGCAAAGCATGAATAGAGCCAATCCATCCCCATAATTACATCAAAATCAACCATCCCAAGCTCAATAAGATCGGCTGTGGTAACACGACCACTCACCGTGACAACACAATTTCTATAGACTCGTGAGGCTGAAATAGAATCACCAACCGGAGTCGACACAGAGAATGGCTCATGAAGCTGTTCGGGTTCTATCCCAAAACCTAAAGCAATGAACGGAGTAACATAAGACAAGGAGGACCTCTGGTCAATAAGGGTATAGCAATTAATAGTCTGAATAGACAGGATACCTGTAACAACATCTGGAGAAGCCTCGGCATTCTGGCGGCCACTCAATGCATAGAATCGGCTAGGTCCACCCCTACCATGAGCTCCACCCCTAGCTGCACCACGCCCTGCTGATGCTGGAGTACGCGTTGATAATGTAGAAGCCGAAGAACCGGATGACTGAGCAGATCCCCTACCTATACCCTGACGGGGTGCACGGCAGTCCCGCTGAATGTGACCTCTCACCCCGCACCCGAAACACACCGGGATGTCAAGGTAGCAAGTCTCTGTATGAAACCTCCCACACTTGGGTTTTGAACAGTTAGGCCAGGCAAATTCAGGACTGGTGGGTCATTCTCTCCCACGGCATCGGGTACATGATTAGCAACCGCACTCGGGCTGGCATTGGCCCCAAGGCCGAGTCTAGCCTTCTTCTTAGGCGCCATATTCTGAAAATTCGGGAACAAGGCGCGAATTAGACACAGATATTTCCACATTGTACTTTACCGCACGATATAGATTAACAAAGAAATAGGTATATTCCTAAATGCCAGTGTAGCCCCAACATATTTGATGTGGTCGACAACACACCGATAAGAAGGGCACTACTATACACGGCTCCGAGACATCCTAGGACACTTTAAAACCTTAGGCTCTGATACCAAGTTTATCACGCACCAAATCGAGGGACATGACCGGTGCCTGACCGGGTAGCCCCAGTCAAGCGGACCTCGGTGCCTTTCATTCCCACGCGTTACCCCTGTGTTGATTGTTTCTCATTAACCAAATATCTCACTAACCATGAATGATTTCACAATAAACAAACAAAACCATACGAGTGATTCATTAACAAGTTTACAGTTTTTACAACGCCAGACATAACATAATATATACATAAGACTGGAGTCCCACAGTTTACATGTCTACAGAGCCTCTAGTATACAAAAGGGAATACAATACTTGCCGACAACAAGGCTCCGGCTATACCTTAAAAAACAAAAATGAAATCTAAACAAAAGTGGCATGAACCACACAGGGCCCCGAGGAAGAAAAGGGCTCACCAAAACTGGCTGTGAAAGGCGAAGAATACTACTGCCGATGCGATGAAGTGCCCGCTAATGAACCACCTACAATCATAACATGAATGTAGCGTCCCCGGAAAAAGGGACGTCGGTACACTTGAATTGTACTGGTATGTATGGACAAACTTTGTCCCAAATAAACTCAAGCCATTGAATTACATCAACAATTAATTAAGACAGCCAATAGATTACATCAAGAAATCAATTAAGCTAACTAACCATGTTTCCCGCCTTTTACTCATTTCAGATAAGCCTCAACACAAGCACGTTTAAGGTCAACAAATAGAACAACAAACAATCAACCACATAAATTGCAAGTAGTCAAACATAGGGTCAATCAGTGCCCCACAGGTTGCAAACTCTCCTGTTGTCTCCTTTCACAATTTCATATTAATGATTTTGTATCAATTTCATTTGCGATTTCGATCGCTTTCCATCCTTATTACCTCTGCCGCCCTTATCACCCCAACCCACACCTTATTTCTTCATGTTGCGGCGCACAACCCGATCCCACCGTACAGTTTCAAACACAACAATCACAAACAGCAGATAAGGTACTACACACAATTACAACAAGTTCAAATAAGCAACTTACACAATTGTTCATGTTCTCAATTACTTCTCAAGCCAATATCACAACCAAGTTACAAGTGTTCCAAAATTGAGAATGTTCATACTGTTATGTTAAACAACTTACCACACCTCAAGTGTTTCGTTTCTTTTCAACAAGGTACCATACATGCCATCAGAGCAATTGTTCACAATTCTTTACCAAATTAAACTCTCATTTATCTTTCGGGTCATATCTCATATTACATCACTCATAGTTCAACAACAACTTTGAATATCCAACAACAACATCAAGAATTTCACACAATTTGTCAATTTAATACGAACCAAACAAATTTCACACATATAGGCGATTTCACAAGAATCAAAATTAGCCATACATACCTGGTACCGAGTTTTCTTCCTTTAACTTCCTATTTTATGCTTACCCAAGCTATCCTAGCTTTGCCGACCTTGTTTTGCAGATTCTTACACCTATTCACTTCCTCTTTACTAAAAATCAAGTTCAAATAACCATGCATGAGTGCAAAAATCCATTTTCAAAAGCTATTATATGCAAACCTCTCTTTACCCCTTTTAAAACTGAAAATTAGGGAAAATAGTTAAGGTTTTTACCTTTTAAAGATTGGGGAAGTTGAATCTTGTCCCTAGAATCCTTTGGACTAAATGGTTGGAACAATCTTTGAAGATGAAGAACTTCTCTCTCTAAAACCCCTCTCTTCTCTCTCTAATTTTGGTAAGATGATATGATAAAATGAAGGAGAAAGGTGTTATATTAAAGAAGAGGTCGGGTCGAATTTTATAAAATTCTTGGGCCGGGTCAATTCTGCGGTCGCATCTGCGATCGGCAGAATCAACATGCGGTCCGCATAGTGACCGCGGAATTGCCTCAAAATTTACACAAGTTCCGTTACGGAATGCGACCAAAATGCGGTCCGCATTCTTGATCTGCGGTCGCATAGTGCACCGTAGATTTGACACTCAAAAACCTTCGAGAATTTATGCGGTAGATCTGCGGTACGCAGATCCATTCTGCGATCACATATCGACCGCATTCTTAACACAAATTTTTTGCAAACCTACTGTTAAGCTCAGCGGCAAGAATGCAGTCCGCATAGCAGATCTACGGTCGCATTCCTGACCGCAGAATCGACACTTTTCTGGAAAAATTGACTCTTTACATTTTTGAAACTTAAATCACTGCCAAGGGTCCGAACCGCGGCGAGCTTGCTAGCCGCGAAGAATTATACGCATTTCTATCACATTATTCGGACCATGGCACCACAGCTACTAGGTTTCATGCACAAATATTTTACGGGGCCTTACATCCTCCCCCGTTAAGACCATTCGTCCTCGAATGAGGATTTTGAAAGTGAGTTGGTTTTGAAAGACATGATATGCAAACTATCAAAATTTTAACTAACTCTTATATTTTAGAAACATTTCGCCAGACTTTCCTTTGTATTATGGACATATCCACCTGTCAGAGGGCCCCCGAAACACATTACCAAACAACAATACACAAATACAACTCTTTCCACAACTGGTATACTGTCACGACCCCAAATCCGGTCGTGATGGCGCCCAGCACATTGCTAAGCCAGCCTGACCAATCAATATCAACCACGGAGCTAGAAGCTCACTTTAGCCCATTTAGGCATTTCAAAATATGAAACAATAGTAATACTTATACCAACAGCGGGGAGACCAAGTCCCAAAATATACTAACTCCCATAGACCGAAGGGTCAAGAGTCATGAGCCTCTAACGAACGTAAGTGTATAAAGGTTTACAAAAATACCAAGTGCGGAAAGAAATGTCAATACAAAATCAAAAGATAGTAGGAAGGAATATCGGGTCCTGCGGACTCTACAGCTACCTCGTATATCCCACAGATGTCGCCTCGCACAGCTACTGGATCACTGCTGAGAGGTACCTGGATCTGCACACAAGGTGCGGGGAGTAAAATGAGTACTGCCAGACTCAGTGGTAATAAACAAGGGTAAGACAGCGCAGATAAGAAATCCGCAATAAAGCACTATGTAAAGCTGTAATCAAATACCCTGTCACAGAGTCAATATCAACTGTACCTGTACCAACAAGTACCAGCAAAACAGTATAACAGCTAGCGTATGTAGCTAAATGCAATGCAATGCATGATATGACCGCTACGATGCGTAGCCCGATCCAATTTGGGTACCCGTGCTCACTGTGGGGGTTCAGATTCCGGAGGGGCTCCTAGAGATATTCCTGCGGCGTGCAGTCCGATCCAACATATATCCTGCTGCGGCGCGCAGCCCGATCCACTACTAGTCAGCTAATATGCAGATACAACCTCGCAGGCTCAAAAATAGTTTTTGAAAACTCTTTTATCATTTTTCAGTTGGAAAACAGTAATACCAAGTTCCAGAGATTGGAATTAGCATAATAACAAAAATAGCTGCGGACTAGTAGTAAACTAGCATGTCTATATGATAAGACCATGATAACGATCCTCGCGGGATCCAATAACTGGCTCACAACCCACAATATACTCAACCATCCGAGAAGGAGGTTCAACGGCTCGAGAATAGCCAATAATACAATATCAACAGGTCGGACTAATATATAGTCTCCAGTTCATGATCGACCCCGCACTCTCAAGAGTGTGCGTGTCTCGCCGCTATACAGCGTCACAAAGTGGTATACCGGGGTTTCGAACCCGCCGGTCATCACCCACATCTATTACTCACCTCAATACAGCGCGACGACTATTCCGCAATGCCCTTGCCACGAGAATCAAGCTCCGCACGCGTAGAATCTGATCAAATACAGTAGAAATACAACAAATTAGGCCAATGGGACTACACCCAATCAATACAACTCAATTTACATCAAAATTCCCAAAGTTGTCAAAACCCGACTTTCGGTACGCTTGTCAAAAAATAACGAAAGTCACATATTCGGAACCCTCATCTCAATACGAGTCTAAGCATATCAATTTTACCAAATTCGGACTCCATTTGCCCATTCAAAACCTTGATTTTCTAAAGTTCAAGCCTAGGGCTAAATCGTACATAAATTACCCCAAATTCCTCCATTTTCATGATATAATTGCATAATATTATCAATACTAATCATAGTTTAAGTCCATAGTTGATTACCTGATGATTTCCCTTGAATTTCTCTTCAAAATCGCCCAAATCGCCTCTAAAGCCGAGACCCAAATGTGTGAAATGTTCTGAAATTTTTCTAACTTCGGATACACTTAACTCACAGCGATTTTCGCTTCTGCGGAAAAATTTCCGCTCCTACGAGTCCGTATCCGCGACCAAAGGGCCGTTTCAGCGATTCCAGGCCTAGCCGGCCAATTCCGCTTCTGCGAGAAAAGGACCGCTTATGCGCGTCCGCTTCCGCTATTAAACCTCCGCTTCTGCGAAGACATCCGCTTCTGCGCACCAGAATCCGCTCCTGCGGACTCGCCCAGGCGGTCAAGTGTCCGCTTCTGCGGACCTTCCCATTTTCTTCTCGTCCGCTTCTGCGATCACTGACTCGCACCAGCGATGCCGCTTCAGCGGAAATGATTCCGCTTCTGCGATGCCAAGCGCTCCTGCGCTCCTCAGTCCGCTCCCGCGGACTCGCCTCCGCGCCCACATTTCCGCAGGGGCGAAAATGACAGAACCAGAACACTTCAACCTGCAATTTCCATGATTTTCTTCCGTTTAACCATCCGAAAACACCCCGAGGCCCCCCGGACCTCATCCAAACACACCAACACATCTTAACACCTTATTCGAACTTGCTCCAATCCTCAAAACACGTCTAATAACACCAAAACCCATAATTCACATCAAATTCAAGCCTAAATTCCTTAAAACATTCCGAATTACACATTCAATCAAAAACCCGACCAAACGACGTCCGAATGACCTGAAATTTTGCAGGCACATCCAAAATCACCTAACGGAACTACTGCAACTGTTGAAATTCCATTCCGACCCCCGGATCAAAATATCACCTACCGTTCGGATTTCGCCAAAATTCAACCTTAGCCAATTCAAGCCTATTTCTACACCGGGCCTCCAAATTCAATTCCGATCGCTCCCCTAAGTCACAAATCACCTCCCGAACTAACCGAATCATCAGAATCCGATTCCGAGCCCTCTAACCAAATAGTCAACTCCGGGTTGACTTTCTTTATTCAAGTTTCCTTCACAAAGGCTATATGCCTCATTTCCAATCCCAATCACTCCTAACTCACCCGATAGACTCTAACACTGATATAAAATCATAAAACATGCATTTACAACATAACGGGGTGGTAATTCTCGTGACGACGGGCCGGGTCGTCACATTCTCCCCCTCTTAAGCAAACGCTCGTCCTCGAGCGGGTCAAGAAACATACCCGAAGTCTCAAACAAGTGAGGATATCTGCTCCGCATCTCCCGCTCGATCTCCCAAGTGGCCTCCTCCACGGGTCGACCTCTCCACTGAACCTTAACTGATGCAATCTCCTTAGACCTCAATTTTCTCACCTGCCGTCCCAAAATGGCAACAGGCTCCACATCATAGGATAGATCACCATCAAGCTGAATGGTACTGAAGTCTAATACATGAGACGGATCTCTAATGTACTTCCGGAGCATAGACACGTGGAATACCGGATGAACGCTAGATAAGCTGGGCGGCAAGGCTAACTCATATGCCACCTCTCCAACTCTCCTAAGTATCTCAAAAGGACCAATGTACCCGGGACTCAACTTTCCTTTCTTCCCAAACCTCATGACACCCTTCATAGGTGAAATCTTCAACAATACTCTGTCACCAACCATGAAAGACAACTCTCGAACTCTACGGTCCGCATAACTCTTCTGATGAGACTGTGCTGTACGAAGCCTCTCCTGGATCAACTTTGCTCTATCTAAAGCATCCTGGACTAACTCAGTCCCTATCAATCTAACCTCACCAGGCTCAAACCATCCCACGGGGGATCTACACCGTCTGCCATACAATGCCTCATACGGGGCCATCTGAATACTCGACTGATAACTGTTGTTGTAGGCAAACTCAACAAGTGGTAGGAACTCATCCCACGAACCACCAAAGTCAATCACACATGCTCGCAACATATCCTCCAGAATCTGAATAGTACGCTCAGACTGTCCGTCTGTCTGGGGATGAAATGTTGTACTCAACTCAACCCTTGTACCCATCTCTCGCTGAAATGCTCTCCAAAACTGAGAAGTAAACTGAGTACCCCTGTCGGATATGATATACACTGGAACTCCATGCAACCGAACAATCTTCAAATAAAGATCGCTGCCAACCGCTCCGATGAGTAGGTAGTACTAACTGGAATGAAGTGAGCTGACTTGGTCAGTCTATCCACAATCACCCATACAGAATCAAACTTCCTCGCCGTCGAGGGAGTCCAGTAACAAAGTCCATAGTGATCCTCTCCCATTTCCACTCAGGAATAGCAATACGCTGAAATACACCACCGGGCCTCTGATGCTCGTACTTAACCTGCTGAGTTGAAAGAACTAAAAGAGCAGCTTCAAGAACTTCTGGATAAGGGTTTCATCCATCCTAGTGTGTCACCGTGGGGTGCGCCGGTATTATTTGTTAAAAAGAAAGATGGTTCCATGCGAATGTGTATTGATTATAGGCAATTGAACAAAGTGACGGTGAAGAACAAGTACCCTCTACCGCGCATAGATGATTTGTTTGATCAGTTACAGGGTGCAAGGGTGTTTTCTAAGATCGATCTTCGTTCAGGCTATCATCAGCTGAAGATCAGGGATTCGGATATTATGAAGACTGCATTCAGGACCCGATATGGTCATTATGAGTTTCTTGTGATGTCGTTTGGGCTGACCAACGCCCCAACATCATTTATGCATCTGATGAACAGTGTGTTCAGGCCTTATTTGGATTCATTTGTGATTGTGTTCATTGATGACATTCTAGTCTACTCCCGTAGTCAGGAGGAGCATGCTCAGCATTTGAGTATTGTGTTGCAGAGATTGAGAGAGGAAAAGCTATATGCTAAATTCTCCAAGTGCGAGTTTTGGCTCGAGTCCGTAGCATTTCTGGGACATGTGGTGTCTCGTGATGGTATTCAGGTTGATCAGAAAAAGATAGAGGCGGTGCGGAGTTGGCCTAGACCGTCCTCAGCTACAGAGATCAGGAGTTTTCTTGGCTTGGCGGGGTATTATCGCCGGTTTGTTCAGGGATTTTCATCCATTGCTTCTTCATTGACTAAATTGACCCGGAAGGGTGCACCATTCGTGTGGTCGGATGAGTGCGAGGAGAGCTTTCAGAAGCTCAAGACAGCTTTGACCACAGCTCCAGTGTTAGTATTGCCATCAGCTTCAGGTTCATATACCGTTTATTGTGATGCCTCGAGAGTGGGGATAGGTTGTGTGTTGATGCAGGAAGGAAAGGTAATTGCTTATGCTTCTCCGCAGTTGAAGCCGCATGAGAAGAACTATCCTGTTCATGACTTGGAGCTAGCCGCCATTGTTCATGCCTTGAAGATTTGGAGGCACTATTTGTACGGTGTGTCTTGTGAGGTGTATACCGACCATCGTAGTCTCCAGCACTTGTTCAAACAAAAAGACCTTAATTTGAGACAGCGGAGATGGCTTGAGTTGCTGAAGGATTATGACATTACTATATTATATCATCCGGGGAAGGCCAATGTGGTGGCCGATGCTTTGAGCCGGAAGGCGGTCAGTATGGGGAGCTTGGCATATATTCCAGCTTAGGAGAGGCCATTTGCTTATGATGTTCAGGTGCTAGCCAATCGGCTAGTTAGGTTAGATATTTCGGAGCCCAGCAGGGTATTGGCTTGTGTTGTATCTCGGTCATCTCTATATGATCGTATTCGTGAGCGCCAGTATGATGATCCACATTTGGCTGTCCTGAGGGACAGAGTTCAGCATGATGATGCTAGAGATGTCACCATTGATAGTGACGGCGTATTGAGGATGCGGGGCCGGATATGTGTGCCCAATGTTGATGGCCTTCGTGAGTTGATTCTGGAAGAGGCCCATAGCTCGCGGTATTCTATCCATCCAGGAGCCGCTAAGATGTATCAAGATTTGAAACAGCAATATTGGTGACCCCAAATCCGGTCGTGATGGCGCCCAGCACATTGCTAAGCCAGCCTGACCAATCAATATCAACCACGGAGCTAGAAGCTCACTTTAGCCCATTTAGGCATTTCAAAATATGAAACAATAGTAATACTTATACCAACAGCGGGGAAACCAAGTCCCAAAATATACTAACTCCCATAGACCGAAGGGTCAAGAGTCATGAGCCTCTAACGAACGTAAGTGTATAAAGGTTTACAAAAATACCAAGTGCGGAAAGAAATGTCAATACAAAATCAAAAGACAGTAGGAAGGAATATCGGGTCCTGCGGACTCTGCAGCTACCTCGTATATCCCACAGATGTCGCCTCGCACAGCTACTGGATCACTGTCGAGAGGTACTTGGATCTGCACACAAGGTGCAGGGAGTAAAATGAGTACTGCCAGACTCAGTGGTAATAAACAAGGGTAGGACAACGCAGATAAGAAATCCGCAATAAAGCACTATGTAAAGCTATAATCAGCTACCCTGTCACAGAATCAATATTCACTGTACCTGTACCAACAAATACCAATAAATAGCATAACAGCTAGCAGATGTAGCTAAATGCAATGCAATGCATGATATGACCGCTACGGCGTGTAGCCCGACTACAATTTTGGGTACCCGTGCTCACTGTGGAGGTTCAGACTCCGGAGGGGCTCCTACAGTCCAAGCACATCTCATAGAGATATTCCTGCGGCGTGCAGTCTGATCCAACATATATCACGCTGCGGCGCGCAGCCCGATCCACTACTAGCCAACATACTGGCTCAGCATGATGGTGCGTCTTTTGTTGCTCCATCATCTTCTAGTCCATCATCATCATCCATTCCCAGCATAACTAGGTTGGATATTGGAGGCTCTCGCTGTCACGACCCGGATTTTTCCCCAACATCGGGATCGTGATGGCGCCTACTCGTGGTAGCTAGGCAAGCCACTGTATTCATACTATCCTGTTTTTAACACAATTTTAATTAAATAAATGCGGAATACTTTATCGAAATGGAAATAACAAATCACAAGGTGAAAATCATACTGAAATCCTCTACCCAAGACGTGGAGTCACCAACTCACAAACTACTATGGAATACTACACATAAAAGTCCGAAGGAAATATAACATAATTCTGTTTGTCTCGGAACAATGAGACTACAGCTATTAACATAAATAAAGAAAGAGACGCCGGGCCTGCGGACGTCTGCAAGCTACCTCGGTCTCAAATGTGATCAACTCCCACGCAATCTATTTACTGCTGCTGCTGCTCCTGATCGTAACCTGGACCTGTGCAAAAACGCACAGAAGTGTAGCATCAGCACAACCGACCCCATGTGCTGGTAAGTGCCTGGCCTATCCCGGCGAAGTAGTGACAAGCCTAGGACCAGACACTCACATAAACCTGTGCAATTCAATATATATATGTGTACCACAAAATAACAAGAAATAATCACGTAATAACACAATAAGGAATATCTTAAAGAATTCAACAATTAACCACAGTTAATAATTTCACAAAGAAAACAAAGTATAATGTAAACACGAATAATATCACTTCGTTTTCATCAAATCAAGCCTCAAATGCATGATTTTCATACCTTTAGTTTTCAAAACTTTCAAACTTGGGACTCAAGGTCCAAAACCTCTCAAACGACATCCAAATGTCACCAAACTTTACATAAATCATATATATAATATTTAAGACTTGTACCGGGCGTCGGAACCAAAATACGAGCCCGATACCAAGGTCAATTAATTTATTTCCTTTAATAATTGCATCAAAAACAATTTCACATAAAAATTCATAACTTGGGCTCTAGGCCTCAGAATTCGACTCCGGACGCATGTCCAAGTCCCATATTTTCCTACGGACCTCTCGGGACCATCAAATCTCGGGTTCGGATCCGTTTACCAAAAATGTTGACCGAAGTCAACCATATCAATATTAATATCATTTTTATCCAAATTTCTCATAGAATTCATATTTTCTATCACAAAATCTTTCCGGCTACATGCTCGGATCGTGCACGTAAATCGAGGCAACATAGAATGAGGTTTTCAAAGCCTCAGAAGCTCGAAATTATTAATAAAATAAGTGATGACCCTTTGGGTCGTCACAATCTCCACCTCTAAAACAACCGTTCGTCCTCGAACGGACAAAATAAAGAAGTACCTGAGTCAGGAAACAAGTGTGGGTAACGGCTCCGCATATCAGACACAGACTCCCAGGTCGATGCCATAGGAGGCTGACCTCTCCACTAAACACACACTGAAGGAAAACTCTTCGACCTCAACTATCGAACTCGCCGGTCTAGAATGGCTATCGGCTCCTCCTCGTAGGACAGATCCTTGTCCAACTGGATAGTACTAAAATCTAACACGTGGGTAGGATCACCGTGGTATCTCCGAAGCATAGATACATGAAAAACTGGATGCACGGCTGATAAGCTAGGCGGCAAAGCTAATCCGTAAGCCACCCCTCCCACTCTGTCTAGAATCTCAAATGGACCAATATACCTAGGGCTGAGCTTGCCCTTCTTTCCGAACCTCATCACGCCCTTCATAGGCGACAGGTGAGGGAGTAAAATCCCTGAAAAGCCTTGGGTCTTAGGTTCGATTCCCAGTAGCTGCAGCTATGCGTGGAATGCTCCTATACCCAAGGGTAACAATTCCTTAGGCTGCGTGTCCATGTGTGGCACGGCCGGCACCGCCGCTGCGAGGGGTCCATGTGTGGCCATAGGCGGGGTGTTACAGGCATGTGCAAGGGGGAAGCGGGTAAGGTCTATATGATAAGACAATGATAACGATCCTCGCGGGATCCAATAACTGGCTCACAACCCACAATATACTCAACCGTCCGAGAAGGAGGTTCAACGGCTCGAGAATAGCCAATAATACAATATCAACAGGTCGGACTAATATATAGTCTCCAGTTCATGATCGACCCCGCACTCTCAAGAGTGTGCGTGTCTCGCCGCTATACAGCATCACAAAGTGGTATACCGGGGTTTCGAACCCGCTGGTCATCACCCACATCTATTACTCACCTTAATACAGCGCGACGACTATTCCGCAATGCCCTTGCCACGAGAATCAAGCTCCGCACGCGTAGAATCTGATCCAATACAGTAGAAATACAACAAATTAGGCCAATGGGACTACACCCAATCAATACAACTCAATTTACATCAAAATTCCCAAAGTTGTCAAAACACGACTTTCGGTACGCTTTTCGAAAAATCACGAAACTCACATATTCGGAACCCTCATCTCAATACGAGTCTAAGCATATCAATTTTACCAAATTCGGACTCCATTTGCCCATTCAAAACCTTGATTTTATAAAGTTCAAGCCTAGGGCTAAATCCTCCATAAATTACCCCAAATTCCTCCATTTTCATGATATAATTGCATAATATTATCAATACTAATCATAGTTTAAGTCCATAGTTGATTACATGATGATTTCCTTTGAATTTCTCTTCAAAATCGCCCAAATCGCCTCTAAAGCCGAGACCCAAATATGTGAAATGTTCTGAAATTTTTCTAACTTCTGATACACTTAACTTACAGCGATTTTTGCTTATGCGGAAAAATTTCCGCTCCTACGAGTCCGTATCCGCGACCAAAGGGCCGCTTCAGCGGATTCCAAGCCTAGCCGGCCAATTCCGCTTCTGCGAGAAAAGGACCGCTTATGCGCGTCCGCTTCCGCGATTAAACCTCCGCTTCTGCGAAGACATCCGCTTCTGCGCACCAGAGTCCGCTCCTGCGGACTCGCCCAGGCGGTCAAGTGTCCGCTTCCGCGGACCTTCCCATTTTCTTCTCGTCCGCTTCTGCGATCACTGGCTCGCACCAGCGATGCCGCTTCAGCGGAAAAATGTTCCGCTTCTGCGTAACCAAGCGCTCCTGCGCCCCTCGTCCGCTTCTGCGGACTCGCTCCTGCGCCCACAATTCCGCAGGAGCGGAAAATGACAGAACCCGAACTCTTCAACCTGCAATTTCCATGATTTTCTTCCGTTTAACCATCCGAAAACACCCCGAGGCCCCCGGGACCTCATCCAAACACACCAACACATCTTAACACCTTATTC
The DNA here is from genome assembly GCA_032618575.1 of Nicotiana noctiflora. Lineage (NCBI taxonomy): Eukaryota > Viridiplantae > Streptophyta > Magnoliopsida > Solanales > Solanaceae > Nicotiana > Nicotiana noctiflora. The sequence goes on from JASVEL010000267.1 coordinate 305,471, forward strand.
GAACTTGCTCCAATCCTCAAAACACGTCTAATAACACCAAAACCCATAATACACATCAAATTCAAGCCTAAATTCCTTAAAACATTCTGAATTACACATTCAATCAAAAACCCGACTAAACAACGTCCGAATGATCTAAAAATTTGCGGACATATCCAAAATCACATAACGAAGCTACTGCAACTGTCGGAATTCCATTTCGACCCCGGATCAAAATATCACCTACCGTTCGGATTTCGCCAAAATTCAACCTTAGCCAATTCAAGCCTATTTCTACATCGGGCCTCCAAATTCAATTCCGATCGCTCCCCTAAGTCACAAATCACCTTCCGGAACTAACCGAATCATCGGAATCCGATTCCGAGCCCTCTAACCAAATAGTCAACTCCGGGTTGACTTTCTTTATTCAAGTTTCCTTCACAAAGGCTATATGCCTCATTTCCAATCCCAATCACTCCGAACTCACCCGATAGACTCTAACACTGATATAAAACCATAAAACATGTATTTACAACATAACGGGATGGTAATTCTCGTGACGATGGGTCGGGTCGTCACATATACACTTTCTTACCTTAACGAATGCACAAAAACTAGTCACTTCAATGAGTTCCTACCTTATTTAACCATCTTAACACACTATGTACACACAAACAAACCATTACCAATCTACACTTACTATTAGTTGTTTATTTAACACGTGAATCTTTTATAAGGCTTTCATTTATCAAGAAAGGTTCAAGTGACCCAAGGTAACAACACATTTAACTCATTACAAAATGAAGGAGACTTCACTAATACTAAGAGAGAAACAACTTGGACAAGATGACAGTTACTAGGAGTAGAAGGGTCACCTAATTTCTTCTAGGCTTGATCAAACAAATGGGGGTACTTTTCCTTCATCTCTTTTTCTGCTTCCCATGTGGCCTCCTCAACTTGTTGACTTCGCCACAATACTTTAACAGAGGCAACTTCCTCATTTCTCAACTTACGGATTTACCTATCAAGAATGGCAACTGGAACTTCTTAATATTATAAATCTTCATTAACCTCTATAGCCTCGACTGGCATGATGGTGGATGGATCTCAAATCACTTTCTTCAACATGGACACATGCAATACCGGGTGCACTGATGACATCTCAGGAGGCAACTCTAGCCTATAAGCAACTTGACCAATCCTTTGAACGATCCGATATGGCCCAACATACCTAGGACTCAATTTCCCTTTCTTTCCGAATCGCATGACTCCCTTCATAGGAGATACCTTCAAGAACACCCAATCATCGACTTGAAACTCCAAATCCCTTCGGCGAACATCTGCATAGGATTATTGACGACTCTGTGCTACTTTCATTCTCTCCTGAATAACCTTGATCTTTTCCATAGCTTCGTACACCATATTTGGCCCTAGCAATTCCGCTTCACCTACCTCAAACCACCCGATTGGCGACCTACATCTTCTCCCGTACAATGCCTCAAACGGGGCCATATGAATGCTAGCATGATAGATGTTATTGTAAGCAAATTCTATCAGTGGCAAGTGTTCATCCCTATTACCTTTAAAATCTAAGACACAAGCCCGCAACATATCTTCAAGCGTCTGAATGGTCCACTCGGCCTGACCATCGGTCTGCGGATGGAAAGCTATGCTGAGATTCACCTGAGTTCACAAACCTTGCTAAATATTCTTCCAAAATTAGCCATACATACCATTGTCACGCCCCGAATCGAGGGACATGACCGGCGCCTGACCGGGTAGCCCCAGTCAAGCGGACTTGGGTGCCTTTCATTCGCACGCGTTACCCCTGTGTTGATTGTTTCTCATTAACCAAATACCTTACCAATTATGACTGATTTCACAATATACAAACATAACCATGCGAGGGATTCATTAACAAGTTTACAGTTTTTACAACGCCCAACATAATATATACATGAGCCTGGAATCCCACAGTTTACATGTCTACGGAGCCTCTAGGATACAAAAGGGAGATACAATACTTGCCGGTAACAAGGCTCTGGCTATACCTTACAAAATCCAAAATAAAGTCCAAAATGAAAGGGCATGAGCCACACAGGGCCCCGAGGAAGAAAGGGGCTCACCAAAACGGGCAGTGGAAGATGAAGGATACTACTGCCGATGAGCTGAAGTGCCTACTACTAATCCACCTACAATCATAACACGAATGTAGCGCCCCCGGCAAAAGGGACGTCAGTACATTAGAATTGTACTGGTATGTATGGACGAACTTTGTCCCAAGTAAACTTAAGCCATTAAATTACATCAAGAATTAATTAAGCCAGCCAACCATGTTTTCCACATTTTCCTCATTTCAGATAATTCTCAACACAAAGCACGTTCTAAGATCAACAAATAGAACAATAACCAATCAATAACATAAAACACAACTACTCAAACAAAGGGGCAATCAGTGGCCTACAGGTTGCAGACTCTCCTGCTGTCTCCTTTCACAATTTCACATCATTGATTTTTATATCAATTTTTAATAGCGATTTCGATCGCTTTCCATCCTTATTACCTCGTCCACCCTTATTACCTCGGCCACCCTTATCACCCCAACCTGCACCATATTACCTCATGTTGCGGCACGCAACCCGATCCCACCGTACAGTTTCAATCACAACAATTACAAACAGCAAATAAGGCATTACACCAAATTACAACAAGTTCAAATAAGCAACTTACAATTCGATTCACATTCTCAAATACTTTTCAAACTGATATCACAACCAAGTTACCATCTTCAAGAGTACACACACAAGTATATTCAACAATTTACCACAATTCAAGTGTTTTATCTCTTTCCACAAGAAACCATATATGCCACCACAACAATTGTTCTCAGTTCTTTACCAATTCCAATTCCCTTGTTATCTTTCAATTCATATTTCATACCACACCACATGTAGTTCAACATTAACTAAATACCCAACAATGATATCGAAGAATCACATACAATCTCTCAAATTAACACATGCCAAACAATTTCACACATATGGGCGATTTTACAAGAATCAAAATTAGTCATACATACCTCGATTGAGCTTTCCTTAAGTTACTACAACACTCCAAAAACTCTAGCAATTCCAATCTACTATGAGACATAACAAAATTAAACATATATTAGAAAGATATTCATGAAACTAGCTCATTTGAGCATTTTATCAAATACTAGTTCGGCATCTTGATTTCAAATTCCCTTTTCAAGAATTTCTTCATTGCCTAACCCAATCTTTACTTATTTATGTTCAAAAATCTTCCCATAAACCTAAGTTGTACATGAATATATACACAATAATAATAAACCCAAGAATCATACCTCAATAACTCATCTTATACACCAAACTCGAAATTAAAACACTAGGGTATAGAATCTTACCTCTTAGATGAAGAACTTGCTATTGGGTTCTTGATTCTTGATGATTGATGCAAGATTTGGATGATTTAAATATTGGGTTCCTCCTTCTCTCTCTAAAATACTCTTACCTCTCTTTAAAATCAGTAAGAAATGACCCCAAAATGAACCCCAAAGCCTATATATTGATATGGGGTCGGGTTATAAAAATTGAACAATTAACTGGGCTTCTCGGGTTCAATTTGCGACAGAAATGCGACCGCAGAGTTAACAATGCGACAGGAAATTCGGTCGCACATTTGACACAAGACAGCATTTTCCAGCCTTTGGTAATTTGATCATAACATTGGGTAGGAATGTCCAAATGACGAACGGTTTGAAGCGTTGAAAACTAGACTCAAAGGGCTTTCATTTGATATGCTATTCACCATATAAAACTTATACATAAATATATATGATCCTTTGAAGTGGATCCATGTGCGAATCCATTTGGAATTTTGGCCTATTTCGAAACTTTTCCCATTTGGCTTACACTTAGGTTTCCATTTGGACCTCATATCACTTACCATTAGACTCATACTCATATTTATCAAGTCTAATTGATGTCCATCATGTTCATACCACATAAAATATAACAATTAGCCTACGTGGCACCACAGAATCCTAAATTACTTAGCGAAATTTTCTAGGGCTTTACATTCTCCCCCCCTTAGGATCATTCGTCCTCGAATGAGGAGTATAGTCTTTCCAAACACTTTAACATCACACATCTCTTTTCTAACCTACCTCCAGTCTCAAAATTTTCACTAACTCATAAATTTTTCAAAAATTTCGGTATAGTTTCCTTTGTAACTAGGCCTATCCACCTACCAGAGAATCACCAAAATCTTCTTAACCACACATCCACAACTATACATAGCACCACAATGTATATACCGCAATCCTAATCCCAGTATTACAAGAACTATATTAACATATGGACACCAGAACATGGACTGCACAGTTTTACATCAAAATACCTGTATGGTACATTCCAAGTCAAAACTAACTGGTATTCAATCAAACGAAAGTAGACATTATTGACTTACAGGCATTTTCATGACACCTTCTCAAAAATAATATCAACTCCCAAACATACATAATAAGGATGACAGATAAAAATCTTGCATGAGATAACTATCCATTGTCTTTACCTTTTGATAACTTCCACTGTCAATTTACACTCCACTGGATATTGCAATTCATGATAACAACAATAACCCACAGTTCCATAACTTGGCATCATACCATGAAGGATGTCAGTTCATAGTAAACAAACAATCATGTGTTCATAATAGTCCTTACCAGCCATTAATATAATCGCAAAGGTGTTCATCAACAAGAATATAATTTCATTTCAATCAACAGTCCATATGAAGTCAAGCCATCATGAGTATTGCTAGTAGTGCATCATGATCATATAGTTCAATCAAGTCAATTCGTACCCACATTTTTTTGTCATCACTATCTTCGTAGACATAAGCATATGGAAACACCAAGTACATGAGGAACAGTTACGGGGAATATCATACACCTATTGCAACCTAATGTGCAATACAGTCATGTTACCTTTATTATCAACTAACATAACATTTTCAGAGGTACACTCACACAAAACCCTTGATGACCCTTAATAGTTACCCTAAGATGTGATACCATAAATTGACCATAACTTTATCTGTCCAATATATATGTGATCACACTATGAAGCTTTATATTTGACTTGTCAAAACTTAAAATTCCCAATGGATCTAATACAATGAGGAACAACAGAGTTAAAGATCAGGCTGGAGTTCTTCAAGAATCCATTAATGCACTGGGTAGAGTACTTTATGAGGTCGTATACTAAGAGACACAAAATGTTACTACTAACAATACTGACATGGTTAATCATTGTGACTACCTCAATTAATACACAAATGAGGAATAGGAGTAAGTAGTACATGGGAAATAGGAATCATTAAGGAGGAATACTCAAGTGCGTGAACCACTCATTTTCTAAAGTGTAGGGAAAATCTGTCGACCCCGAATAGGAATACTCTAGGACCTTGAATGTTATATATGATTCAAAATACATGAAGTTGAATTACACTCTTAACATTACTTGACGCACAGAATCTATGCCACAAGCCTATAAGGATGAAAATAATTGAACGCTTATGAGATTACCATATTCTAGACAACTTAACACTTCTTGGTAATTGATCATATATGAGGAAACTAAAAATTACGACCATTTTTTTTTCATTCAAATCAACATGTTCATGATATGTACAAAAATCCGAAGTCATCTAATCTCAACCTTTCACGAGTGAAACTCAATAGCTAGGAAATCTTGATATTGGGACAAAATCATGAATTGGTTAGATGGTTCTAATAGTTAACACGACGCTCCAGGGAGAAGGCAAATAACAGTCATGTATTGCCAAAAAGGTGATATACCAAGGGTAGTAAAACTCTCCACACATGACAACGACATAGTCCATGATTCTAGAAGTTGAGGGTGTAAAGAAAACAAAACTCAATGAGACAGTGCACAATAATCACTTAAGGTTTGCAGATGTTCATGATGAGATCTCCATAGGTTTTGACTTGAAAAAGGAAGTGTCATAGTGATACATAGAAGGACATGTTATTTTATGGTTGTCGTACAAGTGTAAGGAACTATCATAATGAATTCACTAAATAAGGAATAAATTTAACACATTGTGGACATAATCAGAAAATAATCATTTGATATAAGCCGGACACACTTCGAATATATTAACTCCCCACTGCAATACATGACCATGCCACGAGCAACCATAATACTAGGACAGAGTGAGCTACTTACTGCGAGATGTTCCAAGTGGGCACGAAAACCATAGCGACACAAGATATCTATGATGGGGATGTGAGGATCTCAATTTTTTTTCCAGAGAGACTTTATGCACACGGTGACCATTTTGATTGATATGAACTCATATGATAGGCACTGAGATGTGCATAACTAGACAGTGAAAAGGTTTCATGATGATATTTGTAAGAGAGTAGATTGATTGATCAAGCCATATAAGACACACACAACTAAGTAAAAGAGTGACTCGAGAAGGATCACAAATCTTGGATACTTTGCATGGAACTTGACACCACATGTACAAACTTTACGATGGTGCATGTATAGGCACAAGTGAGCAGATGTTGTCAATTTAAATGAGGCGTTTCTAAAAGAAATTCATCGGGAATAGTCCTTTGTTGAGAATTTAGGAAAAGCAAGTAGGAAGTATCAATAGTGCTATAACTCAATTCCGGAACATAATTATAGAGCTCAATTCCATAGGAGGTTGTAAACAATAGAACTATGATAGGGAGACTTTGTAGATAATACGTCTCATTCAAAGAGTATGCATGTGCATGAACTGTTTTGAAATTTAGATTCTTTTTAAGAACATATCTATGCAAGGACAAGGGAATCATAAGGGTTTAACAAAAAGTTTAAACAATCACCATATTACCAAATAAAATGGATCACATAGCTTTTTACATAATTTCCATACCTCTAGGCTGCATTTCATAGCCCTTCCATAGGGTTCACATATAAAATTATTCACCTATGCGCTTCATACAATAATAAGGAAATCACAAGTATAAATCAAACACTTTAAACGTTCATCACATTATCGAATAAAAGAATCATGCCATTTTTACGTATATTAGTCCATCGACTCTTGGGGCTATAATTATCACATCAGACTTGGCACTAGGCCACATTTCATAACACAATCTCTTCTTCCTCGCATTTCACATCATTTTCTCATATTTCACATCAACATCGTAATCTGTTTCATATTCCCTCATGTCACAAGTATCACCAGGTACAATTTCATTTCGAGTTCTCAACACATTGTTGACATTTTATTTCTCAAAAGCATTTGACTTATTTCAACATCTCTATGCATAGAGGACTTCACACAGTTTTATTTAATATATGCTGCTTCAATTTCAATTTAAGGCCTTCACATTTCAATACATGATTCATACCCCTTGCACCCATTTTAAGTTGTCAATAATAGCACATTAATCATATTGGAATGCATCTTTCACAAATATTGGGTCACAACACCAATTCATGTAAAGTATCAATCACAGCTAGAGTCCAACATTTAGTCTTACCACATTTACACAGTCACTTACTTCATTTCTAAACATCTTTATACATTACCAACAACTAGACGCAATCAATCAAATACCTTTGGTACACGTAAGAACATTTTGAAAGAATCAACCATAACAAGTTTTCTCACAAAATTTGGCATCAAAATATCAATTCAAACTTGACTTGAAGTCTAGACATTTTAGCACATAGTTCACATTCTTTGCATATCCTCATCTACCAAGAATAATATATTAAACAAATGAAGAAGTACCTCCACATATATTTTCACAGCAATAATTCGCTTAACATAACAAAACGGGTATTGCATCAATTATATTTTGAACCTACAACATTTATGTGGGCACCATGGAAGCTTATTTTCTAAGAGAAGGGGTTTTAGCCGTACATACTGATGATATACTACATGATCTGGTGGTGCAGTGACATTAGTAGGAGCAAGGGTACTCTCCTTAACAACAAGTTCTACCAATCACTCTGTGGCTCAACACATTCTTCCAACAAGTCCTTGGGTAATCCACTTGGACTCAATGGTGGGATAAATCCCACCTTACATGCTTCAAATTCACAGATTATGGTATCAAAATTACCAATCTTGAGGGTAATACTTAGAGAGGAAATTAGCTCCATATCTTGAGCCATAACGCACGATCTGGAATACCAAAGAAATGGGTAAATTCCTAAATGTCCGTGCAGGCCCCAACTTATATGATGTGGTTGACAACACACCGATAAGAAGGGCACTACTAGACACGGCTCCAAGACATCCTAGGACACTTTAAAACCTTAGGCTCTGATACCAAGTTTGTCACGCCTCGAATCGAGGGACATGACCGGTGCCTGACCGGGTAGCCCCAGTCAAGCGGACCTAGGTGCCTTTCATTCCCACGCATTACCCCTGTGTTGATTGTTTCTTATTAACCAAATACCTTACCAATTATAACTGATTTCACAATATACAAACATAACCATGCGAGGGATTCATTAACAAGTTTACAGTTTTTACAACGCCCAACATAATATATACATGAGCCTGGAATCCCACAGTTTACACGTCTACGGAGCCTCTAGAATACAAAAGGGCGATACAATACTTGCCGGTAACAAGGCTCCAGCTATACCTTACAAATCCAAAATAAAGTCCAAAATGAAAGTGGCATGAGCCACACAGGGCCCCGAGGAAGAAAGGGGCTCACCAAAACAGGCAGTGGAAGATGAAGGATACTACTGCCGATGAGCTGAAGTGCCTACTACTAATCCACCTACAATCATAACACGAATGTAGCGCCCCCGGCAAAAGGGACGTCAGTACACTAGAATTGTACTGGTATGTATGGACAAACTTTGTCCCAAGTAAACTTAAGCCATTAAATTACATCAAGAATTAATTAAGCCAGCCAACCATGTTTTCCACATTTTCCTCATTTCAGATAATTCTCAACACAAAGCACGTTCTAAGATCAACAAATAGAACAATAACCAACCAATCACGAAAAACACAAGTACTCAAACAAATGGGCAATCAGTGCCTCACAGGTTGCAAACTCTCCTGCTGTCTCCTTTCACAATTTCACATCATTGATTTTTATATCAATTTTCAATAGCGATTTCGATCGCTTTCCATCCTTATTACCTCGTCCACCCTTATCACCCCAACCCACATCTTATTACCTCATGTTGCGGTGCGCAACCCGATCCCACCGTACAGTTTCAATCACAATAATTACAAACAGCAAATAAGGCATTACACCAAATTACAACAAGTTCAAATAAGCAACTTACAATTCGATTCACATTCTCAAATACTTTTCAAACTGATATCACAACCAAGTAACCATCTTCAAGAGTACACACACAAGTATATTCAACAATTTACCACAATTCAAGTGTTTCATCTCTTTCCACAAGAAACCATATATGCCACCACAATAATTGTTCTTAGTTCTTTACCAATTCCAATTCCCTTGTTATCTTTCAATTCATATTTCATACCACACCACATGTAGTTCAACATTAACTAAATACCCAACAATGATATCGAAGAATCACATACAATCTTTCAAATTAACACATGCCAAACAATTTCACACATATGGGCGATTTTACAAGAATCCAAATTAGCCATACATACCTCGATTGAGCTTTCCTTAAGTTACTACAACACTCCAAAAACACTAGCAATTGCAATCTACTATGAGACATAACAAAATTAAACATATATTAGAAAGATATTCATGAAACTAGCTCATTTGAGCATTTTATCAAATACTAGTTCGGCATCTTGATTTCAAATTCCCTTTTCAAGAATTTCTTCATTCCCTAACCCAATCTTTACTTATTTATGTTCAAAAATCTTCCCATAAATCTAAGTTGTACATGAATATATACACAATAATAATAAACCCAAGAATCATACCTCAATAACTCATCTTATACACCAAACTCGAAATTAAAACCCTAGGGTATAGAATCTTACCTCTTAGAGAAGAACTTGCTATTGGGTTCTTGATTCTTGAAGATTGATGCAAGATTTGGATGATTTAAATGTTGGGTTCCTCCTTCTCTCTCTAAAATACTCTCACCTCTCTCTAAAATCAGTAAGAAATGACCCCAAAATGAACCCCAAAGCCTATATATTGATATGGGGTCGGGTTATAAAAATTGAACAATTAACTGGGCTTCTTGGGTTCAATTTGCGACAGAATGCGACCGCAGAGTTAACAATGCGACATGAAATGCGGTCGAACATTTGACACAAGACAGCATTTTCCAGCCTTTGGTAACTTGATCATAACTTTGTGTAGGAATGTCCAATTGATGAACGGTTTGAAGCGCTGAAAACTAGACTCAAAGGGCTTTCATTTGATATACTATTCACCACATAAAACCTTATACATAATTATATGTGATCCTTTGAAGTGGAGCCATGTGCGAATCCATTTGGAATTTTGGCCTATTTCGAAAATTTTCCCATTTGGCTTACACTTCGGTTTCCATTTGGACCTCATATCACATACCATTAGAGTCATACTCATATTTATCAAGTCTAATTGATATCCATCATGTTCATAGCACATAAAATATAATAATTAGCCTACGTGGCACCACAGAATCCCATATTACTTAGCGAAATTTTCTGGGGCTTTACAACCATGTTGTCACGACACATAATCCTCTAAGAGTCGTGGTGGCACCGGACACTACCGTCAGGCCATCCAACAAAATTATCAATTACTTCCTCTTTTAATACTTTTGAAAATCTAAGGTTTTCCTTCAATTTTTCATAAATAAAAGTTCATTACTTGAATTGAATTTTTAAATAATAACAATTAGAACAAATCCGCTGAAAACCGTTTCAAAAACACGGTGTCACAAGTGTATTAGCATCTACTGATAAGAATATAAAAATATAATGCAATATCCTTCAGAAATACAATGGACAGAAAGCAAATAAAGGACTTTAAAAGCTGCAGGCCGCCTTGCATACTACAACTCACCTAGTCCCCAAATTCGTCTGTGCTGTTGCGCCCAGTAGGCCGCTAAAGTAACATATACTTGTGCAACAAATAATGCATATAAGTGTAGTATGAGTACGTAATCAACGTGTACTCAGTGAGTATCTTGCCAAATCCTGAAGGGATAGAGACGAGATGGTCAACTCTGACACTTAGAAAGAAACAAATAATTAATTAATTTCTTTATAGGAAATTCCCAGAATTTCCTTTCTAAATATATTCCGAATATCCTTAAGCCATGAAAGGCAACAACAATTTAATTAAGTTCTAGGCAGTAATACAAGCATGCACAAATCATACCAAGGCGTCGGCCCAATCCAACAGAAATGAACTTTACTTGTCGAGGGTCGACGGCGCGCCTATAGATGCATCTATTAATCTGCCGATGCATTCGGCCCATTTCAAAATAAACACACACAGACAAACAGTCAGTCATGAGTTCCACATGGAGCAATTATCCAAGGAAGGGCATAAGTCTTTTAGAAAATCCAATTATAATCTAATATGATTTAAGCAATTCAATCCATTAATGATTTTACTATTAATCCACATATAACATGATTTTGGGTCCTAGACTATCCGGACAATAGCATAATAATAGTTACGCACGGACTCTTGTCACCTCATGCGTACGTAGCCCCCACAAATAGGAGCACATAACCAATTTAACTCACCTATGGGGCCAGTTCCCCGTCACAAGATTATAAAGGAGACTCACCTCGCTCCGAAGACTCCTAACCTGCCTTCTACATTCTTCCGAAGGCTTGAACAAACGCACGATGCACTAAAACTAGCCAATGATCATACAAATCCATTAATATATGCTCAAATATTCATTACAATCTAATTTATAGCAATTCCCATCTCCAATCGAAAAGTTGATCAAAATGCCCTTGGGCCCACGTGTCAAATCCAAAATTTTTTGAAGATTAAGATTACCCATAGCTACACGAACTCAAATATATGATTTTCTCTAAATTCCATACCCAATATCGTGGTTAAATACCAAGAATACAAATTTTCTAGGTTTTCTTCAAAAAATCCCAATTTTCCAATAATTTTCATGTCGAATTCCATGATATAATCTTGTATTTAACTTGAATATGAGTAGGAGCAACTTACCTTAACATAGATGATGAAATCCATTCTTGAAGTTGTCCAAAAATAGTCCATGCTTTGAAAAAGAAAGAAGAAAAATGAGCTAAACCCGCTAAAATACCATTCTGCCCAGTTATTTAATCATCGCGATCGCAAAAAATGCTTTGCTATCGTGGAGAACAATATTCCATCCCAAAATTTACTCTACGCGATCACGGAAAGAGCTTCGCGATAGCGGAGAATAATCTTTCAACCTTCCGGACAACCTCAAGTAGAATAGTCATAACTCTTTGCACACAACTCCAAATGACTAATGGTTTACTTTTCTAAAACTAGACTCAAAGATCTACAACTTTTATGTGTTGGTCATTTTCCAAATCCTAATTTATTTCTCAATATAATCTGTCAAAATCAGCCCATGCCGACACAACTTTCTTCTTCACCTTCTCGGACACCCTGTAGTGTAATAGCCATAACTTTTTGTCTATTAATCCAAATCATGAATGGTTTACATTTGTAGAAACTAGACAGAAAGAGCTACAACTTTTGTTGTTACATCATCTCAAAATTGCTTATAAATTGTGAGGTATGAGCCTCCGAAGTCCAGTTGGTGCAGCTGAATATTTACTCTACGTGTGACGACCCAAAGGGTCATCACTTATTTTATTAATAATTTCGAGCTTCTGAGGCCTTGAAAACCTTATTCTATGTTGCCTCGATTTACGTGCACGATCCGAGCATGTAGCCGGAAAGATTTTTGTGATAGAAAATATGAATTCTATGAGAAATTTGGATAAAAATGATATTAATATTGATATGGTTGACTTCGGTCAATATTTTTGGTAAACGGATCCGGACCCGAGATTGGATGGTCCCGAGAGGTCCGTAGGAAAATATGGGACTTGGACATGTGTCCGGAGTCGAATTCGAGGCCTAGAGCCCAAGTTATGAATTTTTATGTGAAATTGTTTTTGATGCAATTATTAAAGGAAATAAATTAATAGAACTTGGTATCGGGCTCGTATTTTGGTTCCGACGCCCGGTACAAGTCTTAAATATTATATATGTGATTTCTGTAAAGTTTGGTGACATTTGGATGTCGTTTGAAATGTTTTGGACCTTGAGTTCCAAGTTAAGAAGTTTTGAAAATCAAAACTATGAAAACCATGAGTTTGGGGCTTGATTTGATTGAAACGAAGTGATATTGGCGATATGATCGCACGAACAAGTCCATAATGTATTTTTGAGGTTGTGTACATGTTTGGTTTGGAGCCCGGGGGGCTCGGGTAAAGATTTGATAGGCCGTTGGATGAAATTCTGAATTTTGAACTGCTGGTTTTTTTCACCCAGCTGTTGGCTTCGCAAATGCGAAGCATTTTTCGCAATTGCGAAGGTGACAGACCAAGGCAGGGTTCGCAAATGCGAACCCTTGATCGCAAATGCGAAGGGCGTCCAGGAAGGCTTGGGTTCGCAAATGCGAACATAACCTCGCAAATGCGAGGCCTTCACTGCCAAGCCATGCTTCGCAAATGCGAAGCATCCTTCGCAAATGCGATGCCTTCACTGTTAAGCCATGCTTCGCAAATGCGAAGCCTTCTTCGCAAATGCGAAGGAACCTTGTTCGCAAATGCGAATATTATGTCGCAAATGCGAACCTCCCAGTATGCCTTGGCTTCGCAAATGCGAACAAAAGTTCGCAAATGCGAACTTCCCATCCTTAGCTTATTTTTCAAACTCCAGAAATTGGTCGGGGTTCGCAATTGCGAACCCATGTTCGCAAATGCGAACACGAGAGACCTGAAAAACACGAATTTCAGTCATTTCTTCATTTTTCACAAAACCAAAACACCCATTTGCGACTCTTCAAGGATTTCTTCTTCATCAAAACGATTGTAAGTCACTTTTTACTTAATTCTTTCAATTCCTAACATCATTAAACATGTTTTTCATTAGAAATAAAATGTTTTCATGGTAAAATTCTTGTTTTTGTTAGAAAATAGGGTTTTTCATAAATTGGGCAATTGGACCTCGAATTGAGGTCCGATTTTGAAACAAATCATATATATGAACTCGTGGGGGGATGGGTAACCGGATTTTGGTCCTAACACCGAGTTCCGACCATGTGGGCCCGGGGTTGAAATTTACTATTCATGGCAGAATGTTGTAAAAGTGGTATTTGGTATTAAGAATTAGTTTGTTGAGTAGAATTGATGATATTAAATCAATTGTGTATAGATACGGTTGGATTGGAGCGAAATTGAAAGAAAAGACATTTCCACGGAGTGAATTGTTCATAAGCATTCGAGGTAAGTGTTTGTTCTATCCTAGCTTGAGGGAATAGGATTATGTGTTATGTGTTATGTGATCGAGTGCGGTGTATGGGCTGTGGTGACGAGCATCCATACACTGGCGTCTAGTATGACCGTGAGTCGTTGGAAAATAATTATTTTGAGATATATTACAGATGAATTGTTATTGTTCTCCCTTATTGGGACTTGTTGTGAAGATAAACATTGATTGCCCTTGATGGGACGGTTTATGAATTACTATTTCCTTCTTTGCCCTTAACTGTGATTGTTATTTGGGTGAGGAAGAGTGATAATGCACGAAGGGTGATGCCGTGCCATGTTTATTTATTTATGCACGAAGGTTAATGCCGTGCCATGTTTATTTATTGATTATGCACGAAGGATCATGCCGTGCCTCGTTATTGAACCATGTACGAAGGATCATGCCGTACTATGGATGTGAGGATGAGAGTAAAAGCACGAAGGGTGATGCCGTGTACTTTATTTGTTTATTTGGTGAGGATGAGAGTAAAAGCACGAAGGGTGATGCCGTGCAATTGTTTGCTATTCCTTGACTTGATATTACTTGTTTTTCCATTATATTTTATTTGGGTGATGCCGTGCAACTATTTGCCATTCCTTGACTTGATATTACTTGTGTTTCCATTATACCTTGTTTTCCTTGTGAACTTATTTGATTGTTTATTTGGGTGAGGAAGAGTGATAATGCACGAAGGGTGATGCCGTGCCATGTTTATTTATTTATGCACGAAGGTTAATGCCGTGCCATGTTTATTTATTGATTATGCACGAAGGATCATGCCGTGCCCTATTATTGAACCATGTACGAAGGATCATGCCGTACTATGGATGTGAGGATGAGAGTAAAAGCACGAAGGGTGATGCCGTGCAACTCTTTGCTATTTCTTGAATTGATATTACTTGTGTTTACATTACACTTTGTTTTTCCTTGTGAAATTATTAACTGTGGTTAATTGTTGAATTCTTTAAGATATTCCTTATTGTGTTAATACTTGATTATTTCTTGTTATTTTGTGGTACACATATATATATTGAATTGTACAGGTTTATGTGAGTGTCTGGTCCTAGGCTTGTCACTACTTCGCCGGGATAGGCCAGGCACTTACCACCACATGGGGTCGGTTGTGCTGATGCTACACTTCTGTGCGTTTTTGCACAGGTCCAGGTTACGATCAGGAGCAGCAGCAGCAGTAAATAGATTGCGTGGGAGTTGATCACATTTGAGACCGAGGTAGCTTGCGGACGTCCGCAGGCCCGGCGTCTCTTTCTCTATTTATGTTAATAGCTGTAGTCTCGTTGTTCCGAGACAAACAGTATTATGTTATATTTCCTTCAGACTTTTATGTGTAGTATTCCATAGTAGTTTGTGAGTTGGTGACTCCATGTCTTGGGTAGAGGATTTCAGTATAATTTTCACTTTGTGATTTGTTATATCCATTTCGATAAAGTATTCCGCATTTATTTAATTAAAATTGTGTTAAAAACAGGATGGTATGAATACAGTGGCTTGCCTAGCTACCACGAGTAGGCGCCATCACGATCCCGATGTTGGGGGAAAATCCGGGTCGTGACAAGTTGGTATCAGAGCTCTAGGTTACATAGGTCTCACCACTCACGAACAAGCTTAGTAGAGTTTGAGAGGTAGGTACGGAGACGTCCGTACTTGTCTCCCGAGTCTATTGAGTTAGGAAAGAGTCTCTCATTTGTTCTTTCTTGTCGTGCGACTTATTCCTCAAATACGATTGAATTTCTATTCCGTCCTTTCGCGGATGGTAAGGACACGCGCTCTTCGTCCGATGACCGGCGGCTCGAGCCCCGGACGGCTTCCGTGAGGGCCGGGGGCCAAGGTCGTATCGAGAGGCCGTGGTAGGGGTAGAGCTCGGCCTCAGGCGGCTACCCCGGAGGTGGAGCCTCATATTGAGATTGAAGAGGAGGTTCCGGTTCTAGCAGCTCCAGTGGGCCCAGCTCAGGTCCCAGGAGAGGCTTTGATTACCCGGATCTCCGGGATGCTTTGGTCAGAATAGCGGGATTTATGGATAGCATTGCCAGAGCGGGTTTATTATCAGTTGCCCCAGCCACTTCTCAGGCTGGAGGAGGGGCCCGGACTCCTATTGCTCATACTCCGGAGCCAGTAGCTCCTCAGCCTCAGGCACCAGTAATTCAGCCAGCTGTGGCCACTCAGTCAAGTACCACAGCTCATGCCGGTGATGGAGCGGCCATGACTTCTGATTCGTTATGGAGGCTTGATCGGTTCTCCAAGCTATTTACCACTACATTCGGTGGAGCCGCATCAGAGGATCCTCAGGACTTTTTATTCGGTTGCCATGAGATTCTCAAGACTATGGGGATCGTGGAGACAAACGGAGTTGATTTCCGTACCTTCAGACTTGCAGGATCCGCCAAGACTTGGTGGAGAGATTATTGCTCGACTCGACCAGCAGGGTCCCCAGCTTTATCATGGGACCAGTTTGCGGAACTATTTATGGAGAAGTTTCTCCCTGCTACTCGGCGGGATTTACTTCGGAGGCAGTTTGAGCGCCTCCATCGGGGCACTATGACGGTTACACAGTATGAGACGAGATTTATTGACTTGGCTCGTCATGCGGTGGTGATACTTCCCACGGAGCGGGAGAGGGTCCGCGGATTTATAGATGGGCTTAATCAGCCGATTAGACTCCAGATGGCTATGGGCGTGGGGAGTGACATATCATTTCAGAAGGCAGCCAATGCAGCACGCAGAGTTGAGATGGCTCTCGCTAGAGGAGGCGGTTATTCTTCGGATAAGAGGCCTCGTCATTCGGGTAGGTTTGGTGCTTCTTCCTCTGGTAGCAGAGAATCCTTTGATAGAGGCCAGTCCTCCAGGCCTTTTCATTCCGCCCTTCGGGCTTCACGGGGTGGATCAGGTGATCGTGGTTCTCGGGGGCATTATTCAGACCAGTCTCCTATTAATGCTCAGCCTCTTCGGAGTGTTCGTGGAGGCCATTCCGGTCGTCGGGGCCAGCAGCCCTATCGGTCCAAGAGTTGCTACGGTTGTGGTGACCCGAGTCATTTTATCGGGAATTGCCCTATAGCGGCGGGCAACTCTCGGCGGCGAGGTCCTCGTCCTATGATTCGGGCCCCGGCTGACCCTCAGCCTGCCCAGCCAGCCGGAGGCGGGGGTAGAGATTTTAGAGGTGGAGGTCGAGACCGTAGAGGCGGAGACCGTCCAGCCGAGAGGTAGAGGTCGGCCGGTTGATGGTCGTCCTAGAGACGCGGCTCGGAGGGGAGGTGCGGATCCCCGTTTTTATGCTTTACCGGCCGGAGCCGAGGCGAGAGGCATCAGATGTCGTGATTACGGGTACTATTCTTGTGTGTGGCGAGAGGTGCTTCGGTATTATTTGACCCTGGATCTACATATTCCTATGTGTCTTCCTACTTCGCACCGTATTTGGCTGTGCCCGGCTATGCTCTGGATATTCCAGGTTTATGTGGCTACACCGGTGGGTGACTCCATTGTAGTCGATCGGGTGCATCGTTCGTGCGTAGTTATTTTTGGGGGTCTTGAGACCCGTGTGGATCTGTTGCTTTTGGATATGGTAGATTTTGATGTCATATTGGGGATGGACTGGTTGTCCCCATACCATGCTATTCTTGATTGTCATGCTAAGACTGTCACCTTAGCCTTGCCGAATCACCCCGATTAGAGTGGAAGGGTACCTCAAGCCACTCTGTTCGCACTGTTATTTCTTATGTTAAGGCTCGACGTATGGTCGAGAAGGGGTGTCTAGCTTATTTGGCTTATGTTCGTGATTCCGGCGCAGAAGTTCCTTCCATTGATTCAGTCCCTATTGCACGGGAGTTTCCTGAGGTTTTTCCTTCAGACCTGCCGGGCATGCCACCCGACAGGGATATTGACTTCTGTATTGATTTGGCACCGGGCACTCAGCCCATCTCTATTCCACCCTATCGTATGGCCCCGCCGGAGTTAAAGGAGTTGAAAGATCAGTTGCAGGACCTTCTTGAGAAGGGTTTTATCAGGCCCAGTGTTTCCCCCTGGGGAGCACCCGTATTATTTGTAAAGAAGAAGGATGGCTCGATGCGGATGTGTATTGATAACCGGCAGTTAAACAAGGTGACTATCAAAAATAAATATCCACTGCCGAGGATTGATGATTTGTTTGACCTGCTCCAGGGAGCGAGGGTATTTTCTAAGATAGACTTGAGGTCAGGCTACCATCAGCTGAAGATCAGGGCGGCTGACATTCCTAAGACGACCTTTCGCTCTAGATATGGGCATTATGAGTTCTTGGTCATGTCCTTCGGGTTGTCCAATGCCCCAGCAGCATTCATGGAGTTGATGAATCGGGTATTCAGGCCTTACTTAGATCTGTTCGTGATAGTCTATATAGATGACATCCTGGTGTACTCCCACAGCTAGGAAGAGCACGAGTAGCACCTCAGAGTGGTTCTTCAGACTCTGAAAGATAACCAGCTATATGCCAAATTTTCTAAATGTGAATTCTGGCTGAGTTCGGTAGCATTTCTGGGTCACATTGTATCAGTGGAAGGTATTCAGGTAGACCCAAAGAAGATTGAGGCAGTCCAGAATTGGCCTCGACCAGCTTCAGTGACTGAGATCCGGAGTTTCTTGGGATTAGCAGGTTACTACCGTCGTTTTGTAGAGGGGTTTTCCTCTATTGCAGCCCCGATGACCAGGTTGACCCAGAAGGGTGTTCAGTTTCGGTGGTCGGAGGAGTGTGAGGCGAGCTTTCAGAAGCTCAAGACAGCCTTGACCACCGCACCGGTGTTGGTACTACCTACGGGTGCAGGGCCTTATACAGTTTATTGTGACGCATCTCGTACGGGGCTTGGAGCGGTATTGATGCAGGATGGTAAGGTTATCGCTTATGCTTCGAGGCAGTTAAAGATACATGAGAAGAATTATCCAGTTCATGATCTTGAGTTAGCAGCAGTGGTACATGCCTTAAAGATTTGGAGGCATTATCTATATGGTGTGACATGTGAGGTGTACACTGATCACAAAAGCCTACAGTACTTGTTCAAAGAGAAGGAGTTGAATCTACGACAGCGGAGATGGTTAGAGTTGCTAAAAGACTATGATGTTACTATATTATATCACCCAGGTAAGGCCAATGTGGTGGCCGATGCATTGAGTAGAAAGTATGCCAGCATGGGTAGTCTTGCATATATTCCGGTCAGTCAGAGACCATTAGCTCTAGATGTTCAGGCCTTAGCCAACCGGTTCGTGAGATTAGACATTTCTGAGCCTAGCAGGGTGTTAGCCCGCACGGTCGCTCGTTCTTCTTTATTAGAGCGTATCCGTGAGAGGCAATTTGATGATCCTCATTTGCGTGAGTTGAGAGATACAGTACAGCGGGGAGGTGCCACACAGGTAAACCTAGATGATGATGGGGTATTGAAATTGCACGGTCGAGTTTGTTTGCCCAATGTCGAAGGAATTCGAGAGTTGATCTTAGCAGAGGCCCACAATTCGCGGTATTCTATTCACCCAGGCGCCGCGAAGATGTACCAGGACTTACGGCAACACTATTGGTGGCGCAGAATGAAGAAAGATATCGTTGCGTATGTCGCTCGGTGTCTAAATTGTCGGCAGGTGAAATATGAGCACCAGAGACCTGGTGGTGTGTTCCAGAGGATTGAAATTCCCGAGTGGAAATGGGAGCGGATCACTATGGACTTCGTTACTGGACTTCCTTTGACTCGGAGGAAATTTGATGCTATTTGGGTCATTGTTGATAGGCCGACCAAATCAGCACACTTTATTCCAGTATCTGTCTCCTACTCGTCGGAAGAGGTTGGCAGAGATTTACATCAGGGAGATTGTTCGACTTCATGGGGTGCCGGTATCTATTATCTCCGATAGGGGTACGCAGTATACCTTGCGGTTCTGAGCGGTCTAGCAGGAGTTAGGCACCCAGGTGCAGCTGAGTACAGCTTTTTATCCTCAGACGAATGGTCAGTCCGAGAGGACTATTCAGATTCTTGAGGACATGCTTCGAGCCTGTGTTATTGATTTCGGAGGCTCGTGGGATCGGTTTCTACCATTAGCAGAGTTCGCCTACAATAACAGTTACCAATCTAGCATCCAGATGGCTCCGTATGAGGCGTTGTATGGTAGGCGATGTCGATCACCAGTTGGGTGGTTTGAACCGGGAGAGGCTCGGTTGTTAGGTACAAACTTAGTTCAGGAGGCCTTGGATAAGGTCAAGACTATTCAGGAGAGATTGCGTTCAGCTCAGTCTAGGCAAAAGACTTATGCGGATCGTAAAGTTCGAGATGTAGATTTCATGGTTGGTGAACGAGTATTGCTCCGGGTGTCGCCTATGAAGGGAGTGATGAGGTTTGGGAAGAAGGGCAAGCTCAGCCCTAGGTATATTGGCCCATTTGAGATTCTAGACAGAGTGGGAGGGGTGGCTTACAGATTAGCTTTGCCGCCTAGCTTATCAGCCGTGCATCCGGTTTTTCACGTATCTATGCTTCGGAGATACCACGGCGATCCCACACATGTGTTAGACTTCAGTACTGTCCAATTGGACAATGATCTATCTTACGAGGAGGAGCCGGTGGCTATTCTAGACCGGCGGGTTCGACAGCTGAGGTCGAAGAGTTATCCTTCTGTGCGTGTTCAGTGGAGAGGTCAGCCTCCTGAGGCATCGACCTGGGAGTCCGAGTCTGATATGCGGAGCCGTTACCCACACTTGTTTCCTGACTCGGGTACTTCTTTCTTTTGTCCGTTCGAGGACGAACGGTTGTTTTAGAGGTGGAGATTGTGACGACCCAAAGGGTCATCACTTATTTTATTAATAATTTCGAGCTTCGAGGCCTTGAAAACCTCATTCTATGTTGCCTCGATTTACGTGCACGATCCGAGCATGTAGCCGGAAAGATTTTTGTGATAGAAAATATGAATTCTATGAGAAATTTGGATAAAAATGATATTAATATTGATATGGTTGACTTCGGTAAACATTTTTGGTAAACGGATCCGGACCCGAGATTGGATGGTCCCGAGAGGTCCGTAGGAAAATATGGGACTTGGACATGTGTCCGGAGTCGAATTCGAGGCCTAGAGCCCAAGTTATGAATTTTTATGTGAAATTGTTTTTGATGCAATTATTAAAGGAAATAAATTAATAGACCTTGGTATCGGGCTCGTATTTTGGTTCCGACGCCCGGTACAAGTCTTAAATATTATATATGTGATTTCCGTAAAGTTTGGTGACATTTGGATGTCGTTTGAGATGTTTTGGACCTTGAGTTCCAAGTTAAGAAGTTTTGAAAATCAAAACTATGAAAACCATGAGTTTGGGGCTTGATTTGATTGAAACGAAGTGATATTGGCGATATGATCGCACGAACAAGTCCATAATGTGTTTTTGAGGTTGTGTACATGTTTGGTTTGGAGCCCGGGGGCTCGGGTAAAGATTTGATAGGCCGTTGGATGAAATTCTGAATTTTGAACTGCTGGTTTTTTTCACCCAGCTGTTGGCTTCGCAAATGCGAAGCATTTTTCGCAATTGCGAAGGTGACAGACCAAGGCAGGGTTCGCAAATGCGAACCCTTGATCGCAAATGCGAAGGGCGTCCAGGAAGGCTTGGATTCGCAAATGCGAACATAACCTCGCAAATGCGAGGCCTTCACTGCCAAGCCATGCTTCGCAAATGCGAAGCATCCTTCGCAAATGCGATGCCTTCACTGCTAAGCCATGCTTCGCAAATGCGAAGCCTTCTTCGCAAATGCGAAGGAACCTTGTTCGCAAATGCGAACATTATGTCGCAAATGCGAACCTCCCAGTATGCCTTGGCTTCGCAAATGCGAACAAAAGTTCGCAAATGCGAACTTCCCATCCTTAGCTTATTTTTCAAACTCCAGAAATTGGTCGGGGTTCGCAATTGCGAACCCATGTTCGCAAATGCGAACACAGAGACCTGAAAAACACGAATTTCGGTCATTTCTTCATTTTTCACAAAACCAAAACACCCATTTGCGACTCTTCAAGGATTTCTTCTTCATCAAAACGATTGTAAGTCACTTTTTACTTAATTCTTTCAATTCCTAACATCATTAAACATGTTTTTCATTAGAAATCAAATGTTTTCATGGTAAAATTCTTGTTTTTGTTAGAAAATAGGGTTTTTCATAAATTGGGCAATTGGACCTCGAATTGAGGTCCGATTTTGAAACAAATCATATATATGAACTCGTGGGGGGATGGGTAACCGGATTTTGGTCCTAACCCCGAGTTCCGACCATGTGGGCCCGGGGTTGAAATTTACTATTCATGGCAGAATGTTGTAAAAGTGGTATTTGGTATTAAGAATTAGTTTGTTGAGTAGAATTGATGATATTAAATCAATTGTGTATAGATACGGTTGGATTGGAGCCAAATTGAAAGAAAAGACATTTCCACGGAGTGAATTGTTCATAAGCATTCGAGGTAAGTGTTTGTTCTATCCTAGCTTGAGGGAATAGGATTATGTGTTATGTGTTATGTGATCGAGTGCGGTGTATGGGCTGTGGTGACGAGCATCCATACACCGGCGTCTAGTATGACCGTGAGTCGTTGGAAAATAATTATTTTGAGATATATTACAGATGAATTGTTATTGTTCTCCCTTATTGGGACTTGTTGTGAAGATAAACATTGATTGCCCTTGATGGGACGGTTTATGAATTACTATTTCCTTCTTTGCCCTTAACTCGTGATTGTTATTTGGGTGAGGAAGAGTGATAATGCACGAAGGGTGATGCCGTGCCATGTTTATTTATTTATGCACGAAGGTTAATGCCGTGCCATGTTTATTTATTGATTATGCACGAAGGATCATGCCGTGCCCTGTTATTGAACCATGTACGAAGGATCATGCCGTACTATGGATGTGAGGATGAGAGTAAAAGCACGAAGGGTGATGCCGTGTACTTTATTTGTTTATTTGGTGAGGATGAGAGTAAAAGCACGAAGGGTGATGCCGTGCAATTGTTTGCTATTCCTTGACTTGATATTACTTGTTTTTCCATTATATTTTATTTGGGTGATGCCGTGCAACTATTTGCCATTCCTTGACTTGATATTACTTGTGTTTCCATTATACCTTGTTTTCCTTGTGAACTTATTTGATTGTTTATTTGGGTGAGGAAGAGTGATAATGCACGAAGGGTGATGTCGTGCCATGTTTATTTATTTATGCACGAAGGTTAATGCCGTGCCATGTTTATTTATTGATTATGCACGAAGGATCATGCCGTGCCCTATTATTGAACCATGTACGAAGGATCATGCCGTACTATGGATGTGAGGATGAGAGTAAAAGCACGAAGGGTGATGCCGTGCAACTGTTTGCTATTTCTTGAATTGATATTACTTGTGTTTACATTACACTTTGTTTTTTTCCTTGTGAAATTATTAACTGTGGTTAATTGTTGAATTCTTTAAGATATTCCTTATTGTGTTAATACTTGATTATTTATCGTTATCTTGTGGTATACATATATATAGAACTGCACAGGTTTATGTGGGTGTCTGGTCCTAGGCTAGTCACTACTTCGCCGGGATAGGCCAGGCACTTACCGGCACATAGGGTCGGTTGTGCTGATACTGCACTTCTGTGCGTTTTTGCACAGGTCCAAGTTTCGATCAGGAGCAGCAGCAGCAGTAAATAGATTGTGTGGGAGTTGATCACATTTGAGACCGAGGTAGCTTGCAGACGTCCGCAGGCCCGGCGTCTCTTTCTTGATTTATGTTAATAGCTGTAGTCTCATTGTTCCGAGACAAACAGAATTATGTTATATTTCCTTCAGACTTTTATGTGTAGTATTCCATAGTAGTTTGTGAGTTGGTGACTCCAAGTCTTGGGTAGAGGATTTCAGTATGGTTTTACCTTGAAACTGCTTAATACTATTTCTATAAAGTATTCCGCATTTATTTAATTGAAATTGTGTTAGAAACAGGATAGTATGAATACAGTGGCTTGCCTAGCTACCACGAGTAGGCGCCATCACGATCCCGATGTTGGGGAAAAATCCGGGTCGTGACACTACGCGATTGCGTAAGGCTTTCTGCGATCATGATTCGCTGGCCTGTTTCTCACATTTTACTCACCGCGATCGCGACTATTTCCCCGCGATCGCGTAAAGCAATGCTGTAGCCAAAAACCAGCAGTTATAAATGGCATAGAAATGGTCTGAAACAACCCCGTATCTCACTTGAGCCCCTCGAGACCCCGTCCGAATGTGCCAACAAGTGTGGAAACATAACACGGACTTAGTCGAGACTTCAAATCACATCAAACAATGTCCAAATCACGAATCGCGCCAAAATTTATCTTTATGAAGTTTGAGATTTCTAACTTTTGTTACCGATGTGCAAACCTATCAAATCACGTCCGATTGACCTTAAATTTTGTACACAAATCATATTTGACAATACAGACCTACTCCAAATTTCAAAATTGGATTCCAACCCCGATATCAAAAAGTCAACCCCGGTCAAACTTCTCAAATTCCTTCAAATTTCTATCTTTAGTTAAATGGCTTCAAAATGACCTATGGACCTCCGAATGCACTTTCGATCGCGCCCCTAACTCCAGAATCACCATACGGAGCTATTCACAGTCTAGCAATCCCAAATGGACATTGATAACACTGATTCTTTTCAAGCCAAACTTATGAAATTGCTTATAAAATGCTAACTTCCTCAATAGGTGCCAAAACTCTCCCAGGTAATCCAAAACCTGAACCGGGCATACGCCTAAGTCCAAAATCATTATACGAACCCGCTGGAACCTTCAGATCCAAATTTCGAGGTCGTATACTCAAAATTCCATTCTTAGCCAGTTTCACCAACTTAAGGCTTCTGAACTGAGAATTTCTATTTAAATTTAACTCCGATCTTCCTGAATTTTAATTCCGCCACTGCGAACACGTCACAATACCTGAAATGAAGCTGCTCATTGCCTCAAACTACTGAACGACGGGCTAGGGCTCAAAATAATCGGTTAGGTCGTTACATATAACACTATGTTTGGATCATTGTTCCCCATCATTTTATAATGTATTGTATTGTATTATATCGTATTATATCGTATCGTTTTATGAATACAATATTTGGATAGATTGTATTGTTTGTTATTGTTAAATAATTTTTTGTTTTTTGGTTTGATTGTATCGTATTGTATTGTATTGTAACTAATAAGTTTACTAAAATTTTCTCAATTGTTTAAATATTAATTTTATCAAAATAAGTTTAAAAAACAAAATAGAAAGAAGACAAAACACAAGAAAGCAAAACAACGGAGCGAGACAAAAGAAGACAAAACAAAGGAGCACAACTAATTAGATTTGAGTTCAAGCAAATTAGGAAAAAAAATTAAAAACAAAAGGCAGCAAAATACATTTAACATTGGTCTAAAAGAATTAAGTAGGTTATAAGTTGGAGATTTGGAGGTAAAATAGAAAAAACGATAAATGGTAAAATAGAATTGTGAAGTAACAAGTTAAGGCATATTGGAAAGAAAAATAGTAAATAATCCCACTACACCAAATCGATTGTTTAAAAAAAAGGGGACTTTTCACTGTTCCGGAACAATGGATTTAACTATGCAATACAACCAATTTTAATGAAACAATCAAAACAAATATTATTTTGAGATAACAACACAATACGATAAAATGAGGAACAACCATCCAAACAAGCTGTAAAACGAACACTTACCTCGATGCCTTGAATTCCACCCAAACTCACCTATCACTTTACCCCGTGATTTAACCTCCAATACGCTCGAATCTACTCACAAATTACTCAATTACTATAATAAACACTAAATGAATCAATTTGAATGCATAAAAATAAATTTCCAAAGTTTTTCCCAAAAATTCCAAAATCGCCCCCGGGCCCACGTGGTCAAACCCCGAGGTTCAAACTAAAATCCGATTACCCATTACCCCACGAACTCAAATATATTATTTATTTTGAAATCGGACCTCAAATTGTTGTCCAAATCCCCAATTCTTATAAAACCTAAGTTCTACCCAAACCCCCCCAATTTTTCCCATGAAAATCATTTATGTTAAGGGTGTGTTTGGTATGAAGGAAAACATTTTCTGAAAAATGTTTCCCAATTTTCCCATGTTTGGTTGGCTTGAACGTTTTGAAAAATATTTTACTTATCAATTCATTTTCCTCCAATTGGAGGAAAATGTTTTCCTTATCAAAAGAAGGGAAAACATTTTCCAAAGCTCCTTCTCAACCTTTCTCACCCTCACCAACTCTTTTTCCGATACCATCCACCCTACTACCCCTTCACCCTCTTGCCCCCCCTGCGAAAAAACTATTTTGGAAAATTTTCCCACCCCCACCCCCACCTCCTACCCCTCATCCCCCCCCACCCCTCCTCCCTCCCCCCCCCCCCCCCCCCCCGCACAATTTTTTTTGTAATTTAATTTTTTGTTATTTTTCATTTTATCGCCCCTACCCCAAGCCCTGCCCTACCTCTTGACCCCCCCCCCCAAAAAATAAATTTGAAATATATTTTTCAGTTTTTAATTTTATTATTTATCGATTTAAAGGCACAAAATTTTACAAGTTGCAAAATTATGAGTTCGGAGGTTTATGTGTTTGAAAGTTTATGAGTTCGAAATACGCGGGTTTTTCGTTAAAAAGTAAATAATCACATTAGTTCCTTTAGATTGTGTCAATTTTTAGAGACTTCGGTAAAGGGAGAGGCAAGGAGGGTTGCATAAAAAATATATTCCTTGAAAACTCTATTTCTACTCTCTAACCAAATAAAAAATATTTTTCGAAAAATATTTTCCACTTACCAATCAAATAAGATAAAATATGGAAAATATTTTCATTCGTACCAAACACACCCTAAGTGGAAAACATGTTAAATGATGTCAATGATTGAATGAATTTAATAAAAATTGACTTACAAATAATTTGGAATGAAACTTGTTCTTGAACAATTGCCCAAAGAGTTGTATTTTGAAAGTGGGGTGAAAAATGACTTAAAATTTGACTAAGTATATATGAAATATGCTGGACTGCAGTTATTGTAATTGCGAACCTCGACCAAATTATGGGAATTGCGAACTCTTGTTCGCATTTGTAAACTCAGGCCTATTAGGGGACCTTCACATTTGCAGAAAAGGTCTCGCATTTACGAACCTTGGACCTTTGCATTTGCGAAGAATGATTTCGCATTTGCGATCCTTGTCAGGCCTGGGCTGGTTTCGCATTTGCGAACCAGCATTCGCAAATGCAAAGGCTGCATGCCTGTTCATGCCAGAATTTTTTTCTAAGTTTAAAATGCATTCTGACGCCTATCAAAAACTCACCCGAGCCATTGGGGCTCAAGACCAAATATGCACACAACCTCAAAAACATCCTAGGGATTTATCCGTGCGATCAAATCGCCAAAATAACATCATATACATTGAATTCAACCTCAAAATTTATAATTTCTTCAAAGTTTTCATAAAACATCAAATTACCATTTTAGGTCCGAAACACGTCAAACGACGTTCGTTTTCAACCAAATTTTGCAGAAAATAATTAAATCACATATAAAACCTGTATCGGGTGCCGGAACCAAAATACGGGCCTGATACCAATACGTTCTAATCAAATTTCATTTCAAATTCCCTTAAATATTTTCAGAAAAAATTTTTACACAAAAATTCATTTCTCAGACTTTGGATCTCGGAATTCGATTCTGGACATCCGCCCGAGTCCCATATTCTTTTACCGACCCTCCGAGACCGTCCAATCACGGGTTCGGGTCCATTTACCCAAAATATTGACCGAATTCATATTCATATTAATATCAAAATTTAATATTTTTCACACACACAAAATTCTTATTTAAGATTTTTGGCTATGCGCTCGAACTGTGCGCGCAAATTGAGACAACTAAAAATGAGGTTTCAAGGCCTCAGTAGCACTGAAAGAATAAGAAAACAAGTGATGACCCTTTGGATTATCAAATTCTCCACATCTAAAATAACCATTCGTCCTCGAATAGACAAAAGAAAGAAGTACCTAAGTCAGTGAAAAAATGAGGATAACGACTCCG
Organism: Nicotiana noctiflora; assembly: GCA_032618575.1. Lineage (NCBI taxonomy): Eukaryota > Viridiplantae > Streptophyta > Magnoliopsida > Solanales > Solanaceae > Nicotiana > Nicotiana noctiflora. The sequence continues at coordinate 334,078 of JASVEL010000267.1, forward strand.
CATATCGAACTCGGACTCCCAGGTCAATGCCTCAGGGGCCTGACCTCTCCACTAAACATGAACAAAAGTAAAACTCTTCGATCTCAACTGACGAACATGCCGATCTAGAATAGCTATCGGCTCCTCCTCATAAGACAAGTCCTTGTCCAACGGGATAGTGCTGAAATCTAACACGTGGGATGGATCATCATGATACCTCCGAAGCATGGATACATCGAAAACTGGATGTACGGTTGATAAGATAGGCGGCAATGCAAGTCTATAAGACACCTCTCCCACTCGATTGAGAACCTCAAACAGACCAATGAACCTCGGGCTAAGCTTGCCCTTTTTTTCCCAAACCTCATCACGTCCTGCATAGAAGACACTCAGAGAAATACCCGCTTACCGACCATAAAAGCTACATCTCAAACCTTATGATCTGCATGTCTCTTTTGCTTGGACTGATCCGAACGAAGCCTATCCTGAATGATCCTGACCTTGTCCAAGTCCTCCTAAACCAAATCTGTACCTATCAAGAGAGTCTCTCCCGGCTAAAATCATCCAATCGGAGACCGACACCGCCTACCATATAAAGCCTGAAAGGAGCCATCTGGATGCTTGCCTGGTAGTTGTTTTTGTAGAAATACTCCGCTAAAGGCAAGAAATGATCCCACGAACCTCCAAAGTCAATAACTCAAGCTCAAAGCATATTCTCCAAAACCTGAATAATCTGCTTGGACTGAACGTCCATCAGGGGATGAAATGCTTTGCTCAACTCAACCAGTATGCCCAACTCTCGCTGAACTGCTCTCCAGAAGCGTGAGGTAAACTACTTACCCCGGTCCGAAATGATAGATGTCGGCACACCATGAAGGTGAACAATCTCCCGGATGTAAATCTCAGCTAATCTCTCAGATGAATAGGAGACTACCACAGGAATGAAACGTGCTGACTTGGTCAGCCTATCAGCAATGAGCCAAACTGCATCGAACTTCTTCCGAGTCAACAGAAGTTCGATAATGAAGTCCATAGTGATCCTCTCCCACTTCCACTTGGGAAGCTCAATCCTCTAAAACAAACTACCAGGCCTCTGATGCTCGTACTTAACCTGCTGACAATTCCAAAAACGATCCACATATGCTACAATATCTTTCTTCATTCTACGCCATAATCATGCTGCCGCAAATCCTGATACATTTTTGGGCGCCCGGATGAATATAGTACTGGGAACTATAGGCCTCTTCCAATATCAACTCTCGAAGTCCATCCATATTAAACACACATACTCGGCCCTGCAATCTCAAAACTCCATCATGACCTAAGGTAACCTACTGGGAACCTCCACACTACACCGTGTCTCTAAGGACACACAAATGGGGATCATCAAACTACTGATCACGGATACACTCTAATAATGAAGAACGAGCGATCGTGCAAGCCAACACATGATTGTGCTAAAAAACATCCAGTCTCATGAACTGATTGGCTAAGGCATGAACATCTAAAGCAAGCGGCCTCTGACTGACTAGAATATAAGCAAGACTGCCCATACTGGCTGACTTCCTACTCAAAGCATCGGCCACCACATTGGCCTTCCACGGATGATATAAAATGGTGACATCAAAATACTTCAACAACTCTAACCACCTCCTCTGCCTCAAATTCAACTCCTTTTGCTTGAACAAGTACTGAAGGCTGTTGTGGTCAGTGAACACCTCACATGCCATGCCATACAAATAGTGCCTCTAAATTTTTAATGTGTGAACAATAGCTGCCAACTCTAAATCATGCACTAGATAGTTCTTCTTATGAATCTTCAACTGCCTCGAAGCATAGGCAATGACCTTTCCATCTTGCATCAACGTTGTACCAAGCCCAATATGGGAAGCATCATAATAAACTATATAAGGCCTGAACCTGTGGGCAAAACCAACACCGGTGCCGTGGTCAGAGCTGTCTTGAGCTTCTGAAAGCTTGCATCACAATCGTCCAACCATCTGAATTAGGCACCTTTCTGGGTCAACCTAGTCATCGGGGCTGCAATAGATGAAAACCCCTCCACAAACCGGCCTACCAACCCCAAGAAACTCGAAATCTCTGTAGTTGATACTGGTCTAGGCTAGTTCTTAACTAACTCAATCTTCTTCAGGTCCACCTGAATACCCTCTGCTGATATAACATGTCACAGAAATGCAACTGAACATTGCCAGAACTCAAACTTGGAGAATTTGGCATATAACTGACTATCACTCAAAGTCTAAAAAACCATTCTATGGTGTTGCTCGTGCTCCTCCTAGCTATGGGAGTATACCAAAATATCATCAATAAATACGATCACGAACATGTCCAAATAAGTTCTGAAAACTCAGCTCATCAACTTTATAAATGCTGTTGGGGCATTGGTCAAACCAAATGATATGACCAAGAACTCATAATGCCCATACCGAGTGCAGAAAGCTGTCTTAGGGACATCGGAGGCCCTATTCCTCAACGGATGGTAGCCAGACCTCAAGTCAATCTTGGAGAATACCCTAGCACCTTAAGCTAGGGTTAAACCGAACACTTACCTCGATGCTTTGAATTCCACTCAAACCTCAATTATCGCTTTATCCCATAATTTCACCTCCAATTCGCTCGAATATAGTCATAAATTACTCAATTAATTTAATAAGCGCAAAACGAATCAATTTGAATTCATAAATTGAATTTCTCAAGTTTTTCCCAAAAATTCCAAAATTTCCCCCAGGCTAGGGGTGGGCATATATCGGGTAAAACCGATAACCCGGACCGTTAATTCTTTATTGGGTTATCGGTATTGGATTTTTGGGTTAACGGTTCAATAATGGTGTAAAAAAAAATTTTATTGGGTTATCAGTTCGGTCTTGGTTTGTATTTTTGTTATTGGGTAAAAACCGATAACCCAATAAGAATAAAGTAATTTACTAATCTACCCTTAAGTATATACTAGGGTTTTATTTTACTAATTCCCTTCCCTCTTCAGTTCACTCAGTCTTTGTCTCTCTCATTGTATTTCTGCTGCAGCCCCCAACTCCAAACATTCAATCGCATCGTGTAACGCCAGACACCTGAGCCTCAACTCTCAAGCTCACCACCAATTCTCCGCCAGATGCCACGCCAGTGCCTGAGCCTCACCAGTTCTCCGCGAGTCACGTCGACTCACTCCCTCACTCGTCAATCGCATCGTGTAAGTTTTGGCTCAAGATTTTTTATTTGCTTCTTGTTAATTGTTCTGTTTGCTCAAGATTTTTGCCTCTGTTTGCCTCTGATTTTTGCTTCTGTTTGCTTCTGATTTATGTTTTCTGTTTACTAACCGTCAGTCATGGTGTCTTCTCTACTCATGTAAAATTTATGGTTAGAGGAGTAGCAATTTTTTGATATTTAGTTTGAGTAATTGAGCACTTTTAATTTAGTTTTATCTTATCGGGTAAACCGATAACCGAACCGATAAGGATCAATAACCGATAAGCCGATAACCGATAACTAATATCTTATCGGTTTGGTTATCGGATTATGATATTTGCAAATCGATAATCGATAATTCCCAAAACCGAATCGAACCGACCGATGCCCACCCCTACACCAGGCCAACATGGTCAAAACCCGAGGTTCGAAACAAAACCGTTCACTCATTCCCCCATGAACTCAAATATATACTTTATTTTGAAATCGGACCTCAAATTGAGGTCCAAATCCCAAATGTTAGAAAATATAGGTTCTACCTAAAACCCCCAATTTCACCCATAAAAATCATTAATTTTAAATGGAAAACGTGTTAAATGATGTTAATGATTGAAAGAATTCCTTAAACATCGACTTACAAATAATTTGGAATGAAACTTGTTCTTGAAAAATCGCCCAAGGAGTTGTATTTTGAAAGCGGGGCGAAAATGACATAAAATTCGACTAAGTATGAAATATACTGGGCTGCAGTTATCGCAATTGTGAACCCTGACAAAATTACGAGAATTGTGAACTCTTGTTCGCATTTGCGAACTTAGGCCTATCAGGGGACCTTCGCATTTGCGAAAAAGGTCTTGCATTTGCGAACCCTGGATCTTCGCATTTGCGATCCTTATCAGGCCTGGGCTGGTTTAGCATTTGCGAACCAGCTCTCGCAAATGCGAAGCCTGCAGGCCTATTCATACCAGATTTCTTTCTAAGTTTAAAATGCATTCCGACGCCTCTTCAAAACTCTCCCGAGCCCTTCGGGCTCCACACCAAATATGCACACAATCTCAAACACTTCGTACGGACTTATCGTGCGATCAAATCTCCAATATAACATCATATACATCGAATTAAACCTCAAAAGTCATAATTTCTTCCAAGTTAGCATAAAACATCAAATTTCTATTTTAAGTCTGATACACGTCAAACGACATCCGTTTTCAACTAATGTTTTTGCAGAAAGTGCTTAAATCACATATAAGACCTGTACCGGACGTCGGAACCAAAATTGGGGCCCGATACCAATACGTTCTAATCAAATTTCATTTTCAATTCCCATAAATATTTCAGAAAATAATTTCACACAAAAATTTATTTCTCGGACTGTGGACCTCGAAATTCGATTCCGGGCATACGGGCGAGTCCCATATTTTTCTACGGACCCTCCGGGACCAAAGTCAAATTTATTTATATTAATATCAAAATTTAATATTTTTCATAGAAAATTCATATTTAAGCTTTCCGGTTACGTGCCCGAACTGCGCACGAAAAATGAGTCGACTAAAAATAAGGTTTTTAAGCTCTCAGAAGCACAGAAAGAGTAAGGAAATAAGTGATTATCCTTTGGGTCGTCACATTAATATAGATTGTTTAATTTCACGCACACACATTATATATATATATATATATATATATATATATAGGGAATGAAAAAGCTGAAGTGGCACATCTCTAAATCAAGGAAATGTATCTATCTATTTTCTCAGTTTTTTGGAACTTTTTTCTATTTTAATATAATATTTAATTATTTAAAGCCAATAATTTATGGTTTGCATTGTAGCTCCATAATAAATAAGGAAATTAAAAAAACAACTGTTTCAAAAATGAAAGTCATCCGGTTTTTTCCCTTTCTTCTTTGTTCCAAAGATGCCATATTATTTTCCTTCCATTTTGCGTATTAAATTCTACATATTTGCTTGAAAGATTACACTACCATTTCTTTCATTTTTTGTATTTACTTGCCAATTAAATTCTATGTACTCCCTCAAAAGTAACGTATATGTTGCCTTTAAATGGATTTCTTGAAATTGGAAGTTTCATAATATTTTTCATATTCTCCTTCAGCTACCCAATAAGAATATTATATGTTGGAGTTGCTATGGATTTTCAGGATATCATTTTACCGAATATTGTCAATGTTTCTTGAAATTGAAAGTCTCTCCTATCTTTTTCGGCTCCAATTTTACATTTTATCCTTCACCTACCCAAAAATATTCTTATAATGTTGAAATAGCTATGAATTTTCAGGATATTATTTTACTGAATATTGTCATAGTTTCTTGAAATTGTAAGTTTCTATTATCTTTTTCGATTCCAATTTTACATATTCTCCTTAACCTACCCAATAATATTCTTACAATTTTGAAGTTGCTTGGATTTTAAGTATATAATTTACTGAATATTGCCAATTGCTAAATACAAAGCTCTCCTTTGACGATAATGACAAGATGAAGAATGTCACTACTAGAAAGTTTTTGGTGAACATTTTCTCACGAATTAATATTCTAATTTTAGTTAGCATATTCCTGTCGATTCATTTGTCCATAACAGAATGTGCATCCTGTTCCTAAATCCTTGTACTTCTTTGATAAATAACTTGCTTTTGAAGCAGCCTACTTCCATCTATAATTATTTTGCACCTTCTCTTTCTTCTTCTTTTTTTTTTTTTTCAGATTATTTTTGTTATGTTTCTGTCCAACGAAAGATGCAGATAATAAGAATGCTTAAAAAATGAGGCCCATTTTTTTCGAAATCCCACTATAGTAATGCAAATAAAAATGCACCAGGTCATTTTTTGTTTGAGCTGATAATGAGTGTCGACGTAATTATGGTAATTTAGAGTAAGTTCGTGAAATTTTTTTACAAATTTTTCCGTTTGCGCTGCAATAGTTTCATGTCAAAAGATTTGGGTTAAATTTCATTAGAATTCCAATAAATTTTAGGTCAGGTACACCAGATGCCAACATGTTGTGATTGACTCGTTCAACAACACTTATTCTATTTTTGATCGGTTAAAATACATCAAATAAAATTAGGCTCCCCATTATCTAAAGGTATTTCTCCTAAATGGTATGCATGTTATGCGTTTTTTAGAAAAATCTATTGTGAAGCCTTTGAGATATCAGTCCTTAATTAAATGAAAATCGTATTACAATATTTAACTAAAATACAAAAAACAATCTGTTATGTTAAAATCAAGAAATAAGGTAGATTGTCTACAATCTATAAGTTTGGTAAAAATAAGACATACAAACAATATCAAGTTGGATTGACACCATCAAGGCCCCGACTAATTTTGTAGCCTAAAGCCAAACTTTGTGTGGGGCCTTAACTTTACTTTTTTAATTAATTATTTATTTGAAGTATATATTTCTAGCATTTTTTTAGATACAAAGTTATTAATAAGTTTCTATAATCAATAACTCCTAATATATCTTTCTTAATTGACAATTAACTAATCAATTTAATCTTTATTGAGATATTGTTGATCTTATGTGAGATTTTATAATTTTAATTTTGAAAGTTTCTTTCTGATGAAGCGGTGGAAACAAGAGTATTAATATTATTCCAAAAGTAATATATGCAGTGGAAAAAGAATTTATTTTTGTGATCGAGTGTATCAATTAGAATGTTATCTTCTAATTGTACTAGTTTTTTAATATTTCTAATTCCGAAAATAAATTTAAATCATTAATATCGAATTGATTATTATGCTTTAAGGAACAATCAAGACTAAGGCAATATTTTTTAAAATATTCATCATCTAATCATCTTAATTTTTACCGCAAAATTAAAACTTAAAAATATTTTCATATGCTTCGAATGTTCAAATCTATTTCTGTCATGACCTGGATTTTCCACCATCGTGAGTTGTGATGGTGCCTACTATTGGAGCTAGGCAAGCCAATCATTTAAACATTTTCTAATAACAAACGAACAATAATAATAACTAGTCATTTATATGAAAGTGGAAGCTTAATATTTCTCTACCCGAGACTGGTGTCGCTATCTCACGAACTACTAAAGAGTGCTACAAACATGTCTGGATAGAAAATACATAAATGTCTGTTTCGGTACAATGAAAACAAACTGAAAACATGGAAAGGGATTTTCGGCTGTAACGACCCGACCGGTCGTATTGGGTACTAGCGCTCCGTTCAGCAGTCGTAGGGCATTAACAACTTCATTTCAGGTATTATGACTTGTACACGTGGTTAGAAGTGAATTTCGAGATGTCCATAGTTGGTTTGGGAAGTGAATTCTCATTTTCGGAAGCTTACAGTTGAAAGAAGAAGCTAGAACTTGAAATTTGACTAAACTACCTTGGAATCAGGAGCTGAAGGTTATAGCAGGTTCGTATGAGGATTTTAGAATTGGTCGTATGACCGGTGCGGGTTTTGGATAACCCGAGAGCATTTTGGTGTCTATTGTGGAAGTTAGTATTTTCGACGAAATTTCATAAGTTTGGCTTGAAGTGTGCTTCAGTGATATAAATGTCCGTTTGTGATTTTGAGACTAGGAATAACTCCGTATGGTGGTTCTGGAGTTGAGAGCGCGATCGGAAGTGATTTCGGAGGTCCATTCACCATTTCAAAGCCATTTGGCTAAAGATAGAAGTTGAAGGTTTTTGGAGAGTTTGACCGGGGAGTTGACTTTTTATATCGGGGTCGGAAGCAAATTATGGAAGTTGGAGTAGGTCCCTAATGTCAATTATGATTTGCATGCAAAATTTGAGGTCAATCAGACGTGATTTTATAGGTTTAAACATCGAAAATAGAAATTTGAAAGTTCAAAGTTCATAAAGCTTGAATTGGGGTGTAATTCATGAATTTAGCACCGTTTGTTATGATTTGAGGCCTTGAGCAAGTCCGTAACATATTTTGGGACTGGTTGGTATGATTGGTTGAGGTTTCGAGGGCCTCGGGTGGATTTCAGGTAGTTAACGGATCAAAGTGGGAGGTTGAAAAACAGTTGGCGGGATTCGGTTGCTGGTATTTCCGCTTTTACGGAAATGGCACCGCAGAAGCAGCCCCGCAAAAGCGAGGAAGTGACCGCAGAAGCGGTTGGCAGTGAAGGGAAATAGGGACCGCTTATGTGGTAGGTATCCGCAAAAGCAGAGGCGCAAAAGCGGTAAGGGGTACCATAGAAGCAAAATGGTCTGAAGGGTCGTGGACCACAGATGCGGTCAAGGTTGCGTAGAAGCGGGACCACATCTATGGAAGGAGCATCGCAGAAGCGAAAGGGGGCTAAGCCATGAAAGCCGCAGAAGCGGCCTATTTTATGCAAAAGTGGAGTCGTCTAAGCGGCTATAATTCCGCAAGTACCGAAAGTTGCTGGAGTAGTAAGGTTGTTTTAAATTGGGATTTTGGTTCATTTACCCCATTTTACATGGTTTGCGGGCGATATTTGGAGGGTTTCAAGGAAGTTTTTCACCATGAACGTTAAGGTAAGCTACTACTACTTATTCCCAAGTTAAATGCAAGATTTTACTATAAAATTGGATATGAAAATTAGAGTAAATATTGGGGTTTTGGGTTGGAAACCTTGAAAATTATAAACTTGAATTTAGCCACGATTTTGAGTATGAAATTGGGATAAATTCATATATTTGAGTTTCTAAGGTCATGGGTAAACTTTATCTTCGAGAAATTTTGGATTTCTGGCATGTAGGCCCGAGGGCATTTTGGTCATTTCACTAAACAGAGTTGGAAACTTGTATAATCTGAATGTTTAATAAGTATATGAATATATCCACATTAGTTTGTCATGAATTGGCTAGTTTTGGTGTATTTTACGTTGGTTCAAGCTTTCGGAAGGGTTTAGAATGCCGATGGCGACTCTTCGGAGAGAGGTGAGTCTCCTTTCTAATTCTTTGAGGGGAAAATTACCCCATAGGTGAGTTAAATTGATTATGTGCTCCTAGTTGTGGGGGCAACGTGTGCATGAAGTAACGAGAGTCCGTGCGTAGCTACTATATGCTATTGTCCGGGTAGTTTAGGACCCAAAAGCATGTTATATGTGGAATAATTGTGAAATCATTGATGGCTTAGATTGCTTAAATCACATTAAGTTAATAATTGGATTTTCTAAAAGACTTAAGCTTCGTTTTCTCAAATTAATAAAGAGAATTGACCTTTCACTGATATTTGATCCATATTGAATTCTTGATTGATTGTCTGTCTGTGTGTGTTTATTTTGGACCGGGCCGAACGCCTCGGCAAATTAAAAGATTCATCTATAGGCATGCCGTCAACCCTTGGCAAGTGCATATTTATTTCTGTTGGATCGGGTCGTCGCCTCGGTATGATTTGTGCATGCTTCTATTGCTACCTGGACTTGTTTAAGTCGTTACATAACTCCATCATCTTGTTAATAATGAAAAGAAATCGTGAAAAACTTCCTATGAGGTAGTTATGTGTTGCTTGCTTCCTCTATTTGGATAAAAATCATGTTAGAAAATAAATCCACTATTTGATATGTATATTGAGAACAAATAATCGTTGGACCATTAGAGTGTGTCAAAGTTAGCCATCTCGTTTCTACCCCTTCGGGATTAGGCGGGACACTTACTGAGTACACATTGATTACGTACGCATACTACACTTCTGTGTAATTTTGTTGCACATGTATATTTACCTCTAGCAGCCTATTAGGCGTAGCAATATGGATGACGCTGGGACTAGGTGAGTTGCATCATTCGAGGAGACCACAGCTAGAGTAGTTCCTCCCTATGTACTGTATTTACTTCCCGTCCACTGTACTCCGGGCGGATGTTGTATTAAATTTCTCTTATCAGTAGTCGCTCATGTACTTGTGACAGCGGGTTCTGGGATGGTTTATAACGGATTTGTACTAATCGTTATTATTTAAATTTGAATTTATTGTAGCGAACTTTTATTTATAAAAATAGAAGGAAAACTTTAGATTTTCAAAAGTATTAAAAGAGGAATCAATTGATAAGTTAGTTGGCTGACCTGACAAAGGTGTCCGGCGCCATCACGACCCTTAGTGGATTTTGGGTCGTGTCAATAGGGTATTAGAGCACTAGGTTCTCGCCGATCTCACGAGTCATGAGCAATTCTAGTAGAATCTCATGGATCGGTATAGAGACGCTTGTACTTATTCTCGGGAGGCTGCAGGACTGTTAGGACTACTTCCCTTCTTGATTTCCTTATCGTGCGGTTCGATTCCTTGATGCTTATGCCTTTGATTTCTTCCTACCGAATCTTACGCGAGCGCTTGTTATAAATCAAAAGTGGAAGGATTGTTATGGCACTACAAATATGGTGCGGGATTATTTTCCCCAGTATAGTTGATTGGACTATTATAGTCGTATTATGGAGGGATAATATATTGTTTTAGCTCAATGAAATAACGTATAAGAGCCTTGAGGCTAGGCACAGGTTGTCGTGATTCTTATGAGCGATTATTCCGCGATGTTCTTGTAATAGTAGAATATTTCCCATGTGTCGGTGCAGTGAATGAATTGAAGGGAGGTTTACTCAGTGTGTAATCGAAGGGATCTAATATTTTATTCTCGGTAGGGGAAAGTCATGCCAGTTAAGGATGGTCAGATGTGGACTGGTGGAAGTAATGAAACGTAGTAATTTCAAGCGTGAAGGAAAATCTCTTCTCTATCAAGGTGCTGATGTCCTAATTGGACATATTAAGTTTATCGGTGTTATGATCTTCTATGATTCGCCCTGGGGCATGATAATGTGAAATAGTATCGGAGATGCAACTATCAAATATCAGAGGGTGCGGTGGTTTTGGGTTGAATCAGTTTCAAATATTGACGATTCGATAATGATGGCCTCTACAAGGGTTTAAGCCATTAGCGATTTATGGGCTCAATTTCTATAAAGATGATTTTCATTAAGGTAACAACTGAGCAACAAGAGATGAAAAAGACATGTGGAAAGTGTCAAGCGGAGTTTTAAACATCTAAAGGGTCAGGCTAAGGAAGCATAGGCCGAGCAGTTGATTGAAGAAGTGAGTTTGCCCAAAGTGGGAGAGCAGCGAAGCTGCGTAGGGGCTTGGTAATGAGAAAACTATGCACCTTAAGAGAGTCTGGAACGACTTGAGAATATCGGTGCTTGGTTATCGATGCTTTCAGATCTAATTTAAAGTGGGTGATTTTAGCGACGGGAAATAGAAGTCGGTAGATTAACTCGGAGCATAGTGTGTTATGCGACAGGACATTGTGTATGACGGAAAAGAGCTGCTTGAAATGAAGAAAGACGTAGCACAACTTTGAAGCGAAAGGTTGTTGTCACACATGTACTGGATGTCCACGGGGGGTGAATGGACCGTACAGCCAGAGAGTGAGCTCAAACTTAGGATGGGTTATTGATGTCATAGTGATGGTACCCCATGCAGCAACGATGGAAGATGTCAGGGAGTAATTTCGATAGGTGGGGTATTCTGGTTAGCAGGGTAGCAGTCGTGTGGTTGGAGAGGCTTGTACGAAGAGTTCTACTGGATATGCAGGAAGGGGAATTATTGTGTGAATGGTGTTAATAATTTGGAGAATCCAATTGGGTTTCTACGGTAAGACATCGAAAATGCCAGCGATTGTTGGTGCGGAGGTGGATGATGATTCAGAATATGAGAGATGGGGATTTACACTAGAATTCTGAGAATTTGTGATGGATGGTTACACTAGGTTTTGTCAACAAGAGATTAAAAATAATGGTGAACTCTAGAGTATTATAATAATGGCTTCAAGCTAAGTGGGAGAGTCCCACCGCTTATGATTTGGGCTTCATGGTTAGCCACTTGCGAAGTTCCTGGTTAATAGCATACTGAGGGGTTGTCTCAGCTATGGAAAACTACCATAAGTAGTAAAGATGTTCTACGGTTGGCCTTATGGCATCATGTTTGAACTCGGGAAAGAATTCAGGATGTGTGCCTTGTATGGAAGCGGGTTCTAAAAGGAGTAATTCTACTAGGTGCCTCGTCGAGAGGGTACTCTTGTGTTATGAGATCTATGTAGTCGATTATATTCGGGACGAAGTCAGAGTGGGTGGCTCTCAGTAACAGTCCTAGTGAATTAAAGAGGTATAGTGTGGTGCCTAATAATGTCGAGTTTATAGGCATAATTGAGGATCAAGCTTGGGAAGCAGCTTATGAGAGGTGGCACAGAATATTTCCTGATGGTTGGCTTGTGAAGTAGCAATTGGGAAGTACGAAATGGTTTGTAGGGGTTGAGACAACATGGTCTCGCGGTTCAACGTCACTCGGAATGAGTGTAGATGGAACGTGTTATGTGGTAAAGAGAATTGGTACTATTTCCAAAGAACTCAAGGATAAATTTGAAGGAAAGGGGTTGATTAGCCATAGTTGAATTTGGCATGTTGGGATCTGCGATTAGTTCATTCAGCGTGATCAGGTTGTGTGTATGATTTGTGACGGTGCGTATCAGGCTTGTCAGTTGTCACAATTGATGTTATTCAGAAGCCTTCTATTTCTAAGGCTCGTTGTGTAGAAGCAGATTCCGGAAAGAGGTATGGTGGCTTGGACCACTACTTGTAGAGTTCATATTCTATAGTTATTAGAATGTACCTGTGCGTTGCTATGGTTATCTTGAAGTGAGTAAGGTGCAAGTTCTTATATGACAAAGTGTTAAGATATTAATGATTTCGGAATTTTGATGAAAAATTGTGTTCTATCATATATTGGCACGTTGGGTGCAGTGAGTAGCGTGGAAATTCAAGTGAGGATCAAGGTTACAGTTTGGTGTTCACAAGGAAATCACAGACTCGGATGAGCAAGGAAACGGTTGGATGATTAGAGTAGATTGGTATTGGATTCAAAGTCACCTGAGATCGATGTTTTGTGAAAAAGACTTTGTATCCTGGTTAAGGATTCTTGATCTCTTTTCAGTGTTGGTGTGGCCGATTGTTGGAATGAGCAGACATGGTATTTATTTCAGAAGATTGTGGGAGCGTGTCCCACGCGAAGATTGTGTAAGTGTGGCATATAGTCACTTAATTGGCTAGAGATTTGAACCTAGTAAGAGGATGGTGGTAATATCAATAATTTGAGAAATTATGCCTGGAGGGCACTTGGTTATTGGGTTATGAACCGAGGAGGTTGCTCCGGTTATAATGGTTGTTCTTATGTGTTATGAGGAAGAGTGGGTTACTATGGACCTTTGAAAGGTTATTAGCCAAGTTAGTGCAATCAGAAATCAATGTGAGATCAATGGATTGATCTATATATGTGAACAGGGCTTTAAATCAGGACAATCGTGTTCATTTCAGGGGGCGCTCCTTATGAAGGAATAGTCAGGGTGTTGTTTTTGCCATCAGCTATCCTGGGTAATGGGGTATTGCGTCGTATGAGTTGTGAGACGGTGTCACACCCCAAATTCGAAGGACATGACCGGCACTCGACCGGGTATCCCCAGTCAAGTGGACCTGGGTGCCTTTCTTATCCCACGAGTTACCCCTCATTCTCATTACCTAATAACCAAGCCATTTATAGGATATGAACTCCATTAACTGAATTTTGGTAAACATAACAATAATAATTTCCATTAGAAACTTCATTCACCATAATAAGGTATTCCAATTTTTATACAACATTGCCACACATCATATTTATCTTTTAAATTACCATGCCCGACACTACCCACGACCTATCTACGGAGCCTCTAAATACAATTGAAGAATAATATAGAAATGCCGGCAACAAGGCTCCGGCTATACCTTATACACATCAAATAAGATCCCAAAACAGAAAGTGGTGTGAGCCACATAGGGCCCCAAATGGAAAGGGGCTCGCCGAATCAGCTGACGGGAAGTGATGAGGAGCAACGGTCGGTGGACGGGAAGTGAAAGGGACGTCAGTACATTTGAATTGTACTGGTAGGTATGAACAAACTATGTCCCAAGTAAACTCAAGCCATAGACAAGTAAGTCACGATCATATAAATAACCAACAAATACGTAAAGGAATAACAAGACAAGCCAAACAAATTTTCAACACTTAACTTTGTTTCAAGTAGTCCTCAACCCATATACAAGTAGAAAATAACAACGAAAGCAACAACCAAACACACACGGAAAGCATAATCCAGTCAAACAAAGGGACAATCAGTGCCCCACAGGTTACAAACTCTCCTGCTGTCTCCTTTCACAATTTCACATCAATGATTTCACAATTGTATTCATATCAATTTCAATGGCGATTTCGATCGCTTTTCACCCTTATTACCTCGGCCACCCTTATCAGCCCAACCCACACCTTATTACTTCATATTGCGGTGCACAACCCGACCCCACCGTACAGTTTCAAATCACAACAATCACAACAACAACCAAAAACACTTCACAAAGACCACAAACAAGAGCAATAAGCAACTTACAAATTCTTTCATGTTTCCACATACTATTCAAGCCACTACCACAACAATATTACAAGTGTTTCCATAGACAACAATACCAATCACATTATGTTCAACAGTTCAAAAGCAATTCAAAGTCATTTCATTAATTTCCCACAATAAACAACATATGTCATTACCACCATTGTTCCCAATTTAATCATTTACGATTTCCTTTTTTATCCTTCGTTTCTCAATTAATACCACATAACACATAATCAAAACCAATCAAACACCCAACAACCCACCCACAAGAATTTTACAACAATCCACATAGATATCACACACCAAGTATTCGTACACCAAACAAGGTAATTTTAGATAGATCAAAGTTAGCCATACATACCTCGATTGAGCTTTCCTTAAGTTACTACAACACTTCAAAAACTCTAGAAATTCCAATCTACTATAAGACATAATAAATTTAAACACATATTAGAATGATATTCATGAAACTAGCTCATTTGAGCATTTTATCAAACACTAGTTGAGCATCTTGATTTCGAATCCCCTTTTCAAGACTTCTTTCATTCCCTAACCCAATCTTTACTTATTTATGTTAAACAATATTCTCACAACTTAATTTGTACATGCATGTATACACAACACTAAAATACCCAAGAATCATACCTCAATAACCCATCTTATACTCTAAACTCGAAATTAAAACCTAGGGCATGAAATCTTACCTCTTAGATGAAGAACTTGTGATTGGGTTCTTCGATTTTTGAAGGTTGATGCAAGATTTGGATGGTTTAGATGTTGGGTTCCTCCTTCTCTCTCTAAAATACTATCACCTCTCTCTAAAATCAGTTGCAAAATGACCCCAAATAAAGCCCCAAAGGTTATATATCAAAATGGGGTCGGGTTATGAAAATAAAAAAAATAACCCTGCGATGTCAATTCTGCTATAGCAGAATGCAACGTAGAATGGACATGCGGGCCGCAGAATGCACCGCAAAATTGGTGGCCAAAAATATGCTACACTGGTTCAATCTTTGGTCAAAATGCGGACCGCAAAACAAAAATACGGCCCGCAGAGTAAAAATGCGGATCGCAGATTTGACCTGACACGGGATCGCATTTTTCAGCCTTTGGTAATTTGATCATAACGTTGTGTAGGAATGTCCAAATGACAAACAGTTTGAAGCGTTGGAAACAAGACTCAAAGGGCATTCATTTGATATGCTATTCACTACATAAAACATTATAAATAATTATATATGCTCCTTTTGAAGTGGAGCCTTGTGCGAATCCATTTGAAAAATTGGCCTATTTCGACAATTTTCCCATTTGGCGTACACCTAGGCTTCCATTTGCACATCACATAACTTACCATAAGACATATACTCATAGTTAACAAGTCTCATTGATGTCCACCATATTAATAGTATATAAAATATTATAATAAGCATGTATGACACTACAAAATCCTAAATTACTTTGCAAAATTCTCGGGGTCCTTACGTTCTCCCCCCCTTAGGATCAATTTGTCCTCAAATGAGGAGTATAGTCTTCCCCAAATACTTTAACATCACACATCTCTTTTCTAACTTATCTCCAGTCTCTAAATTTTCACTAACTCCAAAATATTTCAGAAATTTCGGCAGAGTCTCCTTTGAAACTAGGCCTATCCACCTGCCAGAGAATCACCAAATTCGTCTCAACAGCACATCCACAACTATACATAGCACCACAATGTATATATCCACAATCCTAATTCCAGTATTACAAGCACTACATTAACATATGGATACTAGAACATGGACTGCACAGTTTTATAACAAAATACCTATATGGTACATTCCAAGTCAAAACTAACTGGTATTCAATCAAACAAAATACTTTCCTTCCACGACACATCTATCCTTCCAGATGACATTATCGACTTACAAGCATGACACCTTCTCAAAAATAATATCAACTCCCTAACATACATAACAAGGATGCCAGATAAACATCTTGCATGAGATAACTATCCATTGACTTTACCTTTTGATAACTTCCACTGTACAATTTACACTCCACTGGATATTGCAATTCATGATAACAACAATAACCCACAATTCTATAACTTGGCATCATACCATCAAGGATGTCAGTTCATAGTAAACAAACAATCATGTGTTCATAATAGTCCTTACCAGCCATTAATATAATCGCAAAGTGTTCATAAACAAGAATATAATTTCATTTCAATCAACAATCCATATGAAGTCAAGCCATCATGAGTATTGCTAGTAGTGCATCATATAGGATATTACCATGATCATATAGTTCAATCAAGTCAATTCATACCCATATTTTTTTCATCACTATCTTCTTAGACATAAGCATTAGGAAACACAAAGTACATGAGGAATAGTTACGGGGAATATCATACACCTATTGCAACCTAATGTGTAATACAATCACTTTACCTTTATTATCAACTCACATAACATTTTCAGGGGTACACTCACACTAAACCCTTGATGACCCTTAATAGTTACCCTAAGATGTGATACTATAAACTGACCATAACATTATCTATCCAATATATATGTGATCACACTATGAAGCTTTATCTTTGACTTGTCTGAACTTACAATACCCAATGGATCTAATACATCGAGGACCAACAGAGTTCAAGATCAGGCTGGAGTTCTTCAAAAATCCATTAATGCACTGAATAGAGTACTTTATGAGGTCGTATATTAAGAGACACAAAATATTACTACTAACAATACTGACATGGCTAATCACTGTGACTACCTCAATTAATACACAAAAGAGGCATAGGAGTAAGTAGTACATGGTAAATAGGAATCATTAAGGAGGAATACTGAAGTGCATGAACCACTCATTTTCTAGAGTGTAGGGAAAATTCGTCGACCCCGAATAGGAATATTCTGGAACCTTGAATATGATATGGGATTCAAAATACATGAAGTTGAATTACACTCTTAACATTACTTGACGCACAGAATCTATGCCACAAGCCTATAAGGATGAAAAGAATTGAACGCTTATGAGATTACCATATTCTAGACAACTTAACACTTCTTGGTAATTGATCATATATGAGGGGACTAAAAATTACGACCATTTGTCATTCAAATCAACATGTTCATGATATGTACAAAAATCTGAAGTCATCTAATCTCAACCTTTCATGAATGAAACTCAATAACTAGGAAATCTTGATATTCGGACAAAATCATAAATCGGTTAGATGGTTCTAATAGTTAACACGACGCTCCAGGTAGAAAGAAAATAACACTCATATCCAGCCAAGAAGGTGAGATAC
This sequence comes from Nicotiana noctiflora, assembly GCA_032618575.1. NCBI lineage: Eukaryota > Viridiplantae > Streptophyta > Magnoliopsida > Solanales > Solanaceae > Nicotiana > Nicotiana noctiflora. Next base: position 351,987 of record JASVEL010000267.1, read on the forward strand.
CAAGGGTAGTAAAACACTCCGCACATGACAATGACATAGTCTATGATTCTAGAAGTTGAGGGTGTAAAGAAAACCAAACTCAATGAGATGGTGCACAATAATCACAGAAGGTTTGCAGATGTTCATGATGAGATCTCCATAGGTTTTGACTTGAAAAAGGAAGTGTCATAGTGATACATAGAAGGGCATGTTCTCTTATGGTTGTCGTACAAGTGTAGGGAACTAGCACAATGAATTCACTAAATAAGGAATAAATTTAACACATTGTGGAGACATAAAGAGAAAATAATCATTGGTTATAAGCTGGACACACTTCTACTATATTAACTCCCCACTGCAATACATGAACATGCCACGAGCAACCACAATACTAGGACAGAGTGAGCTACTTACTGCGAGATGTCCCAAGTGGGCACGCAACCCACAGAGACACAAGATATCTATGATGGGGATGTGAGGTTCTCAATTTTTCAGAGAGACTTTATGCACATGGTGACCATTTCGATTGATATACACTCATATAATAGGCACTGAGATGTGCATATATATTACTAGACAGTGAAAAGGTTTCATGATGATACTCATAAGAGAGTAGATTAGTTGATCAAGCCATATAAGCCACACACAACTAAGTAAAAGAGTGACTCGAGAAGGATCACAAATCTTGGATACTTTTCATGGAACTTGACACCACATGTACAAACTTTATGATGGTGCATGTATAGGCACAAGTGAGCAGATGTTGTCCATTTAAATAAAACGTTTCTGTAAGAAATTCATCGGGAATAATCCTTTGTTGAGAATTTAGGAAAAGCAAGTAGGAAGTATCAATAGTGTTATAACTCAATTCTGGAACATAATTATAGAGCTCAATTCCATAGGAGGTTGTAAACAATAGAACTGTGATAGGGAGACTTTGTAACTAATACGTCTCATTCAAAGAGAATGCATGTGCATGAACTGTTTTGTAATTACATTCTTTTTAAGAACATATCTATGCAAGGACAAGGAAATCATAAGGGTTTAACAAAAAGTTTAAACAATCACCACATTACCAAATAAAATGGATCACATAGTTTTCACATAATTTCCATACCTCTAGGATGCATTTCATAGCCCTTCCATAGGGTGCACATATCAAATTATACACCTATGCGATTCATACAATAATAAGGAAATCACAAGTACGAATCAAACATTTTAAATGATCGCCACATTATCGAATAAAAGAAC
>JASVEL010000268.1:0-55708 GCA_032618575.1 Nicotiana noctiflora
TGCACCCGATCGACTACAATGGAGTCACCCACTGGTGTAGCCACATAAACTGGAATATCCAGAGCATAGCTGAGCACGGCCAAATACGGTGCGAAGTAGGAAGACACATAGGAATATGTAGATCCGGGGTCAAATAATACTGAAGCACCTCTGCCACACACAAGAATAGTACACTGTAATCACGGCGTACGATGCCTCCGCCTCTGGACTGGCTGGTAAAGCATAGAATCGGGGATCGGCGCCTCCCCTCTAGGCTGCGTCTCTAGGACGACCATCAGCCCGGCTGACCTCTACCTCTCGCTCGGACGGTCTCCACCTCTACGGTCTCGACCTCCGCCTCTATAATCTCTACCCCGCCTGCGGGTGGGCTGGGTAGGTCGAGGGTCAGTTGGGGCCTGAATCATAGGACGAGGACCTCGCTGCCGAGAGTTGCCCGCTGCTAGAGGGCAATTCCTGATAAAATGACCTGGGTCACCACAACCGTAGCAACTCTTAGGCTGATAGGGCTGCTGGCCCTGACGACCCGAATGGCCTCCGCGAACACTCGAAGAGGCTGAGCATTAATAGGAGGCTGGTCTGAATAATGCCCCCGAAAACCACGATCACCTGATCCACCCTGTGAAGCCTGAAGGGCGGAATGAAAAGGCTTGGAGGGCTGGCCTCTATCAAAGGATTCTCTGCTACCGGAGGAAGGACCACCAAACCTACCCGAATGACGAGGCCTCTTATCCGAAGAATAACCGCCTCCCTAGCGAGAGCCATCTCGACTACTGCGTCGTTGCGTTGGGCTGCCTCACGAAATGATATGTCACTCCCGCGCCCGTAGCCATACGGAGTCTAATCGGCTGATTAAGCCCATGTATAAATCTGCGGACCCTCTCCCGCTCCGTGGGAAGTATCACACTGTGCATGACGGGCCAAGTCGACAAATCTCGTCTCATACGCGTGTAGCTCGTCATGGTGCCACGATGGAGGCGCTCAAGCGCCTCCGAAGTACATCCCGTCGAGTAGCGAGGGAGAAATTTCTCCATAAATAGTTCCGCAAGCGGTCCCGTGATAAGGCGGGGACCTGTTTGGTTGAGTCGAGCAATAATCTCTCACGCGAGTCTTGGCGGATCTGCAAGTCTGAGGTACCGAAGTCAACTCCGTTTGTCTCCACGATCCCCGTAGTCTTGAGAATCTCATGGCAACTAAATAAAAAGTCCAGAGGGTCCTCTGATGTGGCTCCGCCGAATGTAGTGGTAAATAGCTTGGAGAACCGATCAAGCCTCCGTAACGAATCGAAGTCATGGCCGCTCCGTCGCCGGCATGAGTGTGGTACTCGAGCGAGTGGCCACGGTGGGTCGGATCGCGGTGCACGAGGCTGAGAGTTGCGGCTCGGAGTATGAGCAATAGGGTACGGGCCCCTCGCTCCGGCCGAGAAATGGCTGGAGCAGCCGACAATAAACCCGCTGCGGTAATCGCTGTCCATGAATCCTGCTATTCGACCAAAGCATCCGGAGATCCGGGGTAAATAAAGCCTCTCCTGGGACTGAGCTGGGCCCACTGGAGCTGCTGGAGCCGGAACCTCCTCGTCAATCTCAATATAGGGCTCCACCTCCGGGGTAGCTGCCTGGGGCTGAGCTCTACCCCTACCACGGCCTCCTGATACGGCCTCGGCCCCTGCCCCTCACGGGAGCTGCATGGGGCTCGGGCTGCTGGTCAGCGGACGAAGAAGCGCGTGTCCTCACCATCTGCGAAAGGACAGAATAGAAATTCAATCGGTATTTGAGGAACAAGTCGCACGACAAGAGAGAACAAATGAGAGACTCTTTCCTAACTCAATAGACTCTGGAGGACAAGTGCGGACGTCTCCGTACCTACCTCTCAAACTCTACTAAGCTTGTTCGTGAGTGGTGAGACCTATGTAACCTAGAGCTCTGATACCAACTTGTCACGACCCGGATTTTTCCCCAACATCGGGATCGTGATGGCGCCTACTCGTGGTAGCTAGGCAAGCCATTGTATTCATACTATCCTGTTTTTAACACAATTTTAATTAAATAAATGCGGAATGCTTTATCAAAATGGAAATAACAATTCACAAGGTGAAAATCATACTGAAATCCTCCACCCAAGACGTGGAGTCACCAACTCACGAACTAATATGGAATACTACACATAAAAGTCTGAAGGAAATATAACATAATTTAGTTTGTCTCGGAACAAAGAGACTACAGCTAATGACATAAATAAAGAGAGAGACGCCGGGCCTGCGGACGTCTGCAAGCTACCTCGGTCTCAATATGATCAACTCCCACGCAATCGATTTACTGCTGCTGCTCCTGATCGTAACCTGGACCTGTGCAAAAACGCACGAAGTGTAGTATCAGCACAACCGACCCCATGTGCTGGTAAGTGCCTGGCCTATCCCGGCGAAGTAGTGACAAGCCTAGGACCAGACACTCACATAAACCTGTGCAATTCAATATATATATATGTGTACCACAAAATAACAAGAAATAATCAAGTATTAACACAATAAGGAATATCTTAAAGAATTCAACAATTAATCACAGTTAATAAATTCACAAGGAAAAACAAAGTATAATGTAAACACAAGTAATATCAATTCAAGAAATAGCAAGCAGTTGCACGGCATCACCCTTCGTGCTTTTACTCTCATCCTCACCAAATAAACAAATAAAGTACACGGCATCACCCTTCGTGATTTTACTCTCATCCTCACATCCATAGTATGGCATGATCCTTCGTACATGGTTCAATAACAGGGCACTGCATGATCCTTCGTGCATAATCAATAAATAAATATGGCACGGCATTAACCTTCGTGCATAAATAAATAAACATGGCACGGCATCACCCTTCGTGCATTATCACTCTTCCTCACCCAAATAACAATCACAGTTAAGGGCAAAGAAGGAAACAACAATTCATAAACCGTCCCATCAAGGGCAATCAATAGTTATCTTCACAACAAGTCCCGACAAGGGAGAACAATAACAATTCATCTGTAATATATCTCAAAATAATCATTTTTCAACGACTCACGGTCATACTAGACGTCAGTGTATGGATGCTCGTCACCACAGCCCATACACCGCACTCGATCACATAACACATAGCACATAATCCTATTCCCTCAAGCTAGGATAGAACAAACACTTACCTCGAGTGTTTATGAACAATTCAATCCGTGGAAATGTCTTTTTCTTTCAACTTTGGCTCCAATCCAATTGTATCTATACACAATTGATTTAATATCATCAATACTACTCAACAAACTAATTCTTAAGACCAAATACAACTTTTACAACATTCTGCCCGGAATAGTAAATTTCAACCTCGGGCCCACATGGTCGGAACTCGGGGTTCGGACCAAAATTCGGTTACCCATCCCCTCACGAGTTCATGTATATGATTTGTTTCAAAATCGGACCTCAATTCGAGGTCCAATTCCCCAATTTATGAAAAACCCTATTTTCTAACAAAAACAAGAATTCTACCATGAAAATCTTTGATTTCTTATGAAAAACATGTTTAATGATGTTAGGAATTGAAAGAATTAAGTAAAAAGTGACTTACAATCGTTTTGATGAAGAAAAAATCCGTGAAGAATCGCAAATGGGTGTTTTTGTTTTGTAAAAAGTGAAGAAATGAGTGAAAATCGTGTTTTACAGGTCTCTGTGTTCGCATTTGCGAACATGGGTTCGCAATTGCGAACCCCAACCAATTTTTGGAGTTTGAAAAATGCGCATTTGCGAACATTTTGCGAACGCTGGCAGACAAAGGGATGTTCGCATTTGCGAACTAATGTTCGCATTTGCGAACACATGCTGTATAAGGCGGTGTTCGCATTTGCGAACAATGGTTCGCATTTGCGAACCAAGGCAGTATGGGGAATGTTCGCATTTGCGAACTTTTGTTCGCATTTGCGAACATAGGCAGGCCTCTGGGGACTTTCGCAAATGCGAACAATTGTTCGCATTTGCGAACAAGGCTGGGTCAAAGGGGCTTCGCATTTGCGATCAGGGTTCGCATTTGCGAGCCCTGCCTTGTACTGCCCCCTTCGCAATTGCGAGAAATACTTCGCAATTGCGAAGCCAACAGCTGGGTGAAAAACCAGCAGTTCAAAAATTCAGAATTTCATCCAACGGCCTATCAAATCTTTACCCGAGCTCCCCGGGCTCCAAACCAAACATGTACATAACCTCAAAAACACATTATGAACTTGTTCGTGCGATCACATCGCCAATATCACTTCGTTTTAATCAAATCAAGCCTCAAACTCATGATTTTTATACTTTTGATTTTCAAAACTTCTTAACTTGGAACTCAAGGTCCAAAACATCTCAAACGACATTCGAATGTCACCAAACTTTACAGAAATCACATATATAATATTTAAGACTTGTATCGGGCGTCGGAACCAAAATACGAGCCCGATACCAAGGTCAATTAATTCATTTTCCTTTAACAATTACATCAAAAACAATTTCACATAAAAATTCATAACTTGGGCTCTAGGCCTCAGAATTCGACTCCGGACGCATGTCCGAGTCCCATATTTTCCTACGGACCTCTCGGGACCATCCAATCTCGGGTCCGGATCCGTTTACCAAAAATGTTGACCGAAGTCAACCATATCAATATTAATATCATTTTTATCCAAATTTCTCATAGAATTCATATTTTCTATCACAAAATCTTTCCGGCTACATGCTCGGATTGTGCATGTAAATCGAGGCAACATGGAATGAGGTTTTCAAGGCCTCAGAAGCTCGAAATGATTAATAAAATAAGTGATGACCCTTTGGGTCGTCACATTTATACCCTCAAAGCCAGAGTTAAAACTATTACTTACCTCAACCACATAAAATCCTACTCTGGGATGCCCTCTGTCACGCCCCAAATCGAGGGACATGACCGGCGCCTGACCGGGTTGCCCCAGTCAAGCGGACCTGGGTGCCTTTCATTCCCACGCGTTAACCCTGTGTTGATTTTTTCTCATTAACCAAATATTTTACCAATAATGACTGATTTCATAATGCATAAACATAACCATGTGAGTGATTCACTAACAAGTTCATAATTTATATTTTACAACGCCCCATACATATACATAGGCCACAATCCCACAGTTTACATGTCTATGGAGCCTCTAGGATACAAAAAGGGAAATACAATACTTGCCGGTAACAAGGCTCCGGCTATACCTTACAAAACCAAAATGAAATGTAAACAGAAGTGGCGTGAACCACACAGGGCCCCGAGGAAGAAAGGGGCTCACCAAAACGGGCGGTGGAGGATGAAGGATACTACTGCCGATGAGCAGAAGTGCCTGCTACTGATCCACCTACAATCATAACATGAGTGTAGCGTCCCCGGCAAAAGGGACGTCAGTACACTTGAATTGTACTAGTATGTATGGACAAACTTTGTCCCAAGTAAACTCAAGCCATTAAATTACATTAAAACTAATCAAGCCAACCAACCATGTTTTCCACCTTTTACTCATTTTAGATAAGCCTCAACACAAGCACATTCAAAGTCAACAAATGGAACAACAACCAATCAACAACATAAATTGCAAGTAGTCAAACATAGGAGCAATCAGTGCTCCCCAGGTTGCAAACTCTCCTGTTGTCTCCTTTCACAATTTCACATTATTGATTTTTGTATAAATTTTCAATAGCGATTTCGATCGCTTTCCATCCTTATTGCCCCTGACCACCCTTATTACCTCGGCCACCCTTATCACCCCAACCCACACCTTATTTCCCCACGTTGCGGCGCGCAACACGACCCCGCCTTACAGTTGAAAACACAACAATTTCAAACAGCAGATAAGGTACTACACACAATTTCAACAAGTTCAAATAAGCAACTTACACATTGGTTCATGTTCTCAATTTCTTCTCAAGCCGATATCAAAACCAAGTTACAAGTATTCCAAAATCGAAAATGCCCACATAATCATGTTCAACAATTTACCAAAATTAAGGTGTTTCAAATTCCTTCCACAATAAGCCAAATATGCCATCACAATGGTTGTTCCCAATTCTTTACCAATCTCGATTACCTTTTTATCTTTCAATTCATATTTCATACCACACCACACGTAGTTCGACATCAATCAAATGCTCAACAAGGAAATCAAAGAATTACGTAAAATTTCTCAATTTGACACATGCCAAAACAATTCGCACACATTTGGGCGATTTTACAAGAATCAAAATTAGCCATACATACCTGGTGGTGAGTTTTCTTCCGTTAACTTCCTACTTTATGCTTACCCACGCTATCTTACTCTTGCCAACCTTGTTCTTGAAGACTATTACTTCTACTCACTTCTTTTTACTAAAAATCAAGTTCAATAATCATGCATGAGTGTAAAAATTCTATTTTCAAAAGCTATTATATGCAAACCTCTCTTTACCCAATTAAAACTGAAAGTCAAAGAAAATAGTTAGGGTTTTTACCTTGAAAAGATTGGGGAAGTTGAATCCTTGCCCTAAGATCCCTTGGAATTAAGATGGTTGGAACAATCTTTGAAGATGAAAGATTTCTCTCTCTAAAAACCCTCTCTTCTCTCTCTAATTTTGGTAAGATGATATGATAAAATGAAGAAGAAGTGTGTTATATTAAAGAAGAGATCGGGTCAAAATGTTACAAAAATCTGGGCCGGGGTCAATTATGCGGTGCATTATGCGACCGCAGAATCAACATGCGGTCCGCATAGTGACCGCAGAATTGCCCCAAATTTTACACAGGTTCTGTTAAGGAATGCGGCCAGAATGCGGTCCGCATGCTTGATCTGCGGTCGCAAAGTGCACCGCGGATTTGACATGCGATCGCATATCGACCGCACTTTTGACACGATTTTGGGCAACTCTCTGGAACGTTTTGCGGCAAGAATGCGGTCCGCATGTCAGGTTTGCGGTCGCATTCTTGACCGCATATTTGACATTTTTCGGAAAAATTAATTCTCTACATTTTTGAAACTTAAATCACTACCAAGGGTCCGAACCGCGGCGAGCTTGATTCTACGCATTCCTAACACATTTATTCGGACCATGACACCATAGCTACTAGGTTTTATGCACAAATATTTTACGGGGCCTTACATCCTCCCCCCTTAAGATCATTCGTCCTCGAATGAGGATTTTGAAGTAAATGAGTTGGTTTTGAAAGACATGATATGCAACCATCAAAATTTTGACTAACTCTTATATTTTAGAAAAATTTCGCCGGAGTTTCCTTTGTATTATGGACATATCCACCTGTCAGAGGGCCCCCGAAACACATTACCAAACAACAATACACAAATACAACACCTTTCACAACTGGTATACACTTTCTTACCTCAAGAATGCACATATTCTATCACATTGTTACAATTGCACATAAACTAGTCACTTCAATGAATTCTCACCTTATTTAACCATTTTAACACACCATGTACACTTAACAAACCATTACCAATCTAAACTTACTATTAGTTATTTATTTAACACGTAAATCTTTATAAGGCTTTCATTTATCAAGAACGATTCAAGTGACCCAAGGTAACAACACATTTAACTCATTACAACATGAAGGGGACTTTACTAATACTAAGAGGGAAACAACTTAGACAAGATGACAGTTACTAAGAGTAGGAGGGTCACCTAATTTCTTCTAGGCTTGATCAAACAAATGGGGGTACTTTTCCTTCATCTCTTTTTCCGCTTCCCATGTGGCCTCCTCAACTTGTTGACTTCGCCACAATACTTTAAGAGAGGCAACTTCCTTGTTTCTCAACTTACGGACTTGCCTATCAAGAATGGCAACTGGAACTTCTTCATATGACAAATCTTCATTAACCTCTATAGCTTCGACTGGCATGATGGTGGATGGATCTCCAATCACTTTCTTCAACATGGACACATGGAATACCGGGTGCACTGATGACATCTTAGGAGGCAACTCTAGCCTATAAGCAACTTGACCAATCCTTTGAACGATCCGATATGGCCCGACATACCTAGGACTCAATTTCCCTTTCTTTCAGAATCGCATGACTCCCTTCATAGGAGATACCCTCAAGAACACCCAATCATCGACTTGAAACTCCAAATCCCTTCGACGAACGTCTGCATAGGACTTTTGACGACTCTGTGCTGTTTTCATTCTCTCCCGAATAACCTTGACCTTTTCCATAGCTTCGTACACCATATCTGGCCCTAGCAATTCCGCTTCACCTACCTCGAACCACCCGATTGGCGATCTACATCTTCTCCCGTACAATGCCTCAAACGGGGCCATTTGAATGCTAGCATGATAGCTGTTATTGTAAGCAAATTCTATCAGTGGTAAGTGTTCATCCCAATTACCTTTAAAATCTAAGACACAAGCTCGCAACATATCTTCAAGCGTCTGAATGGTCCGCTCGGCCTGACCGTCGGTCTGTGGATGGAAAGCTGTGCTGAGATTCACTTGAGTTCCCAAACCTTGCTGAAACTTCTTCCAAAAGTTAGCTGTGAACTGAGCCCCGCGATGCGAGATGATAGAAAGTGGAGTGCCATGAAGCCTTACTATCTCCTTGATGTACAATCTTGCATATTGCTCCGCGGTATCAGTGGACTTGACAGGCAGGAAGTGAGCTGATTTGGTGAGTCGATCTACTATCACCCATACTGAATCGAACTTACGCTGAGTGCGAGGTAACCCCACCACGAAATCCATATTGATCATCTCCCATTTCCACCTTGGTATTTCTATAAGCTGAGTTAATCCACCAGGCCGTTGATGCTCGGCCTTCACTTGTTGACAGTTCGGACATTTAGCTACAAAGCCTGCCACATCCCTTTTTATACCGTTCCACCAATAAATCTCCTTGAGATCGTGATACATTTCGTTGAACCAGGGTGCACAGAATACCTGGAAGTATGAGCCTCTGCCATCGCTCTTTCCCGAAGCTCGTCCACATCCGGAACACATAGCCTATCTTGACACCGCAATACACCATCTTCGCTGCTGAGTACAAATGCTGAGGTCTTGTTATTCATGACTGCTTCCTTCACCCGAACCAATGTTGGATCCATGAACTATTTTTCCTTGATTTCCGCGACCAATGATGATTCTGCTCCATTATGCACCAAGATATCCCCCTCGTGTGACGCCGAAATACGAACCCCCAAGCTGGCTAATTGGTAGACCTCTCGAGCCAGGGGTCTCTGATCCACACCCAAATGAGCCAAACTACCCATGGATTTCCGACTAAGAGCGTCAGCTACCACATTTGCCTTCCCTGGATGGTACAATATGTCCATATCATAGTCCTTGAGTAGTTCTAACCACCGCCGCTGTCTCGGATTCAGCTCTTTCTGCTTGAACAAATACTGGAGGCTCTTGTGGTCTGAAAACACATCTACATGAACCCCGTAAAGATAGTGTCGCCATATTTTCAAGGCAAACACAACAGCTGCAAGTTCCAAATCATGCGTCGGATAATTCTTCTCATGGTTCTTGAGTTGTCTGGAAGCATAAGCTATAACCTTTCCGTGCTGCATCAATACACATCCCAAACCTACTCTGGAGGCATCACAATAGACTACAAATGCCTCTGTGCCTTATGGCAAGGCCAATACTGGTGCCGAGGTCAATCTTGACTTCAGTTCTTGGAAACTTTTCTCACAAGCATCGGACCACTGGAACTTAACTGCTTTCTGCGTCAATATAGTCAATGGGGAGGTGAGGGTTGAAAATCCCTCTACAAACCTCCGATAGTACCCTGCCAGACCCAAAAGGCTGCGAATCTCTGTCGGGGTCGTGGGTCTAGGCCAATCTTTCACTGCCGCAATCTTCTGAGGATCCACCATAATTCCCTCACTGGAAATAACATGCCCTAGAAAAGCTACGGACTCCGACCAAAACTCACATTTTGAGAACTTGGCATACAATTGATGCTGAAGAAGGGTCTGCAATGCTGCTCTGAGGTGAACGGCATGATCTTCCCTGCTCAGAGAGTAGATGAGAATATCGTCAATGAATACAATCACAAAGGAATCTAGGAATGGCTTGAAAACCCGATTCATAAGGTCCATGAAAGCTGCTGGGGCGTTGGTTAGCCCAAAAGACATAACCAAAAACTCAAAGTGACCATAACGAGTTCTGAAGGCGGTTTTAGGAATATCCTGCTCCCTGATTTTCAACTGGTGGTACCCGGACCGTAAATCAATCTTTGAGAAGAACCTCGCTCCCTGCAATTGGTCAAACAGATCATCCACTCGAGGCAATGGATATTTATTCTTAATGGTGACTTTGTTAAGCTGCCGATAATCAATACACATTCGAAGTGACCCGTCCTTCTTTCTGACAAAGAGAACTGGAGCACCCCATGGCGACACACTCGGTCGTATGAACCCTTTCTCTAATAAATCCCTCAGCTGCTCCTTTAACTCCCTTAACTCTGCTGGCGCCATTCTGTAAGGTGGAATGGATATCGGCTGAGTATCCGGCAATACATCAATCCCAAAGTCAATCTCCCTATCCGGCGGGATGCCTGGAAGCTCATCTGGAAACACTTCAGAAAATTCATTCACAATTGGCACGGACTCGAGGGTGGGCACCTCTGAGGTGGTGTCCGTTACCCGAACCAGGTGATAGATACACCCCTTCTTAATCATCTTCGAAGCCTTAAGGTAGGAAATATACCTACCCCTTGGCACCACACCATTTCCTCTCCATTCAATGACTGGCTCGTTAGGGAACTCGAGCCTCACAACTCTCGTCCGACAGTCAAGCTTGGCAAAGCACGAATAGAGCCAATCCATCCCCATAATTACATCAAAATCTACCATCCCAAGCTCAATAAGATCGGCTGTGGTATCACGACCACCCATCGTAACAACACAATTCCTATAGACTCGTGAGGCTGTAATAGAATCACCAATAGGAGTCGACACAGAGAACGGCTCATGAAGCTGTTCGGGTTCTATCCCAAAGCTTGAAGCAATGAATGGAGTAACATAAGACAAGGAGGACCCTGGATCGATAAGGGCATAGCAATCAATAGTTTGAACAGACAGGATACCTGTAACAACATCTGGAGAAGCCTCGGCATTCTGGCGGTCACTCGATGCATAGAATCGGCTAGGTCCACCCCTACCCTGAGCTCCACCCCTAGCTGCACCACGCCTCGCTGATGCTGGAGTACGTGCCGATGATGTAGCGGTGAAGAACCGAATGGTCGAGCGGATCCCTACCCATACCACGACGGGGTGCACGGTGGTCCCGCTGAATGTGACCTCTCACCCGCGCCCGAAGCACGCTGGAAGGTCAAGGTAGCAAGTTTCGTATGAAATCTCCCACACTTGGGGCATGTAGGTCTCCACTTGCTGCCGGGATCTCGCCCCGGGATGACCAGGCCCGACGAGACCTCCTGTCTGTCTAAACCGAGGTCTCGAGTAGCGCCTCGCGATGAGCTGTGCACGGATGGCGGTGCACTCGCGGAGGAGCGAGCATATGGTCGGGATGGCCACGATGACCCTCTCGCAGAAGTGATCTCCACTGAACGACCCGTTGGCCAGGGCCACTGCTGCTACTTTCTCTTTTCGCACGAATCTTCAATTTCCTGGCCTCTGTGGCCCGAGAAAACCCCACAATCCTCCCATAGTTCATGTGCGAGTGCAAAGCTGTTGTGGCGGCCTCATTCACCACCAAAGGGCTAAGGCCATGAACAAACCGTCGAACCCGGGCATCCGTGGTCGACACTAAATGAGGAGCATACTTGGACAACCTTACGAACTCCGTGTGATACTCCCAAACACTCATACTGCCCTGCTTGAGGACCTCGAACTCCGTGGCACGTGCTGCCATTGCCTCAGCAGGCAAGAAGTGGTCCATAAATGCATCTACGAACTCGTCCCATCTGGCCGGAGGGCTCCCTTCCTCACGGGAATCCTCCCACGTTTCGAACCATGAACGTGCCGGCTCCGCCCGGCCTGTGAGATGCCAACTCTACCCCTCCATGTACGCAGCCTTCATCACTGCGAGGGTGCTTGTATGTCTCGTCGAGGAATTCTGTGGGTCGGCCTACGGATCGGTGCACGAAAATTACGGAGGGCCGACCGCAGAGCGGTGGACTGCGGAGCCAAGGAATCTCCTCGTCCGTTGGAGGATGCGGGGGCATCATGGGATCTCTGGGCCTAGGCGGCCACTAGCTGTGTTAACATATGGATGGCTCCCTAAGATCCTCGTTAGATATACCAGAACCCAAAGCGGGAATTGTATACTGAGTCGGGAACAACTGGCGGGGAGGAATGGTGGCATTCTCTGCCGCGGTTGGGATAGGGACACTTGGGTTTTGAACGGATGGTCCAAGCAAATTCGGGACTGGTGGGTCATTCTCTCCCACGGCATCGGGTACATGATTAACGGCTGCACTTGGGCCGGCATTGGCCCTAAGGCCGAGTCTAGCCTTCTTCTTAGGTGCCATATTCTGAAAATTTAGGAACAAGGCGCGAATTAGACACAGATATCTCCACGTTGCACTTTACCGCACGATATAGATTAACAAAGAAGTAGGTAAATTCCTAAATGCCCGTGTAGCCCCCTACTCATATGATGTGGTCGACAACACACCTATAAGAAGGGCACTACTAGACACGGCTCCGAGACATCCTAGGACACTTTAAAAACCATAGGCTGTGATACCAAGTTTGTCACGCCCCAAATCGAGGGACATGACCGGCGCCTGACCGGGTTGCCCCAGTCAAGCGGACCTGGGTGCCTTTCATTCCCACGCGTTAACCTTGTGTTGATTGTTTCTCATTAACCAAATATTTTACCAATAATGACTGATTTCATAATGCATAAACATAACCATGTGAGTGATTCACTAACAAGTTCATAATTTATATTTTACAACGCCCCATACATATACATAGGCCACAATCCCACAGTTTACATGTCTATGGAGCCTCTAGGATACAAAAAGGGAAATACAATACTTGCCGGTAACAAGGCTCCGGCTATACCTTACAAAACCAAAATGAAATCTAAACCGAAGTGGCATGAACCACACAAGGCCCCGAGGAAGAAAGGGGCTCACCAAAACGGGCAGTGGAGGATGAAAGATACTACTGCCGATGAGCTGAAGTGCCCTGCTACAGATCCACCTACAATCATAACACGAATGTAGCGTCCCTGGCAAAAGGGACGTCAGTACACTTGAATTGTACTAGTATGTATGGACAAACTTTGTCCCAAGTAAACTCAAGCCATTAAATTACATTAAAACTAATCAAGCCAACCAACCATGTTTTCCACCTTTTACTCATTTTAGATAAGCCTCAACACAAGCACATTCAAAGTCAACAAATGGAACAACAACCAATCAACAACATAAATTGCAAGTAGTCAAACATAGGAGCAATCAGTGCTCCCCAGGTTGCAAACTCTCCTGTTGTCTCCTTTCACAATTTCACATTATTGATTTTTGTATAAATTTTCAATAGCGATTTTGATCGCTTTCCATCCATATTGCCCCTGACCACCCTTATTACCTCGGCCACCCTTATCACCCCAACCCACACCTTATTTCCCCACGTTGCGGCACACAACACGACCCCGCCTTACAGTTGAAAACACAACAATTTCAAATAGCAGATAAGGTACTACACACAATTTCAACAAGTTCAAATAAGCAACTTACACATTGGTTCATGTTCTCAATTTCTTCTCAAGTTAATATCAAAACCAAGTTACAAGTATTCCAAAATCGAAAATGCCCACATAATCATGTTCAACAATTTACCACCATTAAGGTGTTTCAAATTCCTTCCATAATAAGCCAAATATGCCATCACAATGGTTGTTCCCAATTCTTTACCAATCTCGATTACCTTTTTATCTTTCAATTCATATTTCATACCACACCACACGTAGTTCAACATCAATCAAATGCTCAACAAGGAAATCAAAGAATTACGTAAAATTTCTCAATTTAACACATGCCAAAACAATTCGCACACATTTGGGCGATTTTACAAGAATCAAAATTAGCCATACATACATGGTGATGAGTTTTCTTCCGTTAACTTCCTACTTTATGCTTACCCAAGCTATCTTACTCTTGCCAACCTTGTTCTTGAAGACTCTTACTTCTACTCACTTCTTTTTACTAAAAATCAAGTTCAATAATCATGCATGAGTGTAAAAATTCTATTTTCAAAAGCTATTATATGCAAACCTCTCTTTACCCAATTAAAACTGAAAGTCAAAGAAAATAGTTAGGGTTTTTACCTTGAAAAGATTGGGGAAGTTGAATCCTTGCCCTAAGATCCCTTGGAATTAAGATGGTTGGAACAATCTTTGAAGATGAAAGATTTCTCTCTCTAAAAACCCTCTCTTCTCTCTCTAATTTTGGTAAGATGATATGATAAAATGAAGAAGAAGTGTGTTATATTAAAGAAGAGATCGGGTCAAAATGTTACAAAAATCTGGGCCGGGGTCAATTATGCGGTGCACTATGCGACCGCAGAATCAACATGCGGTACGCATAGTGATCGCAGAATTGCCCCAAATTTTACACAGGTTCTGTTAAGGAATGCGGCCAGAATGCGGTCCGCATGCTTGATCTGCGGTCGCAAAGTGCACCGCAGATTTGACATGCGATCGCATATCGACCGCACTTTTGACACGATTTTTGGGAAACTCTCTGGAACGTTTTGCGGCAAGAATGCGGTCCGCATGTCGGGTTTGCGGTCGCATTCTTGACCGAAGAATTCTACGCATTCCTAACACATTATTCTCTACATTTTTGAAACTTAAATCACTACCAAGGGTCCGAACCGCGGCGAGCAAGCTCGCCGCGAAGAATTCTACGCATTCCTAACACATTTATTCGGACCATGACACCATAGCTACTAGGTTTTATGCACAAATATTTTACGGGGCCTTACACCCTCATCCCTAGAATCCCTAGAATCGGTCTCCAAAATCTCCATATATAACCATAATCAGACTAATACCATCACCATGTGCAAAGAATCAAATTCCATAATAAAAACAACAAAATATACAAAAATTTCGAAATCGGCCAAAACCCGGCCCCTAGGCCCGTATCTCGAAATCAGTCAAAAATAGCACAATAATAATCCTCGTCCTCTTCTGAGTCTAACCAAATAAAATTTGTATAAATCAGACTCCGTTTGGTTCCTTAAATCCTCACTTAAAACTCTCCAAAACTCAAACCCTAACTCCCCAAATTTTACTTTGAAATCATCAATCAAATTCCAAAAACAAAGATGGATTCATGAAATATAATCAAAATCAAGTATAGAACACTTAACCCAATCTATATGATGAAAATCGCCTCCAAAATTGTCCAAATCCAAGCTCCATAACTCAAAATATGACGGAAAGAACAAACCCTAGTTTTATATATTTTTCTACCAGTTATTCTGCCTCGTTTGTCGTTCCAAACGATAACGAAACTTATATTTTATAACACCAATGGATTCCTTATGAAATTCTAATCAAGTTAGGCTTTTGAATCACTCAATTTGACCTTATAATGAATGCGATATGTATGTTTTAATATTAGCAAATAGTGCAAATATTTAAATAGATTGCTAGTGACAATTTCGAAATTAATCCGAAAAATCTAGCAGCATAATTCTTAGTGAAATGACCCTAGAATCCTCATACGATGTTCAAATTTGATGATTCTTTTTGCTACGGGTCCGTAATTATAATACGGATCTAATTCTTCAATAAAAAGCGAAATTGGAGCTTATTTGTTCAATATTATATCATTTATACTTGAAAAAACGACTTCGAAACATAAGAAAAATGAGCGCAACACGACCCAAACCTATACGAAACTCACCCGAGGTAATCGGGACCTCAAACAATAATTTTAAGAAGTCATAAAGCACTACCCAAACTTAGTCGAGCCACTGGAATACCAAAAATAATACCGAATCACCTCGAATTCAAGCCTAAGAACTTCTAAACTTCCAACTTTTGCCAATTCAAGCTTAATTCTACCGCGGACATCCAAATTATATTCTAGACACACTCCTAAGTCTAAAATCATCCAACGAAGCTAATCGAATCATAAAAATCTTAATCCGAATTCGTTTACTCATAAGTCAACTTCCGGTTGACATTTTTTTTAATCTTAGCTTTCTAACTAAGAGAACAAGTGATCATTTCACTCCAAAACTACTTCGAACCCAAACATACCAACTCGATACAACTCAACACAGCTCAAAAATACACAAAGAAGCATAAATGAGGGAAACATGGCTATAACTCTCAGATCGACTGACTAGGTCGTTACAGAAACAGACTATGGGGGAGTACAGTCTGGATATAAAGTCAACAATTTAAGTAAGAAACAAGGCAATAACAATAATTAATGAGAGCAGGAAAGTCAACAATTGCACGACATCAACCTTCGTTCTTTTACTCTCATTCTTACCATAAGCAATCAAATAAAGTGTATGGCGTCAGCCTTCGTGCTTTTCCTCACATAACTCTCATATCATGGCACGAAATGACCCTTCGTGCTAATATAATCAAGACATGGCACAGAATGCTCCTTCATGCATAAATAATCAAAACATGGGACGAAATGTTCCTTCGTGCATAAATAATCAAAACATATCACGGAGTGTTCCTTCGTGCATAAATAATTAAACATGGCACGAAATATTCCTTCGTGCATACATAATCAAAACATGGCACAAAATGTTCCTTCGTGCATAAATAATAAAACATGGCACGGAATGTTCCTTCATTCATAAATAATAAAAATATGGCACAGAATATTCCTTCGTGCATAATTAATCAAACATGGCACAGAATGTTCCTTCGTGCAATAATAATCAAACATGGCGCGGAATGACACTTCGTGCAAAATAACTCTTCCTCACCCAAACAAAATACAACCAAGTGGGGCAGGGGAATTGACATACAACATTAAATATCCCAGCAAGGGAGAACAAAGAAAAACAGCTAAATCCCGGCAAGGGAGCAACAACAATATGTTCAAACAATCCCGGCAAAGAAGATAATCAATATACTCAGAATATCCCGGCAAGGGAATAATCGCATCTCTTTCTATTATTTTCATTTCTTACTTTATAATCAAGTCAAAAATTGAGCCAACGCTCCAAGGAGTTTACAAATCACATTTCCTTCTCATATCATATAGAAACTATCAATTTACAATGAAGAGTCACTATCGAATCCCAAATAAGCATAAATAAGGACTCACGATCATGCTAGACACCGGTGTATAGATACTCGTCACCATGACTATACATAGTACTCAACATTTAGCAATTAGCAAATAATACTCTAATCTTATTCCCTCAAGCCAAAGTTAGATCAAACACTTACGTCGGTCAAAAATATAGCAATCAACTCAAATACCCCTTTCCTCTACAATCCGACTCCGAAACAATGATATCTAGGAATAATTAATTTAATAATATCAATAAAGGATCAATGACAACGTCCCATAGACTAGATATGAATTTACTAGTATTCTTCCAAAAATACCAAAATTCGACACCGGGCCCACATGGTCCAAACACGAGCCTCATACCAAAACCTAGTCACCTATAAACCCACGAGTTTAAATGTATAATTTTTTTAAGATTCTACTCCAAATTGAGGTTGAATCACCCAAAATCCTCAAAACCCTTAATTTCTACTTTGATTTCATGATTTGGGCTTAGAAACTTGCTAATTAATGAAGGAAAAGTAAAGGAAATAAGTGGGGGATTACTTACCCAAGTGGTCTTGAAGAATAGGGACTTTAATGGCTTTCTAAGGCTTGGGAGAGAAAAGAGCTCGTGAGAAAAAGTGAGGAAATCCCGTATCTAATGTTCTGTTTTAAACTTAAAAATTCACTGAGTGAAATTGCCCTTCGCGTTCGCGGGAAGGGGACTGCGTTCGCGAAGGGTAAACTGGGCAAGTCATCATGAATGCATGAATATAAAGCAAACGCGTAAAAGAAAATGCTGGGGGTCCGGGAATTATTATACGCGAACGCGTGAAGGGCCATGCGAACGTGTTAAGGAAGCTGGTGAAGCTACGCGTTCGCGAACACTGGGATGCGAACGCGAAGAAGGGATTTCTGGGGGTCTTGAAATTGGCTTACGAGTTAGCGAAGGTTGTGATGCGAACACGATGGGAGGGACCTGGGAAGCATCGCGAAAGCGATATGAAGGACACGAACGCGAAGAAGGGAATGCCTGTGCAAAAATTGCAGAAAATCTGATGTTATCCTAAGTCCAAAACCATCCCGAACACCTCGGAAAACACTCTCGAGCCCTCGAGGATCCCAACCTATCACACACACTAACTCAACAACATCCTATGAACTTATCCGTATGATCAAATCTCTAAAATAACATCATAAACGAGGAATCAAACCTCAAAATCATCACTTTTTCATCAAACTTCATAAACTTCAAATATTAGATATTTAGGTCCAAACTCGTCAAATGACGTCCGATTTCGATCAAACTTTACAGAAAGCGCTTAACATATATTTAAGACTTGTACCGGGCATCGTAACCAACATACAAGCCCGATAAAATAGTCTTTTAATCACTTTTCATTTCCATTTTCCTTAATAATTTCAGAAAAACAATTTCACAGAAAAATTCTTTTACTCGGGTTCTACACCTCAGATTTCGACTCTTGGCATATGCAATAGTCCCATATTTATTTATGAACCCTCCGGGAATGTCAAATCACGGGTCTGAATCTGGGTCCGTTTACCAAAAATGTTGACTGAAGTCAACTTTAATCATTTTAAAGCCACATTTTAACTTTTTTCACAGAATTTAACACATAATTTTTTCGGCTACATGCCCAAACTATGCACACAAATCGAGGCAACTAAAAGTGAGGTTTTCAAGACTCGGAAGCACGAAAATAGAGAGAAATCTGGTAATGACCCTTTGGATCGTTATATTCTCCACCTCTAAAACAACCGTTCGTCCTTGAATGAATAAAAGAGAGAAGTACTTGAGTTAGGAAATAGATAAGGATAACGACTCCGCATATCAGACTCGGACTCCTAGGTCGATGTCACAGGAAGCTAACGTCTCCACTCGACACGCACTGAAGGAAAACTCTTCAACCTTAACTATCGAACTTGCCGGTCTAGAATGGCTACTGGCTCCTCCTCGTAAGACAGATCCATGTCCAGCTGGACAGTGCTGAAATCTAACACGTGAGTTGGATCATCGTGATACCTCCAAAGCATGGATACATGAAACACTGGATGCACGGCTGATAAGCTAGGTGGCAAGGCAAGTCTGTAAGCCACCTGTCCCACGCGATCAAGAATCTCAGATGGGCCAATGAACCTACGGCTAAGCTTTCCCTTCTTCCCAAATCTCATCACACCCATCATAGACGATACACGGAGCAATACTCGCTCACCAACCATGAAAGCTACATCTCGAACCTTGCAATCCACATAACTCTTTTGCTGCGACTGAGCCGGACAAAGTCTATCCTAAATGATCTTGACCTTATCCAAGGCCTCCTGGAAACAAAATCCATGGTAATCCTCTCCCACTTCCACTCGGGAAGCTCAATCCTCTGAAACACACCATCAGGCCTCTGATGCTCATACCTGACCTGCTGACAATTCAAACACTGAGCCACATATGCAACAATACCTTCTTCATCCTACGCCACAAATAATGTTTCTGCAAGTCCTGATACATCTTCACGGTGCCCGGGTGAATAGAATACCGAGAACTATGTGCCTCCACTAAGATCAACTCTCGAATTCAATCGACATTGGGCACACAATCTCGCCCTACAACCTCAAAACACCATCATCATCTATAGTCACCTTCGTGGAACCTCCACACTGCACCGTGTCTCTTAGGACACCTAAATGAGGATGATCAAACTCCCGATCACTTATACTTTCCAATAATGAAGAACGAGAAACCGTGAAAGCTAACACTCTGCTAGGCTCAGAAATGTCCAACCTCACAAATCGATTGGCCAAGGACTGAATATCCAAAGCAAGCGGTCTCTAGCTGACCGCAATATAAGCAAGACTATCCATGCTGGCGGACTTTCTACTCAATGCATCGGCCACCACATTAGCTCTCCCCGGGTGGTACAAAATAGTAACATCATAATCCTTCAAGAGCTCCAACCACCTCCGCTGCCTCAAGTTCAACTCCTTCTGCTTGAACAAGTATTGCAGACTCTTGTGATCAGTGTACACCTTACATGTCACGCCATATAAGTAATGCCTCCAAATCTTCAAAGCATGAACAATAACTGCCAACTCTAGAACATAAACCAGATAATTCTTCTCGTGGATCTTCGAAAGCCTCGAAGCATCAACAATGATTCTGCTATCCAGCATCAATACCGCACCAAGCCCAATATGGGAAGCATCAGAATAAACTGTATAAGGCCCTGGGCCTGTGGGCAAAACCAATATCGGTGACGCAGTTAGAGCTGTCTTGAGCTTCTGAAAGCTCGACTCATACTCATCTGACCACCTGAACTGGGCACCCTTCTGGGTCAATATGGTCATCGGGGCTGTTATGGATGAAAACCCCTCCACGAATCGGCGATAATAACCTACCAACCCAAGAAACTCCGAATCTCAGTCACTGAAGCTGGTCGAGGCCAATTCTTGACTACCTCAATCTTCTTCGGGTCTACCTGAATATTCTCTTCTGGTATGACATGGCCCATAAATGCAACCAAACTCAATTATAACTTGCACTTCGAGAACTTGGAATATAGTTGACTATCCTTTAGAGTCTGAAGAACCACTTTAAGGTGCTGCTCGTGCTCCTCCTGGCTACGGGAGTACACTAGAATGTCATCAATAAAAACTATCACGAACAAGTCCAAGTAAGGTCTGAAAACTTAGTTCATCAACTCAATAAATGCTACTGGGTATTGGTCTACCCAAATGACATGACCAAAAACATATATTTCACATACCGAGTGCAGAATGCTGTCTTAGGAACATCAGACGCCCATCCTCAGTTGCTGGTAGTTAGCTCTCAAGTCTATCTTTGAAAACACCTTTGCACCATGAAGCTGGTCAAACAAATCATCAATCCTCGGTAGTGAATACTTGTTCTTTATCGTCACCTTGTTCAATTGACAGTAATCAATGCACATCCTCATCGATCCATCATTTTTCTTCACAAATAGCACTGGCGCACCCCAATGAGAAATACTAGGAATGATAAAACCCTTCTCTAGCAAATCCTGTAACTGGTCCTTTAACTTCTTCAACTCTGGCGGGGCTATGCGATATGGCAGAATGGAAATGGGCTGCGTGCCTGGAGCCAAATTAATACGAAAATCAATATCCCTATCGAGCAGCATACCTGACAGGTCTGAAGGGAAAACCTAGGGGGACTCTCGAACAATAGGAACAAAATCAATAAAAGGGACCTCTATGCTAGAATCGCGAACATATGCCAGATAAGCTAAACACCACTTCTCGACCATATGTCGAGCCTTCACATATGAAATAACACTACGGCTGGCATGACCTGGGGTCACTCTCCACTCCAATCGAGGCAAATATGGCAAAGCCAAAGTCACGGTCTTGGCGTGATAATCCAAGATAGCATGATGCGGAGATAACCAATCCATCCCTTATATAACGTCGAAATATACCATGTCTAAAAGCAATAAATCAACACGGGCCTTTAGACCCTCAAACACTACCACACAAGAACGATGAACTCGGTCGACCACTATAGAATCACCCACCGGTGTAGATATATAAACAGATATACCACAAACATCACTAGGCATAGCCAAGTAGGGTGCAAAATAGGATGACACATACAAATACGTAGACCCATAGTCGAGTAGCACTGAAGCATCTCTAATACAAATCAGAATGGAACCTGTAATGTCTACACCTGAGGACTCAGCCTCTTGCCTGGCTTCTGGCTAGCCTCTACCTCCAGTGACTTGAAGTCCACCTCTAAGACCTCTACCTCCACCTCTACCACCTCTGCCACCGCCTCTACCTGGTTGGGCAAGCTGTGGAACCTCTGATTCCTGAATCATAGCACAAGAACTCTAATGTTGGAAGCTTCCATAAACTCGAGGGCAATATCTGACAATGTCTCTCGGATCACCACAAGCATGGCAAGACCTTGTCTGCTACGGCTGCACACCCCTTAACCTCGGGCAAATTCTTCGGTTGGGGCCATACTTACCACACTCATAATATCTACATGAACGCTTTAACTAAGGGATATGAGGCTGACCCTATCGACCTGAATGACCACCTAAAGTACCATGAGTGATATGGGAAGCTGACCGAAAGGGCCTGGGAGGATGGCCTCTACCATGAGTACCTCTACCTCCAGATGAGGCACCACTGAACATGCTTGCATGACGGGGCCTCTTATCCGACCCAGGACCACCTCCCTGTGGCAGAGCTATCTCAACTCTACGGCCCATATTGGCCGCCTCCTGAAAAGTAATCTCACTCTCGGCCTGAGCCACTATACCCGGTTGACCTAGCACTGCTGGCAAAACCACTTGAAGAAAACCTGCTCGAATGAAACCATCTATAAGGCCTACCAATCTGACTAGAACATCCTAAAGAACTGGGGTGGCAATGAACCCCTCTGGTACCTGAGCTGGGCCCATCGAAACTGCTGGGATGGGAACATCCTCCTCAAAACTGACATGAGGCTCCGCCACTGGGGCTGCTGCTGGGGTCTCGAACTACTGCACGGTAGATGAAGAAGCACGTGTTCTCACCATCTGCGAAAGAATAGTGTATAAATTCAACTAGTGTTTGAGAAACGGAACCACACGACAAGAAAGAATAAAGTGAGATTTTCCTTACTCCATAAACCTCTAGGGGATAAATACAGACGTCTTCGTATCGATCCCTGATACTCTACCAAGTTTGTATGTTAATAGCGAGACCTGTGTAGCCTAGAGCTCTGATACCAACTTGTCACGACCCAGATTTTCTACCATCGAGAGTCGTGATGGGGCCTACTGTCGGAGCTAGACAAGCCAAGCATTTAAATATTTTCTGATAACAACCCAACAATACTAATAATAACGAGTCATTTATATGAAAGCGGAAGCTTAATATTTCTCTACCCAAGACTCGTGTCGCTATCTCACGAACTACTAAAGAGTGCTACAAACAAGTCAGAATAGGAAATACATATTATCTGTATCGGTACAATGAAAATAAACTGAAAACATGGAAAGGGACTTTGGCTTGCGAATGCCAGCTAGGCTACCTCGTAAGTCCCTGGACTGAAATCAGCTCCCGATCAATATCCTACTGATGTGGATCAAAATTTGCTCTGGTACCATGATATATGCAAAAGAGCACAGAAGTGTAGCATCAGCACATACATATGCTGGTAAGTGCCTGGCCTAACCCCGGCGAAGTAGTGACGAGGCTAGACAGGACTACCAAATCCACCTATATATATATATATATATATATATATATATGCAACAAAAGAAAAGAATACATAAATTAAACAGTTAAGAGGGAGGGAAATAGAGTATGGGGGAGTACAGTCCGGGTATAAAGTCAACAATTTTAGTAAGAAACATGGAAATAACAATAATTAATGAGAGTAGGAAAATAAACAGTTGCACGGCATCAACCTTCGTGCTTTTACTCTCATTCTCACCATAAGCAATCAAATAAAGTGCATTGCATTAACCTTCGTGCTTTTTCTCACATAACTCTCAATCATGGCACGGAATGACCATTTGTGGTAATATAATCAAGACATGGCACAGAATGTTTCATCGTGCATAAATAATCAAAACATGGCATGGAATGTTCCTTCGTGCATAAATAATCAAAACATGGCACAGATTCCTTCGTGCATAAATAATCAAACATGGCACGAAATATTCGTTCGTGCATACATAATCAAAACATGGCACGGAATGTTCCTCCGTGCTTAAATAATCAAACATGGCATGGAATGTTCCTTCGTGCATAAATAATCAAAATATGGCACAGAATGTTCCTTCGTGCATATTTAATCAAACATGGCACGAAATGTTCCTTCGTGCAATAATAATCAAAACATGGCACGAAATGACCCTTCGTGCAAAATTAATCTTCCTCACTTAAACAACAATCACAACCAAGCGGGGCGGGGGAATAGACAGACAACATTAAATATACTGTCAAGGGAGAACAAAGAAAAACAGCTAAATCCTGGTAAGGGAGCAACAACAATATGTTCAAACAATCCTAGCAAGGAAGATAATCAATATACTGAAAACGTCTCGGCAAGGGAATAATCACATCTCTTTCTATTATGTTCATTTCTTACTTTATAATCAAGTCAAAAATCGATCCAATGCTCCAAGGAGTTTACAAATCACATTTCCTTCTAATTCTTCTCATATCATATAGAAAACACCAATTTACAAGGAAGAGTCACCATCGAATCCCAAATAAGCACAAATAAGGACTCACAGTCATGCTAGACATCGGTGTATAGATACTTGTCACCATGTCTATACACCGTACGCAATATTTAACAATTAGCAAATAATACTCTAATCCTATTCCCTCAAGGCAAAGTTAGATCAAATACCGCCTTTCCTCTACAATCTGAATCCAAAACAATGATATCCAAGCATAATTAATTCAATAATATCAATAAAGGCTCAATGGCAACATCCCATAGACTAGATAAGAATTTCCTAACATTCTTCCAAAAATAACAAAATTTGACATCGGGCCCACATGGTCCAAATACGAGGCTCGGACCAAAACCTAGTCACTCATAACCCCAAGAGTTCAAATATATAATTTTTTTTATGATTCGACACCAAATTGAGGTTGAATCACCCAAAATCCTCAAAACCCTAACTCTACCCAAAACCCATAATTTCTACTTGGATTTCATAATTTAGGCTTAGAAACATGCTAATTAATGAAGAAACAATTAAAGAAATGAGTGGGGGATTACTTACCCAAGTGATCTTGAAGAATGGGGACTTTAATGGCTTCCTAAGGCATGGGAGGGAAGAGAGCTCGTGAGAAAAAGTGAGGAAATCTTGTATCTAATGTTCTGTTTTGAACTTAAAAATTCACTGGGCGAAATTGCCCTTCGCGTTTGCGGGAAGAGGACCACGTTCACGAAGGGTAAACTGGGCAGGTCATCGCAAACACATGAAATAGAACGCGAACACGTAGAAGAAAATGCTGGGGGTCCGGGAATTAAACGCGAATGCGTGAAGGGCCACACGAACGCGTTGAGGAAGCTGATGAAGCTACGCGTTCGCGAACAGTGGAATGCGAATGCGAAGAAGGGATTTCTGGGGGTCCTGAAATTGGCTTACGCGTTCGCGAGGTATGTGATTTGAACACGGAGGGAGGAACCTAGGAAGCATCGAGAACGCGATATGAAAGACGCGAACGCGAAGAAGGGAATGCCTGTGCAAAAATTGCAGAAAATCTGCCATCATCCCAAGTCCAAAATAACCCCGAATACCTTCGAAAACACTCACGAGTCCTCGGGTCTCCCAACCAATCGCACACACTAACTCAACAATATCCCACGAAGTTATCCATATGATCAAATTGCCAAAATAACATCATAAACGAGGATTCAAACCTCAAAATCATCACTTTTTTATCAAACTTCATAAACTTCAAATTTTAGATATTTAGGTCCGAAACACGTCAAATGGCGTTCGATTTCGACCAAACTTTACATAAAGCGCTTAACACATATTTAAGACTTGTACCAGGCATCGGAACCAAAATACGAGCCGGATACCATAGTCTTTTAATTATTTTTTATTTCTATTTTCCTTAATAATCTACTCGGGTTCTAGATATCGAATATCGTCTCCGGGAACATGCCCGAGTCCCATATTTTTCTACGGACCCTTCAGGACCGTTGAATCACGCATCTGGTCTCTTTACCAAAAATATTGACCGAAGTTAATTTTAATCATTTTAAAGCCACATTTTGAAATGTTTTATAGAATTTAACATATAATCTTTTTGGCCACGTGCCCGGACTATGCACACAAATCGAGGCAACTAAAAGTGAGGTTTTCAAGTCCTCGAAAGTGCAGAAAAAGAGAGAAATCCGGTGATGACCCTTTGGGTTGTCACAATTTTGAAGTAAAAAAATAAGCTTGTCTAAATGTATAAAGTAATCAACTCCAAGGGATTCTTCGAAAAATATTGAGATTTTATTATCAATATTCTCATCAAATTGTTACTTCCTATATATCATACGTTTCGTATGAAATTCAGGTTCGATATTCATTTCATATGTAATTTCTTGGCATAAATCATAGCAGTTATAAATCTTTCTTCTCTATACATGTTAAAGAAAGAAATTAATTTTTTAACTTCACATATCCTTTTTTAAAACTTATGCATAGCATATGAGGTGTAAGAAAAAAATAGGCCCTCGTAAATGTGGGGCCTAAAACAGATGCTTTACTTGCTTTATGAAAGGGTTACCCTTGAACACCATTAATTTTAAATTTTTTAAAGAGTACACGAGTTTGAAATCTAAAGTCGTATTTTTTTAGCTTGAAATTTAGGGACTGACTTCTTTAGATGAACTCTAAGGAAACATGGAAACATAATTTAGAGACATATGTTGTATGGTAATTAATTAATAGTTACAAAATGAGATTATGTAATTTTATCACTGAACTTTATATTTTTCTAGTGTTCTTTCTGAATCTTTCTTCATTATAGAATTTTTGTCATTTCGTACATTCATTAGCTTTTTAATAATCGGGGGAAGCACAAACATATTCACTAGTATTCTTATAAGAGAAAACTACCCTCTATAGCCCCTCAAAATTTTAATAGCCCATGTTTTATCCTACTTACAAAAGATGGCCCATCGGCTCAAATATATTACATATAATAGCCGAAAGGATGAGTTTTACAAGATAAACGCTTGTAGCCCAGTGGTTTGAGCGCTTGTTACCTAAGCTGAAGGTCATGGGTACGACCCTTGCTTGGCGCAATAGAACAATGTTTTTTTTGCAATGTATAAATATTGTTTCCTAAGTTTGACAATGTATCTTTGGTGTATATTGAGCATATCTCGAGTGTACTTGTGTATATATTTGTGTACCCCAAATCTATTTTTTATATACTAATAGTCTATTTTGTATAGTGAGACTCTATTTTGTATAGTGACACTCTATTTTGTATATTTTTTGTATAGTAATAGTCTATTTTGTATATGTTTTGTACAGTCTATTTAGTATATTTTTTGTATAGTAACTGTCTATATTGTATAGTGGCACTCTATTTTTGTATATTGACAATCTGACTTGTATAGTGACAGTCTATTTTGTATATTTTTTGTATAGTAACAGTCTATTTAATATATATTTTGTATAGTGACAGTCTATTTTGTATAATGACAATCTACTGTATATAAATTTTTTAGTGGCAGTCTATTTTGTATAATTTTCGTATAGTGTCAGTCTATTTTGTATATATTTTGTCATATATCAATATTCAAATCTATTTCCCTAGCAAAGAAAGTTAGCCACAAAAAAAATGAGGCAATAACAGAGAGCTTGGAATTTTTATTCAAAGGTTGGTTGCCCCTCTTTCTTTAGCCAATGATTTTCCTTTTTCACTTTTAAACAAAAACAGCAACCCTTGAATTTCTGGAAATACATACTAATAACAAATGAGTTTATGTATTTCCAGAAATTATAGATAAACTTATTTGAATTTCTGGAAATACAATTAATTAAGGAGAGTTTTGTCGATATTCTTGAATCTTGATAGGTAATTAATGAATGAAAAGTCCATATTTTACCTTGCGTTTTCTACGATATTTTCGCAATGCGCCAGCATGATACATGAAAAGTCATACTCAAATTTTGAAAACTTTATCAAATAGCTGCGACAAGTTACCCCATTTTTCTGATACACATACCCTTGGATACCTTACTGTCCTAATCAAACAAAATTTCAAGAATAAAAAAGAAACTAGTTGGCTAATCAAATTTGCTCTTGATCTCTGTCAAGATCACGCAGCAAGTTGCAATTCTGTATGCATAAATTGACCCTTTTTTAAATAAAAAAATAGTAATAATAATGATGTTTTTCACACATATCATGTCTTTAAACGGCAGAAAGATTGGATCAAAACCAGCCAAAGTCCACAGACCTCTTGTCGATTGGAACTACGCTTAAAATAAGATACCAAGTCAGATGCTGAAGTATCTTGAGTTGGAAATTACCATATTACAATTGGCATATGCAGAATACACCAAAAAACATATATTACCCAGCTAATCTTTGTCCTTTTCTCGGCCTACCTATGGTGGCGCAAACATCAATGGCCAACTGGGAATACCGTATCTTTGAAAAGACGATGGGCAAACCTTAGCGGCCAATCATTGTCCAAAATTATATCATCAAATTACTTTTGGGCTATAAGTTGTAAAATATAATTTTGGGCTACTTGATGATATAAATTTGGCCCGAAAGGCTATAAATGATATTTGCTCTTCTTATAACCTCCTCAAATTAGTATTATATAATAATTGAATTTACAGTTAATACTTACAGTTCTTTATTTAAATATCTATAGAAAAAATTCTATAAATTACTCCCTCCGTTTCAATTTATGTGAACCTATTTTCTTTTTAGTCCGTGCCAAATAGAGTGACCTCTTTCCTTTATTTGGAAACAATTTACTTTTATGTAATGATTTATAGCCACACAAAATAAAGGTGCCTCATTTTACACCACAAGATCAAAAGTCTTCTCTTTTTTTTTAAATTTCGTGCTCATTCAAATGGGTTCACATCAATTGAAACGGAGGTAGTATTTAATTCACGTATACTCATAACTAAGCCTCGAAATCCGCCCCGCGTATACAGTTCTTTTAAATGTTTAATGCAGATAGCTCAATAGATGGACACGTAGCCTTCAATTCTAAGAAGTTAATGAAATCATTGGTGATAATCTTTTTTCATTGAGCGCTACTAGAAAATGTCAAAATTCTGACCAAACTTTTCCGATTGAAAAATGCGATCAGAAATTAGCGACTTTTTCAGTCGAAAATAGCCCCAAAAAAATATTTCCTACGGCCCAAAATAAGTGATTGTTTTGGATGTTTTCACATATATTAAGAAAGTCACATTTTAGCATTGATTAGCAATTGAATTGACCATTTTAACCTTATTAACTCACATAATTACTCCTAACACATATTCCAACATTATTTACTCTAAGGACAATATAGGAAAAATATCATTAAGTCATTCTTGAAATCTAAAAGAATCACTTATTTTGGACCACAAAAAAACTAAAAAAACACTTATTTTGGACCAGAGGGAGTATTTTTTTCTTAAAATATTTCAACCTTGTACCAGCTATTTTGGTCGATAATTTTGGTGCAAAATTGTGGGAACTAAACTTCCGACAGATTTCGTCGGTCAATAAAAGTCGAAATTCCCAAGGTTCATTATATTTTGGATTTCGATTGAATTGATCGGAAAAAATTAAAATAAAATATTTTACAAAAAAATATTCATACCGATATGGTCGAAAGTTGTTGTGAATTCCAAAGCCCGACTTGTCAATGCTTTTAACAATCAAATCGGTCGAAAATATATTTTTAAAGTATACTATAATATTTTTATTTTTCCGATAAGCCCCCTGGACCCGTCTCTTTTGTTCTCTTCCTTTACTTCTTCTTTTTCCTCCACATTTTAGCTCCGCCTCCTACCTCTCCACTTCCGCCCTATCAAAATATTTGAGCTTCATCAAAATTCCACCATTTCCCCTCTCCAAGGTATAACTCTTTCTCCTCACTTCTCCTTCTCTCTTGCGGCAAAAACCCTGGAATTATCCATGGTCGCGGCAGAATCCAAGCACCAAACCCTAACCCATTTTTTCTCCGTACCGACCAACATCTCCCCAGCATTGGGTTGTAGCGGCCACCACCATCTTCACCTCGCCCGGCTGTAGATTCTCAGCCGACACTTGAAGATATGACTTCGATATGGACACAGGAGGTCGGTGGAGTAAATAACGGTATAAAATATTTTAGTAATTTTATAGATATTACTTCATTTTAATATTACCTCCGTTTTAATTTATGTGAACCCATTTGACTGCGCACGGAGTTTAAGAAAAGATAGAAGACCTTTGATCTTGTGGTGTAAATGTGATGACCCGACCCGTCATCATGTGAGTTATCACCTCGTTATCCCCGTTAAATGCTTGTTAATGTTTCAATATGCATGTTTGGCGAGTTTGAGTCAATTCGGGTTGAGTTTAGTTGGAAATGAGACAAAAAGTCTCTTAGAAGAAGGGATAGTTGTGAAAAGTCAACTGGACGTTGACTTGTGAGTTAGAGAGCTCGGAATCGAATTCTGATGATTCGGTCAGCTCCAGGAGGTCATTTGCGAGCTAGGAGCGCGATCGGAAGTGAATTTGGAGGTCCGGTGTAGTTTTAGGCTTGAATTGGCCAAAGTTGAATTTCGGCGATATCCGATCGATAGGTGAAATTTTGATCCGGGAGTTGGAACGGAATTTCGATAGTTGCAGTAGTTCCGTTGTGTGATTTTGGATGTGCCTGCAAAATTTCAGGTCATTCGGACGTCGTTTGGTCGGGTTTTTGATCGAGTGTTAGTTTCGGAAGTTTTGAAGAAACTTAGGCTTGAATCCATGCGTAATTGGTGATTTTGATGTTTAGGATGGTGTTTTTATGATTGGAACAAGTTTGAATCGTGTTATGGAGTATGTTGGTAGTTTTTCGTTGGGGTCTCGGGGGCCTCAGGATGAATTCGGGGGTCCAAACGGACCATTTTTGGCCTAAGACAGCAGCTAAATTGCTGTTGTGTCTGCAGAAGGAAATCCTTCATCGAGTTCGCGATGAAGGGCACGCGTCCACGAAGGTCACAAGGGTATGCATCGCGTTCGCGATGGTCTGGACGCGAACGCGTAGGGTCAGGATCGGAGGCTTCGCGTTCGCGTGGAGCTGGAACGCGTTCGCGTAGGTTTGTCAGGGTGTGCATCGCGTCCGCGTGAGGGATATCGCGAACGTGTAGAAGGAAAAATAGGCGGCTGGGAGCTAGTGCATCGCGAACGCGTTGGGGAAGGTCGCGTTCGTGAAGGTAAATCCGGGCTGGGCATCGCGAACGCGTGGCAGGGAATGCGAACGCGTAGAGCAATCGACCCAGGCAGTGAATTAAAAACCAGAAACATTTCACATACGGGTTCATTTGTAAAACCCTCCATTGTTGAGCTCTAGAGTGAGAAAGTGACGGGAAATAGCCGGGAGATCATCGGGATATTGTCGGAGGTAAGTTTTGTGGTTTAATTACACGCTTTTATCATGAAATCATGAATTATTTCTATGAAAATGGAGGATTAAATGTGGGTTTAAGCCCTAAGCCTAAAATTGTAGAAGAATACCGATTTGAGCGGGCAAATGGAGTCCGAATTTGGTAAATTTGATTTGCCTAGACTCGTATTGAGATGAGGGTTCCGAATATGTAACTTTTATAATTTTTCGAGAAGCGCACCAAGAGTCGGGTTTTGACAACTTTGTGGGTTTTGATACAATTTGGGTTGTTTCGAATGAATTGCGTGAAATTAACATATATTGATGCATTCTCTATGATTTTGAGCAGATTTGGCATCCGAGGAGATTGAATTGCGAGGCAAGCGCAAGGTGGATTGAAGTTTCTACCGGTTCGAGGTGAGTGGTAGTAGTAAATCATGTACTGAGGGTTTGAAACCCCGTACTAGCACTTTACAGTGCTATGTTGAGTTGAGATGTGCGTCTTTTGACGGGCGTGGTGTCATTGTGATTGGGCAGTTGGACTTGGTCCTTCCCGGCTTATAGAATACTGTGTATTAGGACTGTTGATGAGATTATAACTGTGCAATTGGGCTAATAGCCACGTTTGGGGCCTTGTGCCGATCTGTAGAGCATTAGGAGACCTGTAGAGCTAGGTGACCTTTATACCGTGTTGGAAACTTGCACTCGGCCGTAAAACTAGCTGGATAGCCTATTAAGAGCCAGTACTAGATGTGTGCTATGAGATATAGATTACTTAGGGTGGAAGTTCCCTGATTTAACTGAGTGGGCCTGAAAGGCCAATCCTTTACTAATTAAGACAGAGTCGAGGACCCGTTATGAGGTATTATATATTTATATATATATATATATATATATATATATATATATATATATATATATATATATGGATCGTTAATGCTTTTAAAAATATTGTAAAAAATAATAATAACACACTGCTTATATACGGATTCGAACTCATGTATCTCACAACGAACCCAGACCCCCTTACCATTGAACCCAGAACACTTTTGTTATTGGGTTTGGTAGACGTATATATATATATATATATATATATGTTGTAGGAGCCCCTTCGGAGTCTGCACACATTCATAGTGAGCGCTGATATGTATTGTTGGATCAGGCTGCACGCCGCAGTAGTATATCTATATATATATATATTGGATCGGACCGCACGCCGCAGTAATATATGTGTGGATCGGACTGCACGCCGCAGTATCATAGCGCTTGGGCCTAGAGAGCCCTCCGAAGTCTGTACACACCCCCAGTGAGCATCGTCGACGTTAAATGGAGCGGGCTGCACGCCGCAGCGGTATATGTATTGGAGCGGGCTGCACGCCGCAGCATTATACTTATTCATATTCATATATATACTGAAATATTTATATGTTATAGACAGATGTATATGTCTCCATATATTGAGATGGT
This sequence comes from Nicotiana noctiflora, assembly GCA_032618575.1. Classification (NCBI taxonomy): domain Eukaryota; kingdom Viridiplantae; phylum Streptophyta; class Magnoliopsida; order Solanales; family Solanaceae; genus Nicotiana; species Nicotiana noctiflora. The sequence continues at coordinate 32,811 of JASVEL010000268.1, forward strand.
CTGTATACCGTAGTGGTACGAGCGAGGATGTGGTCAGTGTGGGACCTAGATGAGATAGATGTGGACTAGTGATCAGAGTACTCATTATAGTGATGACTAACCCGTGGGGGGTTGCCTTAGAACTGTTTAGTGATAGTACAGGAGTTCTTATTTTCAGTTATTCTTTATTATTGTTACTCACTGAGTTGAAATATACTCACCCCACTCCCTTGCACTTTTTGTGCAGATATACAGGTTCAGGAGGGCAGTTGAGCTATCGCAACTGCTTTATTATGCCCATTCTGTGGAGACTTCGAGGTAGCTGCCGACGTCCACAATACCTGACCTCTTTCTTTTTATCATTTTGTTGTCTCCATTCCGGTTAGACTTGATTGTGTAGTAGATCTCATTTGTAGAGGCTCAGACTTGTGACACCACGATATGTTGGGACCGTACTTCGTATGTTGTTACTATCACGCTTATCATTTGATATGGTCACTTGTTGTTTAAGTTTAATTTGATTAATAATTGGCCGGTTTAAGAGATAATACGGTCGGGCTTGCCTAGCATTGTGTTGGGCGCAATCACGACCGGGGTTTGGGTCGTGACAAGTTGGTATCAGAGCCTAGGTTAACAGGTCTCGCGAGTCATGAGCCGGTTGGTAGAGTCTCGTGGATCGGTACGGGGACGCCTGTACTTATCCTCGTGAGGCTGCAACCCTTTAGGAAAGTTTCAAATTCTTGGAATTCTCATCGTGCGTGTTTGATTCAGCTTGAAATGTAATTCTTGAAATTCCTCCTGAACATTGATGCGCGCACTCGAGTGTTTGGTGATAAATTTGCCTTGATGGCTTATGATTCCCCAATCGAGGGATGAGATATAATCTCTATGAGTTCATGTTGGTCTTGTCTGGAGGACTTAAGGCCAAATCCTTGTCTATGGCTTGAGCACCAAGGTGCTAATTTCGCGAGCCGGTATTATGAAATTCATACGAACGGTATTGATCTTAATTGTGGAAACGGCAGTTTGATAATGGGGGAGCTGCAAGGTATTCAATCCTTATTGTGATCTGTTACGTAGCCCTAGCTATGGGCGTGGTGAGTATGTTCAATGCCTCTTAGCGAAAATGTAAAGTGCACTACGTGTGGTAGTATGAGTTCAGACTCAAGGAAACTGAATTGGTCGTGCTATGAGTATTGAGATTTATGTTGTTGATATGCATTGTGATGTTTTGTCGAGTTGCCGATGTATTGTTAGGATGGTTTTGGTGATTCTCTGGCAGGTGGATAGGCCAAATTACAAAGGAAACTCTGTCGAAATTTTGGAAAAATTTGGGATTAGAAAAGATTTTGTCACCTAAAGAATGGGCTTGGCTGTTTGGTGTGAATAAATACAAGAATTTCAAAAGAGTTAAGATTTCTGATGATTCGAGTCTCCGCCGAAGCTTGTAAATGACCTGAGTCTAATCTAACTAGAACATTGTGGCATCATTTGAGTAAGAACGCTATGAGTGCCTGAAAGTTCTTTGATATATGGCTCCGAGCCAAGTTGGGGAGGTTGTTACTGAGTAACCGATTTCACTTGTTGTGGGCTATGTAGGTCCTGTCTCTAAGTATGTTGGGAAATTTTGATAAAGGTTATGGTGCTTCGTAGATGTGAAGAAATACTAGGATGTTCGAACTTATGTTGGCAAAGAATGTTCGGGGTATAGAAAAGAAAGATAGCTAATTGTATCTGAATATAATCATGTTCTGCGGTGTCAGAGTTCTAGTAAGGCACGAGCGGTTCTGTTTAATAAGGCAGTTGAATTATAACTGGTTAAGGGTGAATGACGCCCGAGGATAACCTTGCGGTGTTCAAGATTTACGCTTGCAACAGTCAGGTGTCTTAAGATTGTGCATGTGGCTAAAGACCGTGGTTTTGTTAGAAGAAATCGAGACTTTCGTTATGTTATGTGAATGATGAGATTCTATGAATCTATATTGGAGAGCAATGATAACGAATTCAAAATTGCAGGAAGTTCTTCAAGGTAAGTGTTGTAGATTGTGGTACCTCTGGGAAACATTGAGGGAGTATTCAGCAGCCTGTGAGTTTTAAATGGTGTGGTCTTATGTAGGAGTCCCGTGTGGTAACATGAGTTGATGTATTATGGTGCTACAGTAAGGGCTAATATTTAATTAAAGATGAATCAGAAAGGAAACCAGGTAAATGGAACAACTTGTTAGTAAATTGGGACAATATGAAAAGGGCACGAATAACTCCCGGTGTGTGTTCGAGGTAATGAGCCTTGCAGTTATGGTGCAACAAAGCTCTTGATGAGTTGGCAGTTGCATAGCTCGATGTGGGTAAAACGACTCAGTCCTGACAGTTAAGCTTATGCAATGAATAGGAGGAAAGAGTTGTGATGTGTTTTATCATGGTTTGAAAATGAGTATATTCCCGTCGGTATGCAAAGCGTGGAATATGTAATGATTTTTCTTCTATATGGGATCATGAAGGTTCTTGACTAGTTGAGTGCGCCGATGTTTGCGGCGTAGGAAAGGAATATGAATTTCCATGTTATCTTAGTGTGGTATGGTATATGCGATGTGTTATGAAAAGTTGATAATGGCATATTCAAGGCTTTGAGATTTGTTCATATTATATGGGAAGTCATTAAAAATCCCCGAGCAGCGTGGGCAGCTGCAGATAATCTGAGAATCAAACTTCCTGGTGATTGAGGAAAATGGTACTACTATCCTAGTGATTTGGCAGAGTATATGGTCAAAAGGGCAAGGTAATGTAGACTGATAATATCTAGTGGTATTGTGGTATCCTCCGGTTGGATGGACAATGATGATTGAGTTGTTGTTGGCATAGGGAAATTTCTGAATGGCATACGTGGTATGAATGGATGCTTGATGTGTGTTACGTGTTCGTACGGTGGAAAGTGGGATCAAGCATAGTGATCCATGTGTTACATATGTGTTGGAGACTAGAAGTTCTCGTAATCCGCCTACACAGTGGTGGTATATCGTGTGTATCGGCACCGTTTAGCGGTTATTGGAAATTGGAAGCCCTAGTGGCTATTTTGTTACATGATATGACAAATTTGAATAATGATATATGATTGCAGGCTGGTTGTCATAAGTCAGGTTGTCTAGACTAATATGATATGGACTATATCAGAGAAATGTCACAACTGCGTGGCAGAGCGCATCGGATCATGCTCCAGCAGGGTGGATGTATCCTAGGGCCAGTGGACGGCTGGTAGGTATTGCTTTGTTAGTTGGGCCTTCGTGGCGGATGTCAGTGTAGAGGTATCTACCATTGATTCAACTCCAGTATTGAGGAACTTTGTCGGATGCGTTTCATGTGGCCGAGCTTGAGACTATATATATATATGTTTGTTGCAATGAGCAACTTGACTCGATGTGCATTTTCCTTGCTAGATGTATTTGTGGATCGGGTGGCACGCCGCCACAGGTATAGTATTGGATCGGGTGGCACGCCGCCACATGTATGGTATCAGGATCGGGTGGCACGCCGCCAAGGGTATGTTATTGGAACGGGTTGCGCACCGCAACAGTGTGACGTGGAAAATATAGCTTCCTATATGTTACCTTGTATACAATACTTCCTAGATTCTAAGGAATAGTCCGTATTGGGTATCGCTCGGGGAATAGCACATCGGTTGTGTTCTTTCAAGATTTGATAGTGTACATCAATTGTATCACCGCAGGTGTGATTGATTGCTTGGGTTCAGACCTAGATCTGTGCGTGGATGACCGCTCTGAGCATGGTGACTTGAGGTGCTTCGTGAGTAATAGTGTTTGGATAGAATCACGAATCGTGGCAAGGCCACGTGATGTTATGACCTCTCGAGGAGGATTTAGTTACTCTATTTCTATAATGCGAGACGCGATCTCAGTTCTATGTTATTATGGCACAAAGGAACTGAATTGCAGCTCTATTTGCTGGAGACAGTTGTCATGATTTGAGCTGTCATGATTCGAGTGTGGGCAGGCGTTTCTATTGGAGCCTATGTTGTACTCGTCGTGGCTTAGGCCAGTTTTGAGGTGTCATATCACCAGTGCGGTGTGTTATAATCGAAATGACCATTGGAGTCATTAATGAATACGAGCATATTGGATCTTAGCTTGTTAGAAAGGTAAAAATCGAGGTTTGGCTCCGAAACCTATTGTGGTACCAGTTTTAAAAGGGAAATGGATTCATGAATGGTTGACTTGAGAGATGGGTTCGTTATATCGCGTATGCGGTTGCCGTGGGCAGGATATGAAGGTGTTGGAATAAGACTCTATCTAATGAGAAAGGTTCCTTCTGCTAGTATTTGGTTATTGTGGCCAGTTGTTGCGATTAGAGACTATCGTCTCGAGTGATTGGGTTGTTTGATACATCATGTGATCTCACACGAAGTGGAGACTTTGGCTATTACAGTTGGATCGTATGTACTCTGAGTATAGATGTGGGATTCAGATTTGGTATATGATTTCGGAAAGTGCAATGTGGTTTATGATTCAGATAGACTGTGGAAATTCAGCTATACAATGTTATCGTACTTATGAAAGATAGGGTGAAGTGGTATCGCCCCGAGTATATGCTTGGTGAGGTCATTCAGCTATTGTGTTGAATCTAGTACAACTCTGGGTCCGCTCGAGGACGAGCGTTTGCTTAAGTTGGGGAGAATGTGATGACCCGACCCGTCATCATGTGAGTTATCACCTCGTTATCCCCGTTAAATGCTTGTTAATGTTTCAATATGCATGTTTGGCGAGTTTGAGTCAATTCGAGTTGAGTTTAGTTGGAAATGAGACAAAAAGTCTCTTAGAAGAAGGGATAGTTGTAAAAAGTCAACTAGACGTTGACTTGTGAGTTAGAGAGCTCGAAATGGAATTCTGATGATTCGGTCAGCTCCGGGAGGTCATTTGCGAGCTAGGAGAGCGATCGGAAGTGAATTTGGAGGTCCGGTGTAGTTTTAGGCTTGAATTGGCCAAAGTTGAATTTCGGCGATATCCGATCGATAGGTGAAATTTTGATCCAGGAGTCGGAACGGAATTCCGACAGTTGCAGTAGTTCTGTTGTGTGATTTTGGATGTGCCTGCAAAATTTTAGGTCATTCGGACGTCGTTTGGTCGGGTTTTTGATCGAGTGTTAGTTTCGGAAGTTTTGAAGAAACTTAGGCTTGAATCCGTGTGTAATTGGTGATTTTGATGTTTAGGATGGTGTTTTTATGATTGGAACAAGTTTGAATTGTGTTATGGAGTATGTTGGTAGTTTTTCGTTGGGGTCCCGGGGGCCTCGGGATGAATTCGGGGGTCCAAACGGACCATTTTTGGCCAAAGACAGCAGCTAAATTGCTGCTGTGTCTGCAGAAGGAAATCCTTCATCGCGTTCGCGATGAAGGGCACGCGTCCGCGAAGGTCAGCAAGGGTATGCATCGCATTCGCGATGGTCTGGACGCGAACACGTAGGGTCGGGATCGGAGGCTTCGCGTTCGCGTGGAGTTGGAACGCGTTCGCGTAGGTTTGTTAGGGTGTGTATCGCGTCCGCGTGAGGGATATCGTGAACGCGTAGAAGGAAAAATAGGCGGCTGGGAGCTAGTGCATCGCGAACGCATTGGGGAAGGTCGCGTTCGCGAAGGTTAACCCGGGCTGGGCATCGCGAACGCGTGGCAGGGAACGCGAACGCGTAGAGCAATCGACCCATGCAGTGAATTAAAAACCAGAAACATTTCACAAACGGGTTCATTTGTAAAACCCTCCATTGTTGAGCTCTAGAGTGAGAAAGTGACGGGAAATAGCCGGGAGATCATCGAGATATTGTCGGAGGTAAGTTTTGTGGTTTAATTACACGCTTTTATCATGAAATCATGAATTATTTCTATGAAAATGGAGGATTAAATGTGGGTTTAAGCCCTAGGCCTAAAATTGTAGAAAAATACCGATTTGAGCGGGCAAATGGAGTCCGAATTTGGTAAATTTGATTTGCCTAGACTCGTATTGAGACGAGGGTTCCGAATATGTAACTTTTATAATTTTTCGAGAAGCGCACCAAGAGTCGGGTTTTGACAACTTTGTGGGTTTTGATACAATTTGGGTTGTTTCGAATGAATTGCGTGAAAGTAACATATATTGATGCATTCTCTATGATTTTGAGCATATTTGGCATCCGAGGAGATTGAATTGCGAGGCAAGTGCAAGGTGGATTGAAGCTTCTACCGGTTCGAGGTGAGTGGTAGTAGTAAATAATGTATTGAGGGTTTGAAACCCCGTACTAGCACTTTACAGTGCTATGTTGAGTTGAGATGTGCGTCTTGTGACGGGCGTGGTGTCATTGTGATTGGGGACTTGGACTTGGTCCTTCCCGGCTTATAGAATACTGTGTATTAGGACTTTTGATGAGATTATAACTGTGCAATTGGGCTAATAGCCATGTTTGGGACCTTGTGCCGATTTGTAGAGCATTAGGGGACCTGTAGAGCTAGGTGACCCTTATACCGTGTTGAAAACTTGCACACAGCCGTAAAACTAGCTGGATAGCCTATTAAGAGCCAGTACTAGATGTGTACTGTGAGAGATGGATTACTTAGGGTGGAAGTTCCCTGATTTAACTGAGTGGGCCTGAAAGGCCAATCCTATACTAATTAAGACAGAGTCGAGGACCCGTTAGGAGGTATTATATATATATATATATATATATATATATATATATATATATATATATATATATATATATATATATATATATATATAAATATTGGATCGGGCGCACGCCGCGGCAGTATATATATTGGATCGGGCTGCACGCCGCGATAGTATACATGATGGGTCGGACTGCACGCCGCAGTATTATTGCGCTTGGGCTGTAGAAGCCCCTTCGGAGTATGAGTTTGCACACATTCTCAGTGAGCGGCAGTATAGCTATATACGTATATATATATATATATATGCACGCCATAGTAATATATGTGTGGATCGGGCTGCACGCCGCAGTATCATAGCGCTTGGGCCTAGGGAGCCCCTCCAAAGTCTGTATACACCCCGAGTGAGCGCCATCGACATTAAATGGAGCGGGCTGCGCACCGCAACGGTATATGTATTGGAGCGGGCTGCGCGCCGCAGCATTATACTTATTCATATTCATATATATACTGAAATATTTATATGTTATAGATAGATGTATATGTCTCCATATATTGAGATGGTTGTATACCGTAGTGGTACGAGCGAGGATGTGGTCAGTGTGGGACCTAGATGAGATAGATGTGGACTGGTGATCAGAGTACTCATTATAGTGATGACTAACCTGTGGGGGTTGCCTTAGAACTGTTTAGTGATAGTACAGGAGTTCTTATTTTCCTGAGTTGAAATATACTCACCCCACTCCCTTGCACTTTTTGTGCAGATATACAGGTTCAGGAGGGCAGTTGAGCTATCGCAACTGCTTTATTATCCCCATTCTGTGGAGACTTCGAGGTAGCTGCGAACGTCCGCAGTACCTGACCTCTTTTTTTTATCATTCTGTTGTCTCCATTCTGGTTAGACTTGATTGTATAGTAGATCTCATTTGTAGAGGCTCAGACTTGTGACACCACGATATGTTGGGACCGTACTTCGTATGTTGTTACTATCATGCTTATCATTTGATATGGTCACTTGTTGTTTAAGTTTAATTTGATTAATAATTGACTGGTTTAAGAGATAATACGGTCGGGCTTGCCTAGCATTGTGTTGGGCGCCATCACGACCGGGGTTTGGGTCGTGACATGTAAAATGAGGCACCTTTATTTTGTGTGGCTATAAATCATTGCATAAAGGTAAATTGTTTCCAAATAAGGAAAGGGTTATTCTTTTGGCACAGACTAAAAAGAAAATAGGTTCACATAAATTGAAAGGGAAGGAATATTATTTTTCACAAGTTGTATATTTCTTCTCTTGCTCATTTAAAATTTTTTTATTTCTCATGAAAAATAAATAAAGGTAGAGTCTTCTGACGACCCAAATGGGTCATCACCGGATTCCTTCCTTTTTTCCGCACTTTTGAGGCCTTAAAAACCTCACTTATGGTTGCCTCGATTTGCATGCATAGACCGGGCGCATAGCCCAAAAGCTCTTATGTTGACATATGGGAAATCTATGAAAACTTTGAAGAATTTTGATATTTGTATGGTTAAAGTTGACTTCGATCAATATTTTTGGTAAACGGACCCGAATTCGTGATTTAATAGTCCCGGAGTGTCCGTAAAAAAATATGGGATTGGGACATGTGCCCGGAGTCGAAATCCGAGGTCTAGAACCCGAGTAAAAAACTTTTTCTATTAAATTACTTTTCTGAAAATATTAAGGTAAATGGAAATAAAAATTCATTAAAAGGTTATGGTATCAGACTCGTATTTTGGTTCTTATGTCCGGTACATGTCTTAAATATGTGTTAAGCACTTTCTGTGAAGTTTGGTCGAAATCAGACGTCGTTTGACGTGTTTCAGACCTAATTATCTAAAGTTAGAAGTTTAAGAACTTTGAAATGAAAAATGATGATTTTGAGGCTTGGTTCTTTGATTTTAATGTTATTTTGGCGATTTGATCGCTCGACTAAGTTCGTAGGGTGTTATTGAGTTAGTGTGTGCATTTGTCTCGGAGCCCCGAGGGCTCGGGAGTGATTTCGGGGGTAGTTCGGAGTGTTTTTTGAACTTGGGAAAGGATACACAGGTCCGTTGCTCTATGCGAGCGCGACCTATTCCTGCATTCGCACTACTTGTTCCTCCAGCCTTCTTCGCGTTTGCGGTACACCCCCGTGTTCGCACAATTCTGCCAACCCCTTATATGCATTCGCATACATACCTTCGCGAACGCATAGGCCAAGCTTGCCCCCCCCCCCAACTTCCCTTCTAAGCATTCGCATGATGCCTTCGCGAACGCATAGAGTACCCGGCCAGCCTTCTTCGTGAACGTGACCTAGTCCCGCGTTCGCATAGGGTTAAATTCCTTCAGTGAATTTTCTTAAAAATAGAACACTCATTACGGGATTTTGCTATTTCTTCACACGAGCTTCTCCCTCAAACACTCCATAGGCGATTTTGAAGAGCTTCTTCCTCCATAACCTCTTGGGTAAGTGTTCTTAGCTTCTTTCCCTCTTAATTTCTTCCACTAATCACTAATTTCCTAGCCCTAAATCATGAATTCAAAGTAGAAATTAAGGATTTTTGGTAGAGTTAAGGTTTTGGGAATTTTGGGTTATCCACCTCAATTTGGGGCCGAATCTTGAAACAAATTAAATATTTGAACTCGTGGGATTATGGGAGATTGAGTTTTGGTCCGAGCTTCGTGTTTGGACCATGTGGGCCTGGTGTCGAATTTTGATATTTTGGAAGAATGCATGATAACTCACTTCTAGGCTATGAGATTATGTTGTTGAGCCCTAATTGATCTCATTAAATTAATTATGCCTAGATACCATTATTTCGGAGTCAAATTTTAGAGAAAACGCGGTATTGGAGAGTTGATTGCTATCTTTTGGACCGGGGTAACTGTCTGATCTAACTTTGGCTTGAGAGAATAGGATTAGAGTGTTATTAGTTGCTATTTGCTAAATGATCGAGTACGGTGTATAGGTATGGTGACGAGTATCTATACACCAGTGTCTAGCATGACTGTGGGTCTTTGTTGATACTTATTTTTGGTATATTTTGGGACTGTGCCAAACTAATGAATGATTTCTACATGTTGTGAAGAGTTGAGGTTCAATTATGAATTTGTGTATTCTCTGGAGCGTTGGCTCGAATAATAAAAAATACCATTGAGTAAGAAATGAAAGAATTGGAAAGATGATGATTAATCCCTTGCTGGGATGGTTTGAGTATATTGATTATCTCCATTGCCGGGATGTGAAAGTTGTTATTGCTCCCTTGCCAGCATTTAGTTGTTTATTTTTATTTTCTCTTATCAGGATATTTCTTATTATTGTTTATTTCCCTCGCCCGTTTGGTTGTGATTGTTGTTTGGGTGAGGAAGAGTGATAATGCACGGAGGTTATTCCGTGCCACTGTTGATTATATTTGCACGAGTCATTCCGTGTCATGTTTTGATTATTTATGCAAGAAGGAACATTCCGTGCCATATTTTGATTATTTATGCACGAAGATACATTCTGTGCCATGTTTTAATTATTTATGCATGAAGGAACATTCCGTGCCATGTGTTTGGTTATTTATGCACGAAGGAACATCCCGTGCCATGTCTTGATTATATTTGATACTTGTTGTTTTAGTTTCTATTGGTAGAATATTTGTGTATTGCTTGTTTGATTTGGCAGGGGTATGGCTTAAAATACAACAGATTTTTGTTATATTTTACCAACATTTGCGATTGATTTTCGACCAAAGTGATGGGAAAATTAGACCTGAAAATTCCCAGATTTGAGACTCAAAATGGTCAGAATATTTTTTTAAATTTCTTAATTTTTGACCGATTTGGACGAAATTTTTTAAATAAAATAATTACATTACCGACCAAATCGGTCGAAAAATTTAATATATAATTAATTTACATTAATAAAATTGCGACTGAATCGATCGCAAATATACCGACCAAAGTGGTCGCAAGCTTTAATTTCATCCGGTCCTAAATAATTCCCGTTTGCGATCGATTCCATCACAAATGTTTTGCGACCATCATCTTTTCAACCACTTGAAATCTACCCGAAATAAGAGATTTCCAACTGATTTCTGACGAATTTTGTGGTCGAAAATTTGGCAATGTCTATAATGAGCCGACAGTATACCAAAAATAGTTTTTTTGTTTTTTTAAAAAAGGAGTAAAATTTGCGTACACATGATCCTTTCTAGAATTCATTTGTAAAGTTATACCGGGTTTGTTGATATTTTATTGGCGACACTCTTTTTGTTCTATTCATATTTCATTCGAAAGTGATATGTGAAAAGCAAGACAATTGCATAAGTCTCTCTTCCCATCATGTGGGGGAAAAATATTTATGAAAACCAAAATGACTATACACCACCATAACCTTTCTCTCTAAGATGAATTGACCACAAGAGTGGGGAAAGAAGAAAAAAAAAATGGCGGCGTTAACCATAGTATAAAAGAACAGTAATTTTATGCGAACAATCATTTGACCAAAACTTGATAAAAGCAATATCCACAAATATTATTAAATCTGAATTGATATATTTAGTTTATAATGAGTTCAGTCCGGGGCACACCTAGGTGGGTTCAAGCGGGTAGGGGTGTTGACGGTTTGACGGAAAATCGATCCAAACCGAAAATCGAATCAAATCGATTAAGTAAATCGATATTTTTTTATTTGGATTGGTTTTGGTTTTGAATTTTAAAAATCGATAATATATGGTTTGATTTTAGTTATATTTTAAAACCCAGTAAGATAAATCGAACCAAACCGATTAATTATATACAAAATTTTATAATTATTTATTTATATATAATATAATATATTTTTGTTAATAATTTTAATTGTTATTTTGAATTTTTGTTTATCCTGTTATATCTTAAAAGATTGCCAAGCTAAATATAATATGATTCGACCAATTTTCTTTTCATTAATAGGCTCTAATTCTCTAACCCTCCGTACATACCTTTGCCTAAAAGAAGAGTTAAAAAAAATTACCACAAGAGTAAAGAACGCACATTCAAATTGCAAGGCAACAATGGCTAATGGTTGAGAAAGCAAACTTTTAGTTTGTTTCTTGTTCATTCTTTTCATATAAACATATAAATAAACTTTCAGTTTTCAAAGAAATATATAAAAAGCATAAATTTGGCAAATTATTTTCAGATTGTTGTCTAGTGTTGTTTTAATGTTATCGACTTATAATTAGCTTACTAAGAATCAAAAAATCGAACCAAACTAACAACAACCAAACCAATGGTTTGTATTTAATTTGGTTTGGTTTTGATTTAAAAATTTTAAAAACCCATTAAATTAGTTTGGTTTTGGTTTTAATCAAAAATCGATCAAACCGAACCATGAACATTCCTATAAGCGGATTCAGCTAAACACGCTTGTAAAAAATTATACTATTTTTATATGTTACTGTTAAGAATAGAATTCTACTTGGAGTGAATGTCTATCTTGTGTAGAGTTTTACTTTGTGACTAAGCCATAATTTCTCCTATAAATAGAGGGGTCTTACCCCATTGTAAATCATCCCAAAATTCAATAAGAATTCTCTCTCCCTACTTTTCTCTGCAATATTGTTCTTCTTCTTTTATTATTTCATAACACGTTTTCAGCATGAGACTCTAACCAATTGAGTAGAAACTTTGGGACTCAGCATAATAATTGTCAATTGTTTTATGAACTTCCTTCATGATTAAAATTCTGGATTTAAGGTAAGTATTTTACTTTTCTCTTTCAAATTCTTAAAATTCTATAATTTGATTTTATATACAAGCAAAGACAACAAAGTTTGATTATAACTCTAGTGGAGTTTTTAAGAAATTACACCCACAAGAAGTGGTAAAATCTCTATGTCTTGTCATGATCAAAGTCATGGATGATCATGCGCACAAGAAGTGAAAACCCGTTCCATTGAATTTTCTCCATTCTCATTCCCTTAAGAGAATGTGATAGCAATATGTGATAAGTCTGAAAGAAGACAAAATTATTACCGTGAAGGTATCAATGGATGTGGACGTGACAATAGACAAAATTATAATCGTCATCATTTGTGGTAATGAGAACAATAAGGATTCTCAAAATAATCCCACACTTTGTGAAAATATTTGTCATCGATTTGACATGAGATTTTATAAAGCACATACAGATGACTATGGTCCATTCATGATGAGAATGAGAAAACATCCGATTTATGAATATATATTCGTTTTTGGAAGAATATAAATGTGCTAGTGGTAGTGATTACACCACACTCACCTCTAAAAGGAGGTTTGAGATGATATAAGAAAATAATATCATTATTATGGCATGAATGGTCATTGGTCACGCACCCACGCCAACATATTTTGGCATTGTGATTATTAAAAGACAACGGTAATGCAAGAAACAGATCTTGCATATAATTTTGACCATACACATAATGGTATAACTTTCTCTTTAAAAGAGATATTCACCACATGGATGTTGATGAATCTGTGGTAGTACAAAATTGATTGAGAGCTCTGGAAGAGCCAATTATTACTATTTGGCAAAACACAATTAATTACCAATAAGGTATTGTGTTGTAGTACGTCTCAAAGAAACTTATTCAGTTTCCAAAGTATACGCAAAAGCGGTTGATTATATTGAGACTGTAAATAAAGGAAAGATTTAATATCTTCTATTACTACAACTTGTAGCGGGGTAATATGTATGTGAAAAACTACCCGCTTTATCTCTAATTTGTACTACATAAACAAAAGAATATCACAATAAAGTGAATATTTATTGATATAAAAACCCATATCATAATAAATTTGGAGTTTATTCATAATTGCACACATCATGGTGTAAACCTGAAGTTTATCAATATTGATAATTTATTCTGTTGGCATAATTGATTTAGCTATATCAATTTAAGTATGATGTGCAAAAATAAAGAGAATTCACATGGTGAATATTAAAGAACTAGAAAGTTTTTTACGAATTCTCTTACATTGCTCGTTCTCATTAATTAATTGACCAACTAAAATTGGGATTGAATCCCATGAATACTGGAAATATCATAGATGAATATGGGCCCATTAACCCGCCATGTATACCACATAAGATGCATCTATGAGATGGTTACATGTGCAATTATTATTAACCCGCAACTTTTCCGGTGTGTGTGAGGTAACTTGCTCAATAATTTAATTTAGAGCATATTCCAAATTTTCTATTCAAGAAGTTCATCTTGATAAGTTGGTTTATATCACAGCTGGTTTAGCAAAATGATTTATTGAGTGCCTCCACTTAATAGCTAAACTATTGCTTATGAGAACAAAGTTTATATATATCGGTTTGATATACGTTATATACAAAAGTATATTATTTTCTCCCCTCACAAGTGGTTAAGGGTCAGGAGCAAAATAATTCCATCTTATTTTTATTGATGTGCGGTGTATATTTTGATTAACACCATAACACACAAATGGGTTCTCAAAGTTGAGGAAACAAGTTAGTTTTTCTAGCATGAGGGGGAGACATGATAAATAATTGATAAAAGTTACGAGGAATGAATTATCGTTTCTGCATCTAGATCCTCGAATAAAATAATATGAACTAGAAGGTCATAAAAGGATAATTCATGTGCAATTTATTGCAAAGTATGCCAGACGCATTTGCTGACCATGATAAAGTAACTATATTCTCATTGCAAATGCTCATATTAAGTCCTAGAAGGACAAAGTCTATGGTAAGCTTAAAGCGTATAGACAATCGGTTTCAAATAAACTTCTTGATAAAGAAGATGAGCAAATGATCATAATAAAGGAGGCAAGTGATCTAGAAGATCACATGACATAACACTTCATAAAATCTTATGAGAGATTCAGGTACCTGAATATATGAATGAAGAGATCTCTATGTTATGTCATTATGAAAATATATTGAAACTGATATAAAATCTTTGTCGACGTCAACTTTCAAGAAGCTAGTGTACAAAACCGGGATGCGAAGGCTTAAATATGTGAATTGATGCTCTCATCAGGGGGAGTTAATGCGCGTTGCACTCTTTTTCCCTTACAAGGTTTTGTCCCACTGGGTTTTCCTTGCGAGGTTTTTAACGAGGCAACCAAAAGGTGTATTATTAGATATGTGTACTCTTTTTCCTTTTCTAGATTTTTTTTCCCATTGGGGTTTATATTAGTTAAGGTTTTAATGGGGCACATTACTTATTGAGTAATCATTCAAGGGGGAGTGTTAAGAATAGAATTCTACTTGGAGTGAATGCCTATCTTGTGTAGGGTTTTACATTGTGACTAAGTCATAATTTCTCCTAACCCTCAGGCTACCATATACACTAACTACTCACCTATAGCCGGCCGTAGACTAGTCCGCGATACCTTTTACCTTCAAATTTGCTACCTCGTGCGTCGAATCTATTCAAAACCATAATAATAACATAAATATGGGTCAAAGAAACATAACCTAATCAAAAGTACTCGAAAAATGCAACAATTCACGAAGTTGGTAAAACCCGAGCCCAGGGCCCACTTATCGAAAAATTCCGAAAATCACACCAATGGATTCCTCGTCTCTCCACGAGTCCGTGCATATAAAATTTATCGAAATCGGAGTTCGAATGACCTTTCAAAACCCAAAAATTCATTTTCATGATTTACGCCCTAGTTCTTCGCAAAATCTACCCAATTTCAGGAATATTGGTGTTGATTCTAGCATAAAATCATATTTTTGTGTCAAGAAACTTACCTCCAGCGATTACCCATTGATTTCTCTCTAAAAAATCGCCTCAGAAGCTTCTTCCCGTTCCAAAATTGGAAGAAAACTCGACCTGCTCATTATAAGTATACTGTTCACGCGTTTTACTAAGTTCACTCTCAAATCACCAAAACTAACATCAAAACACCAAATTTACATAGGATTCAAACCTAAGTTTTTCTAAAACTTCTGAAACTTGCATTTGATCTAAAATCCGACCTAAACACCTCCGAATGACTTGAAACTTTGCACGCATATCCAAAATCACCTAATGGAGCTACTACAACTCTCAAAATTCCATTCCGACCCTCGGATCAAAATCTCACCTACCATCCAGAATTCGCCAAAATCCAACCTTAATTGGACTTCCAAATTCAATTTTGGTTGCTCTCCTAAGTCATAAATCATTCCCCAAAACTAGTCGAATCATCAGAAATTCATTCCGAGTCTTCTAACTTATAAGTCAACATTTGGTTGACTTTTCCAAACTATCCTTCTCATAAAGAGACCAATTGCCGCATTGCTAACCAAACTCTATCCGAATTACTACAAATTGTCCAAAAACATATAATGAAACATATAGAAGAATAAAACGGGGAAAATAGGGCAGTAACTCCCGTAACGACAGGTCGGGTTGTTACATCCTCCCCAACTTAAACAAACACTTGTCCTCGAGCGTATCGAGAGTTGCCTTAGAAGCTAACCAGTAGCTGAATGATCTTACCAACCATATACCCCGGGTGATCCCTCATCACCCTATCTCGCAATGCACCGATAACACAATATAACCAAATTTTCACAATTCATTTAATCTATAAACCAAACCACGTCACACTTTCCGAAAAGCATACACCAGATCAGAAATTCACATCTGAACTCAGAGTAAGCCCGAACCAGCTGTAATACCCATACTTGTACCCTTAAGGCGAGGTTCCCCTAAAGGACAAATATATGGTGGCTCCGATGGCAATTACAGTGCATAGATTACTCGATTCCCTAAAGATCGCCAGAAACATTCACAATGAAGACTTGGCTCACGGGTTTTGTACTATGAGTTTTATATACCGCAAATATGGTCATATTGGGGGATTTAAAGACCCAACAAACAAACTTTACAGTAAATCTAACCGAGTTAAGTGGGAGGAACATAGGCGATTTGCCTTTATGGTGGCCTTTTTGGGATTGGTCATATTCCCGTGGAAAGATGGAAATATTGATATAAGAGTCGCCGGAATTGCCAGTACTCTCTTTGTGCAAGACAATAGCACACTGGCACGGATGATAGTGGTTGATATCTTCCGTGCCCTCACATCCTGTAAAGCAGGGCATGACTTCTTCGAGGGATGCAATCTACTTCTCCAGATGTGGATGATTGAACATTTGTACCGTCACCATCAGTTCTCGAGTTACGGATCGTCTTAGAAGACATGTATTGAAGACTTTTTATGTAAGAACAAAAAAGAAGTTATGTTGCCAGAAGGATCAAACGGTTGGATCACATACTTGCGATCGTTGACTGTTAGCCATATTGATTGGGCGTACGAATGGTTGCCCCTCAACGAGGTGATATAGATGCCAACAGAAGGGTCACATTTTCTGATAATGGGTCTTAAAAGCATCTATCCTTATGCGCCGTACCAGGTATTAAGGCAACTTGGGAGATATCAGGTCATACCAAAAGACGGGGACCTCAGCCTACAGGCCATAGAAATCAGTCCTGACGGACAATTCACGGAAGCAAAGATTCGGCAGATCTGGAATGAATGCCAATGCCTGAGAATAGACACTTGTGTGGGAAATGGAGCTTGAGGAAAAGTATCACCAGGGTATGCTGCATGGCATCGTCGGGATGTTGAGTATGAGAGACCAATGAAGAGGCCTCACATTTAAGAGTTGGCCGAGCAGTCTAATGAGAAAAAAGATTGGATGGCCAAAAAAATGAGTACCGAGCCAGAATCAGTTTGTTGGAGAAACAGTTTCAAGACCTCAAATTTGAAAGCAGCTTACAAGCGGCATCCGATGAGGGAGAAAAGAAACAGTTGAGGAAAGAGAATAAAATCCTGAAGGCTCAAATTGCAAAGATGAAAATAATAGCCGAAACCCCAGTTCGACTTGCCCGAGATGAGATGTTAACTAAAAATCTTTGGCGCAAAGTGAATGACTATAGCTTTAATCTAGATAAAGCTGAAAAGGAATTAGTCGGGGTTCGGAAACAACTGGCCAGGAATGCTGAAGAAAGAGTTCGAATGGTTCAGCGGTTACAAGATGAACATAATGTTGAGGTAGCCCGATTGAGGAAGAAGATCATTACAGCCGAAGTCAAAAGTAGCAAACAAACCAAAGAGTTTGAAATAGAGAGAGAACATTTCTACATGGCTATGGCTCGGTTAGAATTGGAGCTACAACAACTACAAAAGAAGAACCAGCAAACCTTAGATGCTCGTGCCGGACAAATTGGTAGGTTGCTTCAGGAAAAAGGGGTCATCAGGGAAAGAATTATCAACATTGCTCAGTACATCACAAGGAAATGCCAACTATGCGAGGATATGTCTCAGTCAACATTCACATCAGCGGTAATGTTCTTTGTAAAGCAAGTGATGACCGACCTGGACAAACTCCAAAGTGGATTAGCATATAGGCCCGCGGCAAGACCTAACGATGTCTCGCGGGCACTAAGAGCTTTAATGTATTTCATAGGGCATGCATTTTGTATTTGTATTTTCTTTCTGCATTTGTAGTACAACATCATTTGTAACCGATGTTTCAGTATCAATGAAAATTCAAAAGAAGTTGCCATTATTTTCTCTCTTTTATATGCAAATTGCTTGGGCGATAGGCAAACATGTAGGAACGAAAAACAAAAATGACAAAAGAAAAAAAAGAGTGGAAAAGAAGAAAAAGAAATAAATAGAAAGCAATGAACATATGATATACCGCCTAAACCAAATACTTGGAATCATAACTTCTATTCACAACAGTTGTCCGCAGCAACCAATTACCGGCAGAGAACCTCTTATTAGCTAAAGCCTTATTTCCACACTTTCCTATACTGCTAACGATGAATGAAACGCACTATAAATCGTAATCATCTCTCAGATCAACCACTCATGAAACCACTTCCCTTAACTGATATCACAACAGATTTATGGGTCAAACCTCGATATTATCTTCCTATCAAGCTGAGATCAAATTTTTCCGTATTCATTAATGAACCCAACGATCACCTCGAATCCAACACCACTCTGGTGATATGATACCTCGATACAAGTCTAAACCACATCTTGCATAATACACGCACCAGTAAGAAACAATCTGAACACACTCAAATCAGGACAATGACTCAAACGAAAGAGTTGTACCTCAAGCTCATCAATACCATTACAATACAAGGTTGAGACCCTGTCTCACATCATAGAAATAGAATGCCTGAATCAACCTCGAAACGTCATAATTCCCATAGCCTCGCTATAATATGCGGTCCTATCCCACCACCGTTACACCTGAAACACCTTAAGCTGCTACGCTCAAAATCAACAACCACGCACATTTGTTGTCTGAAACCAATGCAATTATTTACACCCACGATGAAATAGAGGACACACAACACACAATCCAATAGACCATAACCATTGCTCCATACACCGAGTGACACTCAATTACTCTCCCTGCTCGACTTTCTCTATGAATTCTCAATGGAACCGCACCACATGTACCCATAACTAACAAATCACAATGTCTTACAACATCGAAAAACAACTCAGGGTTAACAAAGCTAACTCATGCTAAATGTGTAGCCATATCAGCCTGCCAACAAATTCAGTGCCAAGAAGCCTGAAAATGTTTCTTCCACTTCTCTAACTCCAGCCGAAGGCACCAAATAATACTGAAATCCACAATATTACCTAGTTACATGCCTGGCCATACAAAACACATCCAAAAATCCCTTAATACGGAACGGTATCAATGATAGCAGCCTCTACACTAACATCTAACATAACTACCCAATTAAGAAAGTACTCCTTCGCAGCTGTCCGCTAGTTCTTTGAAACATAATTCACTCTGCTAAAACATATTCTAACGCACTTCACCACTTAACCCATGGCATTGGCATAGCTCCTAATGCAATAGTTCAAAATCACTGAACACTACAGTAACCAGTCCGAATTTCAATGTCACATCCACAATATAACATACCAACCAATAATGATTCACCGCGATAACGTAGCCTATACATCAAAACTCCATATGACACACACATCATCGTACCTGATCCCAGTTTCCACCGTGCGAATACATGCACCCATTTGATACCTAATTATTCCATGAAAGATACTCAATATTTACCTGTGCTACCATGCAAACCCAAATACCACTTGTGGACCCAACAAGAGCATGCCACAATACTACTGAAATTTAATTAGTTTAATCATATTACCTTTTTCTGAAACACATACTCGCGTCAACTCGCTATGATTAGCAACACCATTTCCTTGGACATATGAGGGCCATTCACCCTAATCATATGAAGCTCTATTATCATATCGCTTAGAAGGAATCACTACACATTCCACGCTCTGCATGACATACACATGCCTTGTGCAAATTCTTACAATGATGACATGACGGATGAGATCCGTATACATTCTAGCCACCGTCGAGACAACAATTCATTAGTTTTATACTGTTGGCAAGGACTATTACCTTATTCTGAACCAACCAATGGTCTTAGCTCTTTACCTTACTTCTTTTACTCAGATTGCACTGATCTCGAGTTCAATGATCTCGTTTCACTCAGTATGAAATACTCGGGTAATAAGCCACTCCAAACATAAGTAAATGTCTCATATGATGCCCCAATGTGCCAATGGGTTACCGACTCGAATGCGGTACTAAAGAAAATGAGCTTTGTAAGGAATTATCAAATCCTACGCATTAATACAGACTTTCCTTGGAAAATAGGAAGTAAAGCATACATATATGGCATATAGAAAATTATGCTCGATATTACACTGTTGCGGCGTGCAACCCGCTCCAGATAGCATACCCATGGCGGCGTGCCACCCGATCCATCCATAGCTATCACATAAGAACATGCTCATCGAGCCAAATTTGCACATTACAACATAATACCGAGTATCGGTCGTACGCATGCTAAGTGCATGATATCATCCCTGAGGGATATTTAACGTTATAAACTACAAAGCTCAAGCACCACTGAGGTGCGATGTACAATTGGAATTTTAAAAGCCAAGATGCTCGTATAACGTCATTCCTACGCGGATTCTTAACACATAGCAATTTTTCTCAAGCCGTCTCACAACCCGCACAGCGCAATGCATCGCTACGCGAAATATATGACAAAGGAACATCAACCTAACTACTCCTTCACGAGGTCCACATTACAAAATGTACATATCTGGCCTGATATAGGGCCATTATGCACATTAAATCTATCCACCGGCTTCAAGCCGATTCTGGTCACACTGAACTCGTCTAATAACCTTTCAAAGGTCCATAATAACTTCCATTTTCTTCATAGAACACCAAAACAACCATCATAATCGGAGTAATCCTCCCCAGTTCACAACCCAATATGCCACGTGCCCTCCAAGCATGAATTCTTCAATTTAACGACACTATCATAACCTTCATACTTGGTTTACATCTTTAACTAGTCAAGTGACTACCTGGCACACTTATATAATCTTCTAGTGGAACACACTCCCACAACTTACCACAACAATATATGGGGCGCACCTCCAAACCACTAGTCGCACTGACGCTGAAGAGCGATCAAGAATCATTAACCAGGACACAACACCGCTCTCAGGTGATGCTGAAGACGATATTAATTTATCTTAACCATCAAAACTTCCTTCCTGCTCGTTCGATCTCTTGACATCTTGTTAAAACTTTTCCTTCACTCGTGCCATTCTCGGCTCCATTTTTGCAATAAAAAATGGCTTGCCAGTATACTTTAAGACAGAACCAACATCGCAGTCTCCCCAACTTAGCTCGAAGCCATATATCACAACTCACTATACTCATAACGCGTATACTTCATTGCTGTCGTAATACCATAATGAGATTAAACTTGCTCTTTCATAAGCTTGTGGAAACACAAATCATCTGGAATTTTAACTCTTCTGCATTTTTTCTTGCATTCACCCATGTAACAGTTAAGCCTATTTTCGAGGTGTCCAAAACTTTTACTAAGTCCCAAATTTTTCAAAAATTATGGCAGAGTTTTCTTTGTAATTAGGCCTATTCACCTCTAACAACACAGCTACAACTCGACAAAACATCAAAATGTATATCAAAAACATTAATCTCAATACTACCTGTATTATATTATCAAAATCGATATAGGGACATGCGTTGCACTTATTTGAATCATAACACACATAAAATACCGCGAATTTATTTTTCTGAGTTTGAACTTATACCGACGTATTGCACTTAAATTTCCAACTAAGAGATATGACAATATTCTTCATGCGCCCGCAACTTAGGGTTACACAACTAATCGCAATAGGAACAAATCGCTTAACAGTTCATCTATTATCCTACAAACTTCTTCGTCACTACCAAGATCACATAGATACACCTCACAACGCTAACTTACTCATCACGTGGATATCCGACCGCCATCCCGGCTAATAAGGACATTACTGATCACATAAGTTCAAGCACTTGCTCGCATAATTAGTACTTTGGTGCTCATGCCATAAGCGGAGATTCAGCCTCGAGCCCTCCTGACTGGCCCAACACGAACTCATGGAGATTACATCTCGCCCCTCGATCAGGGAATCACAAGCCATCGATGCAGATGTATTACTGAATGCTCACGTGCACGTACAAACGTGTGGAAGGAATTCCAAAAGCTATTTCTCAAGCTGAATCAAATACGCACGATAAAAATTTCAAGAAAGTGAAGTATTTCATAAAGTTTTGTAGCCTCCCGAGGATAGATATGGATGTCTATGTACCGATCCGCGAAAGCCTACTAAACCGTCTTATGACTCGCGAGTCCTAGTAACTTAGGCTCTGATACCAACTTATCACGACCCAAATCCGATCGTGATGGCGCCCAACACTAAACCTAGGCTAGCTAGACCAACAACTTTTTTCGAATAGGAAACCAGTCCCAAAAGGACAACTCAAGAAGAATATATGAGTCAATAATTACTCTAATAATAATAGTATGAATAAATACTGAGAAGTGCAAAAAAACAAAATGACACTCCTAAAAGATCTGGGGTCACGAGTCTAGAGCCTCTAAACAAAATAGAATAGTAATAGAATACTGAATAAAATACTCCAGTCTGGAACATAAAGTAATAACTGAAATGAGAAGAGAAGCTAGGTTCTGCAAACGCCGGCAGCTACCTCAGCAAGTTGGATAAACTCTGATATAGGCTGGAGTGCTCATCTAAACCTCCTGTGTACCTGAATCTGCATACAAATGTGCAGGGAGTAGGGGTGAGTACTAAGTGCTCAGTGAGTAAAAAGTATATCTTAATAGC